>CM061044.1:53268192-53868192 GCA_030762985.1 Adelphocoris suturalis
CCCCTCAGACTGCCAACTTCTCCAACAAAACCTGGATGGCCTCTCTCAATGGTGTGACATTATCGGACTAGCCCTGAACCCATCTAAATGTGCAGTCATTTCCTTCTATCGTTCCCACTCTCCAGTCATCCACCCCTACTCAATCAACGGTGTAACAATTCCTCGTAGGGCTGATATTGTGGACCTTGGCGTGCACTTAGATTCCCAGCTTTCCTTCTCCGACCACATAGCTGAGGTGGCGTCCCGTGGAATGCGCACACTTGGTTTTCTGAAACGGAATACCAGAGAGTTCTCTGAGGCACCAGCTCTTGTGACACTCTATAAGACTCTCGTGCAGCCAACTCTGGAGTATGCATCAGTGATTTGGAGTCCATATTATGAGTCCCATATTGTGCAAATCGAACGCGTCTTCAGGGCTTTCCTCCGTTACCTGGCATATAAGCTCTCCATTCCTCGTGAGAATTTGGACTACCAACTACTCGCTCGTCGCTTCAGCTTGATGTCTCCACGTGACCGTCGCCTATGTGCGGATATTACATTCCTTCATGGTTTGCTGTCGGGTCGGATTGATGCCCCTGATCTCTTGGCTCGGGTTGGCTTTCTCGTACCTCGCCTCTCTTCCCGTTCTGTCACGCCTTTTGCCATCCCCTTTTCTTCCACAAATTACTTATATCACCGCCCACTGAGCCGCCTTCCTCGCCAAGCGAACCTCCTCTCATCATCACCTCCCTTCATCGACATTCTTTCTTCGCCCATCTCAACCATCAAATCTCAACTTTTCCGCCACCTCTGCTTGGATACCCCTAAATAACTTATTTTGCCAATCAGTGTGACTCTCTAGTGACTTTCCATTTCATATATTCATAATTAATTTAGGTACTACCTGTTCACTTTTCTTTTTTTTCTCTCTCTTGTAATTGGGTTCGTCCCGTATCTTCAAAAATAAATAAATAAATAAATAAATAAATAGAATGAAGTGTATAGTTTGGTGGTCATAACACGATCACATAACAGTTTAGAAACGTAAATGTGACTTTTCATTTGTGACTCATGAGCTGCTCCGCGTTGAACGGAATTGAAGAACTCACAGTTCTTCTTGTAGGGAACGGTTCCAAGTAGTTGCCGGGGTGGGGGACAAACTTGATCGTTCGAGGTGGTCTCGTAACATTTGCATGTTTAGGAAACCATTGTTTCCTATGTATGAAACATTGTCTTTCATTAATTTTCAAGAGAATGCACACTTTGTTGTCTTCAATGTTAATGCATTTGCTGCATTAGAAGTCCGAAACACAGCAGTTTGGTGTTGACGTGGAAAGCGAAGTGAGTAGTATTTTTTTTTTCTTAGAACGTTTTGTATTATTGGGTTTATGAACGTAATGAGTTATTGGGTTTATCGAGGCAGTGAGGTTTTCTTCACGTGATTTTTTTCTCTTTCGTTGTTTCAAAATCCCTCTTCTCTTCAGTCTTCCATGTAGGGAATTCCAGCTCCGTCCTTCAATCCAAGCGATCGAATAACCTTTCTTGTGCCCCTTAGTCGATTATCGACACTTGGGTTCGTACCTTAACCCACCCTAACATGGGTGTACGGCTTGCACCACTTCTCAGCTATACGTACTTCCTAATCTTTTGAGAAAGATTCCATACTCCCGATGGACTGCACCGTCGCACGAACAAATAAGTGGCGTGAACGAACCTCGAAGATGCTCAGCTGCTCTGTCATATTTTTCGGGTTTTGTCTGGCTGCAGGCTGTGCCGTTGAGTCCCACGTTTGGGAAAGGTACGAGGCAGCGTCAGCATTTATAATGCGTGCGTCAAAAAACGCTGGCCCTATCCCTAACTCCCTGGACTTTAATATCGTCAACGAGCATCGTGCTTTCCTCGCTGGACTCCTCAGTACAGGTTCCAGTGTTGCTCCTCCACAGGCCATTCCGGCTAGTTTCGCACACTCATCTCCGACTCCATCATGTCCTCTTCTGACATGGATATGTCTATGCTCTGGGGGGGGGGGGGGGGGGGGGGGGGGTCAACCAAAAATTTCCGTGACGCAAAATTTGCTTCACAATTTCAGTGTTTTTCACGTACAACCCAGCCGTTGCTAGGGGAATGATACTTCCGCAGTTTTCATCGCACATAAATCGTTCGCCACTCGTTGGAAAGCGCTTGATTTATGTGATAAATGTTCACATCTCAAGCTACCAATTTCCCCCTCCTTACTTACCTGGCTACATTCCTAAACTAAGTTGATTGGACTATAAACAATTTTAATAAGCCGGTTACAATATTCTTAACGTAAAGCAATAGCATCATTTACTCCACTCCATAGGAAACATTTTCATCCTCTTGACAACAGTCGACTGTTAACAACAACTCATTGTAATGGCTTCTTCCCACAGACCCACAGTTATTTTCAACATTTCTATAAGAAAGTAAACCGTTGTTTTGTTGGAATTAGTCGGGATGCGGCCATGCGGCCCAGGGATTTGTTTAAAGTTAAAGGATTTGTTTACAACTCTCGAGGGCAACCGTTATGAAATCCCCAATCAAAGACAAATCCATGAAACATGGTATCTGTTTGTAAAGCAGATAGTGGAACTCGTTTACGAGTTGTTTTTCGTTAAAAAACAGGTAGGTGTTTAAAAATGTCATAAAAAATGATTTTTACGAGGCCTCCCTTCTTGCAATTCAATGCATGGTTGAGGTAGAAAGAGGCATCGCAACCGTCACATCTGTTGGGAAGTTTGTGTGGGGTGTGTTCATAACGTAGAGCTAGGGCATCTCTAAATTGTGTTGGAGACAAATCAAGTATTTACTAGTAGTAAATCTCAAGAAAAATGAACGCAATTCAATTGCAAGCAATTATCGAAGAGATGAATACAAATAGAAAATAATATACTAAAAGTAATAAAATAAATAGGAATACATACAAATGAGCAACTATAAACTAAAAATTCCAAAAATCGATGCACAAAATCTTGAAGAAAAATGTACTTAAACTTCATATATTCACAATACTGAAATTTAATGCAGCTCGTTCGAGACACCTCAAAACCAATTACGGGGTTCGGAGGACCACTGAATAGCTGATCAGTTTTTAGAAAATTTTTCAACATTCGCCAACTATAAACCGTAAAATTTTGGGGTCCTGAGCTGTAAAAGTGCTAACCCTTTTGGGAGGCACGATGCGCCAAGTTTTGATTATTCAACTAGATATATATGGGGATTAAAATAATTATAGATCAATGATCTGCGTAGAAGGGCTAACTAATACAGAAATAATAAACCTTTGTGTAATAATTTGCAGCGTTTTTTTTAAATTTAAATTAACAAACGTATTTGGAGGTTATGGGAAGGGGAAGTGTGGCAGGGGGGGGGTTCGGCAGATCACCAAGAACCCCCCTTCCCCCCGACAACAAAAAATCAAAACCAGAATAATTAAGCAAAATCTTCTTCTGCCGGCTTAAATAATTGAAAACGGAAGTTTGTGAAAAACGTTGTCTATTTCTACGAAAAAATAAGGAGTTACAATGTTAAATCGATTTCGACGGTTAGGCCATCAGTAACGAACAATAACTGAACACACATCAGAAAAGACACAGCTTATATAGTCGCAGGTGAAGGGAGATTGAATCCCATTGGTCGAGAGAAAGGAAGGGGGGGGGGGGGGGGGGGGGGGATTGATAAGTAAAACACCAAAATCGCTTGTGCGATAATGAAGCATGACTGGAACTTTATCCTTATTTTTTGGATGAATGAGACAAAAAAGTTGATGGATGAGAATGACGAAGAGGTAAAAGAACTACCCTTAGCAGCTCACGTGACAAGGCTACTTAATAATAATTATAGACCAATGATCTGCGTAGAAGGGCTATCTTATACAGAAATAATAAACCTTTGTGTAATAATTTGCAGCATCTTGAAACGTAAACAAACGTATGTGAGAGGTGATGGGAGGGGGAGTGGGGGGAGGGATTTTTCTTGGTAGACTACCCAACAAAAAAATCCAAACCAACATGATAAACCAAAATTTTCTTTTGGCGGCTTAAATCATTGAATTATTAATAAGTAAAACCCCAAAATCGCTTGTACGATCATGATGCATGGCTGGAACTTTGTCATTATGAATCAGACAAAATGTCGATAGATGAGAATGACGAAGAGGTAGAAGAACTACCCTTAGCAGCTCACGTGACAGAGCTGAGGGTTTAGATGACGTAAAAAAAAGAAAGAAAAAGAGAAAGAGAGAGAAATCCCCGATGACCGGGCAGAGGTTAATAAGAGGCTCCAGTGGAGGGGACTTATCAGGGCTCGGTGATCTAAGTCCGCCTCCGGACGGCCCCCCAAGTCCGCCGCCGGGCTCCGTCGGATCAGCACCGCTTGATGACGTCACGCTGTCCCTTCCGCGGATCGTCTGCTGCCTGCCGCCCCGCAACGTCTGACCGCCATGAGATCGAAGCCGCTTGCGAGGAAACTCAACCAAGGTGAGCACACTGGAAAAGTCAGGGAAAACCTGGAATTATCAGGGAATTCTTTGCGTCAGGAAATGTCAGGGAATTTTGAAAAAATCACCAAATGTCAGGAAATTTTTTAAATGAAAACTTGGTGTAATTATTGAAAGCTTAAAAAAAAAAAAAAAAAATTTTGTTTTAGGTATAGGGTGGAGGGACCAGTGTTTGACATGGACCCAGTGATTGACATCTCACCAAAAAGTTTAAATAATAAGGTATAAAAGTGTTTTACGGAATTGATCCTTTTTAATTTTGTGATAAAATACCTTCAAAATACCTTCTCCGTGAAGTATAAAGGCGGAAAATGGTTTGAAGTGGGATTTTGTGAAATCTGGAGAAGTTTACCCAACAGAACCGTGTTATCATTTCTTTATTGCAGTTTCTTGTGATTTAGCTAACTAGGTAAGTGTTTTATTTTGTTTCACCATGCCTTCCACATTTTCAAATTCGATTGTTCCCATGGTTTTTCTCAATCAGTTTTTTTGTGTAGATTGCATTTATGCTATCATTTTTTGGAAATAATCAAATATAACCTGTTGAAATGAAAATGTCAATTACTAGTCCCCAAACTGATACTACCCTCAATGATTGACAGTGCTGTCAATTACTGATCCTTTTCCAATTTTCCCTCTCCTACATTTTTTTACATTCTAATTGAAGGTTAAATTATAATAAAGTAGTTCCTAATCAAATTTTGACGAAAATCAAATGCTGGACCAGTGTATGACATGGTTGAAAGTGGTGTCAAACACTGGTCCAATAAATTGTCAATCATTGAGTCGGGAAGGTTTCAGTCTTTGACAGCTTCCAGCACTAGTGTTTGACACGTTCTCATAATTTCTTAGTTACCTAAGATGCTTTTTGGCTAATATCCACTTCTATATTATACAGGTTTAAATACTTAATATGGATCCCTCTAGTAGAAAGGTGAAAAAAATAACAAAGCAAAAGGAAGGCTTGAAAATGAAATGAAAATGTGTGGCAGAAATGAAGCGGTGATGTGATGAAATCCATGATGTGGATAAACCGTTCGCGTAAACTTATTACAGTAATCATAGTTCACCTAATGAATCCAAGACCTAATTAAAAATAGAGAAATAATTAAAATTAATGAGGAAAATAACTACAAAGGTTCAAAATTGAATCCATACAGGCAATTAGAGTAGTGGGTTGCACCGCTGTTCCAACGAACTCACGGGCTCATGAAATTGCATCCTTCATATCAGTGATAATCATAAGCTGAATCAGTTGAAATATTAGATACAAATTTGATGACCACTCAAGTCATTGCGGATAGTGACATGAGATGTGAAAAAGAAATCCTACTTGGGGGGCTATGCTTTCGGTATGGTGCCTCTATTTCACAACAGCGATCTGGGAGGGCTTGTGATATATGCGAGAAGCAATTTCATCATTCCTGTTTGGGACTTGGAGAAGCCGAGCATAAGGAGTAAAATCTAACTGCGTGTGACGAGTGTAGTTCCCTAGCTAATTCGATGGAACTTCATTTTTAGTGAATCTCAATTCATTGTTCAAACACTTCAGCTCAATGTTACATAGATTCCAGTCATTCTTGTTTATTTTATTGATCTCCAATTATTCTTGTCAGCAGCTATTCTTACTTGTTCGAAAGAACCTCAGACGGTTCCGATTTAGGAGAAGTTTAAGACTGATTTTAAATGTATAGTTAAACATGGATCTCTATTCGTTCTTTTCATTTGTTATTTATTGTTAATATTTATATAAAATTCAATTATATTTGTACAAACTGAGTTAAAATGCTCAATTTATTTATAAACTGTTTAACTGAACGTTTTAATACACGGAATCATTTATTGCAGAAGAACTGATATGTCAATCATAGGGTGTCAATCACAGGTGCAACAAAAAATTTGGCTGTCAAACACTGGGTCGAAAAATTGATTTCGAAAAAACGAATTTGTGATGCTTTATGGCTTGAATTAGTGATTTTTTGAATTCTGAGCAGTTTGAGGACATCCTGATGCAGCAATAGGTGTAAGTCTCAAGTTTGAACAAATGAAAAAACATAACTTAATTGCTTGTCAAAGTCGAAATTTCTCTTAAGGTGTCAAACACTGGTCCCTCCACCCTATTATAACTCCTAAACAATCAAACTTCAATAGCGTACTTGGGTCTTTTCTGTTACATCCCCGCAGTTGCAAACTATTTTCTATAGAATGGGGGTTGATCGGATTGATGATCCCCAATCATTCTTACGCCAGAATGCTGTGTATAGTTTGGTGGTCTGGATGCTCGCAAGCTCGCATCTCAAAAATATATAACATCAAGTAGTCATTCCCGTCGTAAAAATACAGATTAGTTGGACATACAGGTCAGAATGAATGAATAGTAGCGAATTAACGGAAATATGCGGTGATGTAACAGAAAAGGCCCGGAATCTTATTATCAGGGAATTTTGTCTTTTGGAATTTTATCTTGTTATTAGGGAAATTCTTTGCGTCGGGAAAAGTCAGGGAAAACCTGGGAATCTTATTATCAGGGAATTTTGTCTTTTGGAATTTTATCTTATCAGGGAATTCTTTGCGTCGGGAAAAGTCAGGAAAAACCTGGGACTTATTGTCAGGGAATTTTGTCTTTTGGAATTTTATCTTATTATCAGGGGAATTCTTTGCGTCGGAAAAAGTCAGGGAAATGTCAGGGAATTTAGCCAAAACCACCAAATGTCAGGGAATTTTTTAAATGAAAACTTGGTGTAATAATTTGAAGCGTTTTTAGGTATATTATAACTCCTAAACAATCAAACTTCATTAGCGTACTTTATCATAATAGGTACATATTATTTCATAGGTGAGTTATACGAATGGCAAAAATAATAATGAAAAGTTGTGGTTGAACTATACGCTCATACGTTGCAAGTTCAGTTTTGTTATTAATAAATAAATAGTTTACCATCGGATTAACTTCATGAGGTGCTGGATTATGTTTAAACCTACAATTTTTGAGCTCGTTTATCACTTGCATGATATTTGATTACAATACATACATTTTGTTGAATACGTACATTTTTTGTTGACTAAAACAACAGATTTTCCCAAGGTTTAATTCAATTTGCTTAAAGTTTAATTCAATATGGGGAAGTTTAATTCAAATCGCAAAAGGTTTAATTTGTGTGACAGTTTTTCGTGACATGAACACTATTGGCCAGTTAGGTGATGTAGACAATCGGGGCAGGCCGGATTCGAATCTTGCTCGCGGCGAACCTGTTGTCGGTATGTCAACTAATCTGAATTTAGTACTATTTGAATGATGAATTTTTTACTAAGGTTTACCACTTGAGGTTTTATAATTTTGAGATGAGAGCTTGCGAGCATCCAGATCACCAAACTAATACTAATACATCAGCAAATGTATATTGGATCGAACCTACCTCCATGCCGCCAGGCTCGCTGCGATCGCGATTCGAATCCGGCCTGCCCCCATCATCTTGTAGTTAGGTGATGGCTAAAGCATGTTCCATGCTTAAAAAAAGCATCAAGAGAAGCAGTTTTGTGAAGCTTGACAGTATCAAAGATTATTTTGAGGAAATGGCTAATTTTTTAACATTTTTCAAATTTTCCAATTCCCAAAAGAATCAACTTATGTTTCTAATAAATGAGTTTGAATTGTGTTAAATAAATATAAAAATCATCTCAAAAAGCCAATTCAACGCTGATCTGAATATGTGGTCAAAAGTTGGGATAAGTAGATTTAAAGGAGAAAAATGGGGGGGTTCTACGTAAAAAATTGAAAAACCTTCAAAACTCGGCCCTTTGGGCCTCGCAAGGGGCTCTGCCCCTTGACCCCGCTGGGGGAGACCCACAGTCCCCCCCCGGATGTTATTACTTAGAGCCCGTGACTAAAAGTCAAGAAACATGGAACATGCCCGGTAGGACTGATCAAGTAACAAAAACCAAATTTTTCAGGTGCTTCATATGACAAATGGAATCAAAATTAGAAGGAAATATCTAGGTAGGTAATTTTCTGTTATGGTGCGCGTCTACAGTTATTATAACCAAGATTAACTTCTCAACCAAGTGACAACAAAACGAGCGGCATTGTTAACTATTTAAATTTATAACACAAATAAATATAAAACTACGACATAAATAGAACAACAAGTACAAAAGAAATGCGTGATAAACTGAGAGCTTTCCAACGAATGGAGAACGATTTTTGTCCCATAAAAACCAAAGAAGTTTTATTTTCCCAGCAACGGCTTGGTTGTACATGAAAATCATAAGAAATAATAAAACCTTGATGGGAAAAACAAAAGATCATGGATATGTCTAGTACCTACTGCTTACCAGTTGGTACCCACTACTCAATTGTATACCAACTATGTAGTACCTTCTTTTCACAAGATTATTCCATTATGGTTACAAAACAATATTAGTTTTTAACTTAGAGTAATAAATCAGCATTCCTTGACACTACAATGGCTTAGAGGTCATGAAATGTCGTGGTAAAATGAGAGCATTCCAAAAAGTGGCGAACGATTTTCCTACTATGAAAACTATGGGAGTTACTCTTCCCTAGTAACGCCTTGGTTGTACGTGAAAATCAATAGAAAATGTTCCGGTCGGGGAAAAAAGTGTCGGTCGGGAAAAAAAAGTGTCGCGAAAAATTCCTTGACCCCCAGCAAAAACACATATCCATGTCAAAATTTCGTGACACATCCGCGTAACGTTTTCGCTAGTTAGTCCGAGGCTAAAGCATGTTCCATGCTAAAATCATACCTCGGCATCCTGCTTTAATTTCACCCAATCTTTTATGTAACACTTTACATAAAACCATTTGGTCTGATACATGAGGTAAAAATTATTATTTGAAACTACCCTCCGATTTGATGCGTAAAACCTCCAATTCGACGCGTAGTAGTGAGACGCGTACATTGAGTGAAATTGGACGGTTTTATATAAGAAGGCATTTACGATAGCTCAAGATTGTGGACAATAAATAGGTAGTGCAGTGAAATCGGATTATTGTTTGTATAACTGGTCCTTGTAATCTTCAAGGATGAACTAAGAATGTCCCCGTCTGGCGCAGCCATCAGTGCTCTTAAGCAAACGAGGAAGGTCCACGGGATTATCAGTCTAGGGAGTCCAGACGGTGATTCAATATTGAAGGAGGCTAATTATGAAGAGGATGTTGTATCACCGATAGCGCAGTTGCGCTCCTGGAAGCTGCTTTTTCGATTAAAATTTCCCTTATCCACATGTTTGGTTTGATTGGGTAACACTGATTTTGAAAAGGTTGGAGTGAGAAAACATACGATCTGGGGGTTCGGATGAAAGGGAAATCAGTCATCCGGGAGAGGTTTGTGCGTGATAGTGTATTGATTTTGCCAGGCCTTCCAAATCAAAAGAGATAAGGGTCAATTCTGCAACGTGCCGATTTTGGAGAGAGCTTCCTTGCAACTGTCGATTGTACGTGAGTTCAAATCAGATTCAATGATATGATAGACAATTAACTAAAAAAATAAAACTAAGTATTCGAAATCCAAAGTCTTAATTATATTTTACAAAAGCTATCGACTATTTTATATATCCTAGAAACCAATGCTAATAACATCGACTCATTCAACCAATTTTCTCCTTTCCAAATGGATGGCTCAGGATACGACATCATTCATCAAAATCACTCCATCTCCAAAGATGGTGGCCTCAAAAAGATGTCTAGAATTCCTGAAATCTGACTAGTGGGTTCCTCACGAAGTTTAAAACAAGCTAAAGTACAAATTTTGCAACCCAAAAATTCGTACTTGGTCAAAATTTTGAGTAAGGATGATAGATCGTGCTTTGAAGAGGGTTTATAAATTCGAATTAGCAACCCAATAAAACATCTTAGTCGTATCGTCCGCCGATGTCGACGACGGTTGTTGAATGTAACGTTGTCGTTGTTGCAAGTTGGATCGTTTTAAATACACTGGGGAAAAAAAATTGATATCTTTAAAATAATCAAATAATTAAAAATAATTTTTGAGGGTGCTGAATAAGAAGTCCGTTTTTCACGTAAACGTACGGCACCTGCATTTTGAAAAAATCACTTAAATTCCAGGATAATTTATTTATATTCAATTAAAAGGTGATAATCTTGTTGGAAATTTAACGCTGAACACGCCTATACCATTATGATGGGTCTGAAATGCTCCTTAACGTGTTTTTTGCTTAAAAAAAAAAAAACCTGGTTTGTCACAGATTTTTAACGATTTTTCCACAGTTTTTTGTAGTTTTGTACAAATTACACAACTTGGCAACCTGAAAAAAATTGTGCTATTACTTAGATTATTTCTGCGTCGAATGAGACCACCAGTTGCTCTGGAGGTGTGTTTTTTGGGAATATACCGAAACAATAAGTTGTCAACAAACTGACAAAAAAACACGTTTTTCGGTCGTTGAAAAATCGCAAAAAATCAATTATCAAACCTCCATAGCTGCTGGTGGTCTCATTAGACGCAGAAATAGCGCAATTTTTTTTCAGGTCACCAAGTGGTATAATTAGTACAAAACCTATTAGAAAAACTGTAGAAAAATCGTCAAAAATCGGTGAAAAATCGCGTTTTTTGGCAGTTTTTAGGCAGAAGACACATTAAGGAGGCACTTAAGACCCATCATATGTGGTTTAGGCGTGTTCAGCGTTAAATTTCCAACAACAATATCACCTTTTAAATGAAGAGAAATTATCTTGGAATTTAAGAGATTTTTTTTTTCAAAAATGCAAGTGCCGTACCTCAAAAATTAGGCGTCTACGTGAAAAATGGGCTTCGGATTCAGCACCCCCCCAAAACCAAAATCATTTTCGTCAGGCCACGACTTCGATTTTTTTTTTGGACAGTGAAGTCTTTTTAATTCTCACGGGAGTACTGGTATGAGGGTGGAAGTTAGGCGGCTTCTTTCTTAATATATTTTTATTTCTCACAACTAGTTTCTCCTAAAAGAGGCCTCTTCAGGTGAATTAGGGTAAATACGTTGTATTTCGTCAAATTTTGATAAAGACACTTTATCATCTATTTTGAAAGCCATAACCCACACAAATCACTTACAATTTTGTAAAAATTCCTACATATTTCCTATATCAACTGCTATGCAGGATTTCACGAATCTCCCCAAGATTGACTTCTCTGAGGCCCTATACAGACGTTGGTACTCGAAGCTGACTGAATTAAATCTTCTTGTAAAATTTGACGAAATACAGCGTTGTATGGATCATGTTCTACCCCAATTCACCTGAAGCCACTCTTATAGGCGAAACTAGTTGTGAGAAATAAAAATATATAAAGGAAGAAGCCGCCTAACCTCCACCCTCATACCAGTACTCCCGTGAGAAATGGTGGCTACCAACACATCTTTTCAATTGATTCATCCTGTCAAAAACTATTGAATTCCATACCGAACACGTATTAATTTTAGTAGAAAGTAGATAGGTACACTTGTCATTCAGACAAGAACCTGCCAATGTCATCAATGATATATGTTTTTCCACCCCAGCTAAAATCGTTCATAATGGATCAAAAAAATAATTTTTTTCTCAATTTAAAGTTTTTTGAAAAGATCTCAAAAATGACAAAGTTGCGCATCGCGCACGTGCGCAATCGACATCAACTTCGTTATTTTAAACCGGAAAATCCCATTTTGACATTTTCATGTCTTTCATATGGCACATAACAAAAAAATCGTCACGAAAAAAATTGTCCCAAGTGGCCACAACGATGATTATGACCATCAGAAATGACGTTGACCATTCATAGGTAAACACATGAAAATGTCCCAATGCGTTGCAGACTCGTATGCAAGCGTTAGTTTCTAGGGGTTTCTGATGATTTCCGCTTACAACCGAGTCGTTGCTAGGGAAATTTTTATTGCAGATTTGAATCCTACGTGAAATATCATGAATAAATGACACTTTACTCGATTTTTCAAGTGCGCGCAAACGGGCGTAATTCCGCTCTGAATGTGCAATAAATGTGAAATACTGTTTTTGAAGGTACTCAATTGAAACATGTAATACATGATTTTGGAGTATTTTATCGTCCTGAACTTCATAATGATGTTTATTTATTGATATTTGCAACACCGACATTAGCGAATTTTCATAGAAAATAAAGCTATTGCAATGGCTCCAAAAATTTTAAAATAAAAATTTTCAAAAGTTTTCTTCATCGAAGTCTGTTTTGAGGCATTCTGAAATGATTCCTGGATTTTAACGTTTTTTTATATGTATATATATATGTATGTGTCATTCCAGACGATAACTCTCGATAGAATTGAGATAAAAACTTCGTTCTTTCGCCAAAATTGGTACCTACTACTCAATTTTATACCAACCATGTAGTGCCTTCTTTTCACATGATTATTCCATTATGGTTACAAAACATACTAAACTTCTAGAAACGGAAATCATCAGAAAACGCTTGCATACGAGTCTGCAACGCATTGGGACATTTTCATGTGTTTACCTATGAATGGTCAACGTCATTTCTGATGGTCATAATCATCGTTGTGGCCACTTGGGACAATTTTTTTCGTGACGATTTTTTTGTTATGTGCCATATGAAAGACATGAAAATGTCAAAATCAAGCATTTCAAAAGAAAGGATGAGTTTGTTGGACAACACTTTTTGATTACATTAAATTGGTCAAATTTCAAAAAATGTACTAACAAAATCACAAAAAATGACAAAGTAAATTTAAAATGTCTAGTACCTACTGCTTACCAGTTGGTACCTACTACTCAATTTTATACCAACCATGTAGTGCCTTCTTTTCACATGATTATTCCATTATGGTTACAAAACATACTAAACTTCTAGAAACGGAAATCATCAGAAAACGCTTGCATAGGTACGAGTCTGCAACGCATTGGGACATTTTCATGTGTTTACCTATGAATGGTCAACGTCATTTCTGATGGTCATAATCATCGTTGTGGCCACTTGGGACAATTTTTTTCGTGACGATTTTTTTGTTATGTGCCATATGAAAGACATGAAAATGTCAAAAAAAGGCTAAACATCGGAGCCACTCAGCTGATCTGGGATTGGTCAGTTGTGTTCAGAAGTCCCTCAAGGGGCTACATACCAAATCTCAGAATCGTGGGATCATTAGGGAAAAAACTGGATTCTAGAGCCACTCAGCTGATCTGGGATCGGTCAGTTGTGTTCAGAAGTCCCTCAAGGGCCCACATACCAAATCTCAGAATCGTGGGATCATTAGGGAAAAAACTGGATTCTAGAGCCACTCAGCTGATCTTGGATCGGTCAGTTGTGTTCAGAAGTCCCTCAAGGGGCTACATACCAAATCTCAGAATCGTGGGATCATTAGGGAAAACCTGGTTTCTAGAGCCACTCAGCAGATCTGGGATCGGTCAGTTGTGTTCAGAAGTCCCTCAAGGGCCCACATACCAAATCTCAGAATCGTGGGATCATTAGGGAAAAAACTTTATTCTAGAGCCACTCAGCTGATCTTGGATCGGTCAGTTGTGTTCAGAAGTCCCTCAAGGGGCTACAAACCAAATCTCAGAATCGTGGGATCATTAGGGGAAAAACTGGATTCTAGAGCCACTCAGCTGATCTTGGATCGGTCAGTTGTGTTCAGAAGTCCCTCAAGGGGCTACATACCAAATCTCAGAATCGTGGGATCATTAGGGAAAAAACTGGATTCTAGAGCCACTCAGCTGATCTGGGATCGGTCAGTTGTGTTCAGAAGTCCCTCAAGGGCCCACATACCAAATCTCAGAATCGTGGGATCATTAGGGAAAAAACTGGATTCTAGAGCCACTCAGCTGATCTTGGATCGGTCAGTTGCGTTCAGAAGTCCCTCAAGGGGCTACATACCGAATCTCAGAATCGTGGGATCATTAGGGAAAAAACTGGATTCTAGAGCCACTCAGCTGATCTGGGATCGGTCAGTTGTGTTCAGAAGTCCCTCAAGGGCCCACATACCAAATCTCAGAATCGTGGGACCATTAGGGAAAAAACTGGATTCTAGAGCCACTCAGCTGATCTGGGATCGGTCAGTTGTGTTCAGAAGTCCCTCAAGGGGCTACATACCAAATCTCAGAATCGTGGGATCATTAGGGAAAAAACTGGATTCTAGAGCCACTCAGCTGATCTGGGATCGGTCAGTTGTGTTCAGAAGTCCCTCAAGGGCCCACATACCAAATCTCAGAATCGTGGGATCATTAGGTAAAAACGTCATTTCTGATGGTCATAATCATCGTTGTGGCCACTTGGGACAATTTCCGTGAGCAATTTTCGTGAGCAATTTTCGTGAGCAATTATTTTCCGTGACGTTTTTTTAGTTTATGTGCCAAAGCAAAGACATGAAAATGTCAAAAACATTAAATTGAGAAAAAAATTATTTTTTTGATCCATCGGTGTTTTTATTTTTTTTAGCAGAATATTACTCAAATAAAGTTTATCAACTATGAAGTTGGTAATTTAAAAATTAAAGCTCAAACCTATGCTCAAAATTGTAATTAAATTTCATTAAAATGTGCACAAAATCGATAAAAATGTAAAAAATTCTAGAAATCCAATATCTTTGTTTAATGCTGTGCTTTTAATAATTGATTTTTCTTTTGGTGAATTTTGTTCACCCATTTGAATAGATAGAGCACAATCAATAGTTTCTAGATCGATTGTTGAATAACTCAGCTGTAAACTAATCGCAAAAAGTTGCTAACCATATCGTTTTTCCATTCCCACCTACCTATATTTTGCTGTAGGGTATCAAGTTTTCTAAGCTATTTCGCGGATCACTTCTCGGAACCTTGCGGACCACTGTTGGACCACGGGCCATAGATTAAGAACCACTGCTCTAGTTATTTTTAGTTTCTCTCCAGTTACAATAGAGAAGGAACCTCAAGTAACCCTTTCATTCACCATTATTAGTTACAAACCGGACATCGGTACTTCGCTGTAATACATTGCTTACCAATATGTTTTCAATTTAAACTTGAATTTTTTATCAAACATGTGAGGAAAATGAATGCAGATAATACCGGACAAATTGCAAAGTATTGGTTGGATTTGACGGCCTCCTAGACCTCCTAGTATTACAGAACAATGTAATCTTTCATAAACTGCAAGACATTTGATTTTTCTTCTAAATATTTTCGAACGTTTGAACTGTATATAAGGCGAATGGAAATACAGGAAAAATTTGAATTTTCTTGTCTTTTGCTATTTTTCTTTTTTTTCCACATGGGCCTGAGGAAAGATCGACAACTATATTAAACAACTTTGGTAATGCACTTTATTATATTGATATTTCCACGGTTCCACACTTGTGATTATATCATTTCTGGATAGTAGACTCTGTCCAAGAGATTCAGTGTATTATTTTCTCTAGATATCATGGCGTAGCCAGAGAGTCCCCAATATCCACTCCAGGAGTTTTTGACTAGCCAGTAGTCTTGACCATAAAAAGAGCCGTAGCCGACGAGGAGAACACTATGATCTATAGGTCTTCTGTAACCATCACTCATGATAACTCCACCCAAGTAGAACATGAAACCAACAGGGGCGGAAATTGAAACAGCCAGTGGTCCATGATGGTAAAGGGCAACTTTGACGGCATCCACGTCCGGCTTTACGTGGACAAACCCTTTGATGGCGCCATGTGTTTGGACATGATTCAACCTACATCTGTCGCTGATTTCTTTATTAATGCCATAGTCTGCCGCCCAGGGTAGGCCTCCATGATTTTTAATCCAGTCAAATGCGGCACCAGTATCCCCTCCCAAGCATCCACCGATTAATCCATTAGAGTCTTGAAACCAACCGCAGTCCAACAAGGCCTGCTCGGACATAACCCCCAGCTCATGTTGCTTGAGGAAATACGCTCCTTCCATAGCCCCAGTTACGGCAAAAGCCCAGCTGGAGGGGCAGGCTCCCTGAGATTTGACAGTTGTCACGGCCCCAAGATTCCTCCAGTCAAACATTTCAGGTAGCTGACTTGCCATTAGTTGAATATCTTCGTCTGTATAAGGGAAAGGTAACGCTGATTCCCAAACCTTATCCACCCTTTTCAATCCCTTTTTTCTTTTAATTGTATTTAAGGGAAAAGGTCGGTTAAATTCTACTTTTAAATTCTGAAATACGAAAAGATAAATATATACAGCAGTTTCCGTATCTGCTCTCTGGCATTCCCCTTTTTTTGGGGGTGCCCAAACATTTTCCTCTGGCTCCTTAGCTAGGTAATTGTAAAACTCCGCGGCAATATTTTCATAACAAACTTCTGCATCAAACCGTATTGGAATATTACCCTCCCTTTCATCACTTCTTTTTAGCGTAAATGTAGATTTTCCGAATCGATCAACGAAGGTTAATTTCTCAGCCGGTGACCCGTTGATTGTTATATTTTCGGAAAATCTGAAGTGTGCTAGATCTGGGAGAGTAGGTTTGAATTTAAAACCAGCTAACGGTAGAGGCACGAATTTACAATTAGTTAGATTTGCTGCCGTATCGTTCGTTGTAGGGAAATAATAATAGAGTCCAGTGGTGTTTTCATCTTTCATCGTGAAAATGAACGTATTCGCTCCATCATCAATGTCCCACCTGTAGGCCTTTTCCTTCAGTGAGTAATAATGTTTTATATGATATTGACCAGGTTGTTCCGAATCAAGAGATTGGACCAAATAGTCCACAGAGTAGCCTGAAGGCCAGCCAACAGTCGCAGCCTGCATCTCAACTGCTGTACTCATAAATGAAATAAGTAGTAGTAGTAGTAGTGGTTTAGCCATCTTCCGAGTCCAATAGGCATCAGTTCAGCCAACTAAAATCAAAACATACTGGTGAGTAATGAATGCATTGCGGGCACGTCCCTATGAATGTATTGTATATAATTTTGGTGAGAATTAAAACAAGAGAAAAAAACAAAAGTATCATGGATATGCGGAATCTCTCTCTCTCTCTCTCTCTCTCTCTCTCTCTTTCTCCCCCCCCCCCCTCCCTACTCACACCATTTCACCCCTTCACTGGCGGTAAATTTGAGATTTCCGAGGTTGCATAACTGGACTAAAATTTGAATCAAACAAATAATAAAAATAGTCACAAAAAGTCTGATTGATATAATAAAAATATCACGATTCATCGTTATCACCCCCTCCATCTCGAAATTTAAAACTTCTCTTACTATTCTGAAACTAGACCAAATTCAAAGTTTAACAAAAAAAAAAAAAAAAAAAAAAAAAAAAAAAAAAAATCATGAAAATCGGACGAGAATACTTAAAACATCATGACTTAACAGTATTACCCCCTCCATACACCCCCTTTCATCATGATTTTTTGCTTACAAATTGAAATTTTGCTACATGTTTTCCATAACTAGACCGAATTTGAAGTTGAACAAAAAAAGAATCACGAAAATCGGACGAGAATAGTGAGAACACGGAAGTGAGGATACGAGAAAGTTCCACATACGCTGGCATCTATAGTGAATAGAATCATACAGAGGCACGAATAGTGAAAACACGGAAGTGGGGTTACGAGAAAGTTCCACATACGCTGGTATCTAACGCTAATAGAACTGGATTGGTACAATCATCACTCCTCCAGGAAGAGAAGCACATTTTCAGCACTTGAAACCCCGTAAAAAAACCATAAAAGGTATGCATAACAAATACATAAAACTCAGTAAATTGAAAATTTATTGGAAGCTAACAACCACCCATATAAATGTAGCATTTTAAGCTAAAAATCCTAACCTCCCACCCCTTTGTTTTTCTTCCCCTATTGCCCTACAGGTGCCCAAGTGTTGCCCCTGAGATGGAATTTGAGCAAGGAAAACCTATTGTTTCACCTACATATACCTAAACAGACCTCAACTGAAATTAAGGTACTTAAATTTATTTAAAAAAATTTTTTTTTTGTTTTTCCTCCCAATTTCTCTTCTCTACTCTGTATTCGTTCTTCTTACCTTTATCCGGACCCCCCGAATAAATTGCTCGCTTCGCTCGCAAAGAGTGGCATGTAGGGAATGTTGCTCGCTTCGCTCGCACAGTGTGGCATGTAGGGAATGTTGCTCGCTTCTCTCGCAAACGGCACATCCCTAAGGGTGTGTAGGGGATGTTGCTCGCTTTGCTCGCTCGGAACGGCTGTATATGTGTAGGAAAAACCGTCCTTCCGGAATACGTCCTTCCGACAGGCTTTACCACCGCAAGAAAGATTGGCCGTGACTCTAAGATAGGTAATAAAATAAATACAACTAGCATTTTAATTATCTATAATTAGAAAAAATGGAAAGATTACAATTATTTTATTACTTCATTTTCAAAGTTGAATTTGACGAGAAAAAGTATAATATATTTTTGAAGCGTATGAAAAGAACTGAGAAAAGTGCTTGTAAAATCACATCGAAAAAGTCGAATTTTGTAGGTACATGTAAGTAGTTCTCTCGAAATAACGGAATCAGTTTAGGTTTAAAATTGAGGACATATCGAAATTATAACATAATATAATGCTGGCCGCTTTTCCAAACTCGAAATAAACTTTTCCATATCCATTATCACAGTAAAAAAAAAAAAAAAAAAAAAAAAAAAAAAAAAAAAAAAAAAAAAAAAAAAAAAAAAATTGAACAAACTATGGAAAACAAAATAGACGACGCGAAGTCCTGCGGGTGACTAAAAAGTTGCCGGTGCGCGGGGGTAGGTAGAAATCAACGAGACTCATTCCTCCGGGCGATTGTTTACTCACCCGTCGAATAGGTCTCGACGCATTTTTTTAGTTGCCGTGATTAAAAAGTTGCTCGTGCGCGGGGCTGCATTTAAGGCTGTGTGATTCATTTCAACTTCCTCAAGGCGACTAAATAGTTGCCTAGAAAAAGTTGCCAGTGCGCGGGGGCCCTAAGGGTAGGTTTAACTTCTGTAGGGGATGCTGCTCGCTTCGCTCGCTTGAGGAAGTTATACTGCCCACCCAACTTGGCAGACGTTTTTTTGTGTTTAAATTCTTACAAACAAAATAAATCTTATAAAACTACGTGGAACCACAAAAAAGTTTATTTGGGGATGTTGCTCACTTCACTCGCTAGGTATTGCTGTATATGTGTAGGAAAAAACCCGTATTTATTCTGTTGAAATGTGCGTAGAAGTGCAAATGGGAAACGCCCTGAGTCATCGAGTCCCTTCTGGTAAGCAACGTTGTGAAACGGCGGCGGGCTCGATTAACTTGTCATTTTTATCGCTTCGCCTCGCTTCCCCTCGCATTTTGACCGACTTCCGTCACTTTTTTCGATATCCGATTTCGGATTCAGATTCGTCGGGATCAAACCATTATTTCGCCCGCGAAAACCGTTCCGAAAAACGTACGTTCATGGGGTATATTTTAATCGGAAAAAAACCAAGTTTTTCGTCGGACTTTTCGAGAAAACGGGTCCGTACTCTTGCATTTTTTTTTTTTTACGCATTTCCCGATACTTTTTTCGCGCGCGATCGGCGCCGTCGTCTTCCTCGTTCAAATACCTACGAAACCGGGGTTTTTCGGGAATTTTCGACGGTCGTATAGAGGGGTAGAGGAAGCGGGGAATTCGAAAAAGCGCGCATTAATCCTTACTTCGACGCCCTCCCGCCCTAAGGCCCATGGTTCGGGTGGGATTAGAAAATTTTAAATTCGCTTATACACCCTATCAGAAAATCCCAAGAAGATCCCCCCACTCGTACACTCAGCCATTTGCCCGTGCATAGACACTACAAACAGACAAACAAACAGACGGAGTTTCATTCTTATAAATAATAGAAATGTTCCTCATATGACGACAAGAAGGGTTACCTACTCTAGCTATATACCCTGTAAAACTTGACAAACTTTGTTTCTTGTTTGTTAGGCGCAATGTCACCCTAGTTTTGAAATGCCTGATGAAGAGTCAAGCATAATTAGACTCGATCTTTACATTTATGTTATTTTCATTTGGTAGGTACCTACTTAATTGAATAGAGTTATACTGAGATCAGGGGACTAGTAAAGAGTAGATGTTTTTATTAATTGCATCAAGAATTCAATATCATTGCACACTGATCAGCTATGGGGCCTCTGAGCCGAATTTGGTTTTTAATAGATTATGATGCTGAAACCTGTAATGTATATGAAATGTTATACCTCGTTTTTGAAGGTATAAAATACAATTACAAAGTATGGAGGGACTCAGATCAGCTTTGAAACCACTGCGGCTAATTTGTTTTCTAATCGACTCAAGGCGCTGTAATTTAAATAGATGGAGCTCGTTGGGAACTCCTCGGAAACAGTTATGAGGTACTGAGGCGCACTGATCAGCTGTGGGGCCTCTGAACCTATACTCTTTCCTTACCTATCGAACATTTTTTTAAAACATTATTGTGAAGCGCGAAATTGCGGGCCCTTATAACGTGTAAAGATGTGAACCTTTTTGGGAGGGACGATCTGGAGTTCTGATCTAGTAGTACGTACGGGGTTTAACAATTATAGAACAATGATCTGCGTAGAAGGGCTATCTAACACAGAAATAATAAACCTTTTTGTAATAATTTGCAGCGTCTTTTCTCTCTAGATTGTGTTGTCCTACGCCACCTTGGATCAATCCTAATATATCATCCCTATTACGTACAAAGCCTTGCCTGCATAACCTATTTTCAGAGGAACGTCCTAAGAAATCACCATGAACAGTATGAAGGATATGTATTTCTAACTGCGGTATTTTTTTTGTTACAGAAATAATAAAAATTTTTACCTGACAGAACTCTCTACCTGCTGGGAAGTCGGAATAGAAGTGCATGGTAGAGTGCACGGTTTTATACAGGTAGATTCGCTCAAGGCTGTAATTTACACAATATTGTCCTGATAATAATACAGAAATTAATCCAACTAAAAATTGTGTGTTTTGAAGGACTAATGATTTACGATTAGTTAAAAAGGTAGACGTTTTACCAATTTTATTTCGAAAGAAAATGAGCTCATCGTTGACAAATGAATTACCTGTTTGGGCTGTCAAACCGATAGAATCCCACACAGACGTAAAAATATAAATATTTTAATGTCTTCTCTTCAACCAAACTTGTTTTTGCATTTTAAAGACAAAATCTCTCTTTCAAGATAGAGATGCAACTAGATTATCTACAATTTGATTGTTAAAATCTAGTTTATGAGAAAGTCAGTTTAAAAATTTATTTCAGTTAAACGGAACGACCCTCTGAGGAACACGTCACTAACAAACGATGAATTATCTCTATGAGCTTTCAACCGACGCCATATAGATAACTAAATACTCGTAAATCTGTGACCGTTGACCAACAGTGTCCTTGTTCCAGCAATTTTTCAAAGAATATGAAGCTATTACAGTGGCTCCAAAAATTAAGTGAAAATTACCATCTAACACCATTGTGACTCATTTATTTTAAAAGAAATGTTATTTCTTTAATATCTTAGGAATTTTAAAAAATGTTTCAAAATCAACCACTCCCTCAAAATTGATTTTAGAGACTGTCCAATCTAACGAAAACATTTTCATTTGATTCGCTTTCCAACTCCCAACAGTATAGTTAATTATACTGTTTTTAAACTATCTTGGAAAGATAATTATGTTTTAATTATGAAAAACGTATTTTTTTTTTCATTGAAATCTAAGGTATTCATTAAAACTTTCTATGAACTCTCTCTCTCTCTCTCTCTCTCTCTCTCTCTCTCTGCCTTTGTCAAAAGTCCAATCACCTAGCTTACCCTGTGAATACAGGGCTATAAATAAATTGTGTGTTCCTGGAAAGATTTTAGACAGAATTGTATACGAAGCTCTCAGTCATAATGTCGACATTCAGCAGATCATAGATAAAAAACAGTCAGCATACAGAGTCGGTCACAGTACCGAAACCGCATTGGTGTGTGTGTTAGATGATGTTTGGAGGAATATGGACAATGGAAAATGTACGATTCTGGTTCAGATCGATTTTTCTCGGGCTTTTGATAATCTGCAACATGATGTTTTGATTTCTATTTTCACATCACTTAATTTCAGTGATAAAGTTAAGAATTGGTTCAGAGCCTTGTTGGAGAATCGATGGCAATGTGTTGAAGGAAATGATGGATCGCGATCTCAAATGAAGCCAGTTCACAAAGGTACGCCGCAGGGATCCGTTCTGTCTGCCTTGATCTTCAGTTTATATATTAACTCATTGCCAAAAGAATTGCTTCATTGTAATTATCATATGTATGCAGATGATATACAGCTGTACTGCGGAGCATTGATAGATAATCTCAACGATACAATAGATCTGGTCAATGAGGATTTACGTCGACTAACAGCATGGTGTCACTCACATGGTTTAATTATCAATCCCTCTAAATGTCAGTCAATAATAATAGGGTCAAATCGCCGTATGGCTGATATCGGGAACAGTACGGTTGTACCCAATGAAATAATTCTAGGGGAAAATTTAGTACCTTACGTAGTGAACGTAAAAAGCCTAGGTATTTTCCTCGACAACACACTGAGTTGGGATAGTCAGGTCACCAAACTCTGTGGTAGAGTCTATGGAGGCTTACACCAGCTAAGAGTACTAACAAAAGGTTTTCCCGCTTATGTAAAAGCCCAGTTAGGGTATCCAATTTTATAATAAGAACCGAGAAATGTTTGATTTAAACCAAAATGTCAAATGCTTCAAGTCTACTCTACATAATAATTTATTATCAAGATACAGCGAGTGATGTAGAATTTTATTGTGCATTATGTTATGTAAATATTTTCATAAGTTATTTAAATTAAGAAGAAGCCTAGGAGTGCGCACATTCATTAATCTTATTACTATATGTGGAACCTGATCTAATTTTCATGTAATTTAATTATCATTTCTGTGCATTGTGGAAGAGAGGGCCATAGGGCCATAGGGCCTAGGGGGGGGGGGGGGCAATTGTACAGATCAAATAATAAAGAAGTCAATCAATCAATCAATCAATCTCTCTCTCTCTCTCTCTCTCTCTCTCTCTCTCTCTCTCTCTCTCTCTCTCTCTCTCTCTCTCTCTCTCTCTCTCTCTCTCTCTCTCTCTCAATAGAATGTTATTTAGAACAAATTTTTCAGCAATAAAATTGATTTTTTGCAGTCAATATGACGAATTTGAGCAATAAAATTAATAGTTAACATTTATTTTGCAGACTGTAAATTTCAACTTGAGCGTTGCTAAGTGATGGGAGGCCGAAAATCATAATGTGAATATCGTAAACTTTAGCGTCTAAGACGTCCAGAATAATTAAAATTGATTTAGCGATGCAAAATAGCCAATTTTTACCGAGTTGTGTCACATGTGAACTCTGACATGTCTTGAATAGTGGTGGCAGGAAATCATAAAATGGATGATAACTCAAAACATATGTACAGTGACTAACTCCTGTAACCCATTGCCATCCATTATAAAACTAAAGGAGCTATGTAAGAAATGGATGTTTTGGTTTACCATTGGAAAATGTAAAACAAATGGTTCTATATTCATATACACAACAAATCAATATTATACAACAATTTATATACCCAAAATTTACACAACAAATCATTTGAGTTTTATACCTCACCACTTATACTCCACTTAGACAGGATGAACCTAACGTCCTTCAAAATAGCGATAAAACAAGCATTTCGTTTCAACAATGAAAAAAATACCAAGTAAATATCCGTTCTTAAATTCGAACAAAATGGACTAAATTGGTGATTATGAGTTCATAAATATGTTTGTTATTTAGGATGTCCAGAATAGATTTAAATCCTAAAACCTCGCGAACAATTATTTCATGTTTATATATATGTATATGCTTCATTCCAGACGATAGCTCTCCTTAGGATTGAGAAAGAAATTCCGTTCCTAAGCCAAAAAATCAAGCTTCCCAAAAGAAAGGATGAGTTGATTGGCCATCGTTCTTGAGCACGTTCAAATGATCAAATTTCAAAATATATGGTAAAAAAATCACTAAAAATGGCAAAAATAGGCTAAAACTTGCTAAAATTATATTTTCCCCACAATATTTCTCATATAAAGTTTGTTAACTATAAAATAGACCATTCAAAAAAATCATTACGTTCATAATTTAACGATAGTAAGTAATTCAGTACGTTCATTTCATTAAAATTTGCTTGAAACTCGACGAAAACTGCAAGAAAGCTAAAAATTCAAAACTTCTTTTTTGAATAGTACTTAGGTTATTATTTCAAATACGTTTTTTGCCTTAAAATTAATAGTTCACAACAACCAATCCAAGTGTCCTCCAATCCAAGTGTTGTTAGTTAACAATTCCACTGCACTCGAAAAGTTCAAATTTGAAAACAATTAACATTATACGATACGGTAACTCACGAAAATTCGCTCATACGATCATGATGCATGACTGGAACTTTTTAGTACGCTATGTGCTTTGTGGAAATGTGTAAGAAAAGTGAAATTCTCGCCAGCTTTTCGGTGTTTTACGAAGTTGCCATAAGACAACTGCTCATGACGTTTCTGAGCGATAGTAGAGCTCCGAGCGGTTCGTTTATCAATTTCAAATCAAACAAAAATAAGTGCCCATTCTGTTGCACAACGTTACCTGCGTTGCTATGCTTCCTCCATGATCCCCCGATTGATGTTTTTTACACGAGAACGAACTAATATTAAACAAGTGAAAACAAGTGAAAGATTCTCTTCATTCGGTTTAAGTTAACTTTGCACACATCCCAAATTCATTGTATCAGGCAAATGACGTGTATCAACCTTGGGATTCATAGAGGTGAAGACTTCTTCTATTTTTAGGACGAGACAGAGGGAATCCGGGGCTGTAACGAAATCGGCACCTGTATTCATAACTACTAATACAGCAAATCTTAAATCGTCCAAAACAAAAACAATCTTCTGGTCAGATAACGGTGGGGCGTGAAATAAAAAACAGGGAATTTCGGCCATGCTTGTGCTAAAGTCGGTAAACAGTTTTTACGACTGGATGACCATTGCGAAAGACATCGGATTTTCAGTCCGCTACCTTTCCTCCAAAAAATGGACTGCCGGTAAGATGAAGGGCGTTGAAATAATGATTCCATGGTTATCCCCGAAAATTCAAGATTTTTATTTAGACCAGCCGGTTACCCGTGCATTGCATGGACCCACATCTGCGGGTCATTTTTGCCAGGACCTTGTCATTTTTACCCAGCAGTCCCCACCCAACAGGCTTCAACTCAAATTTCAGCAATCAAGTTTCAAGTCGTACCTAATTAATTTTTCAACTAAATGTTCCCTCAATATAACCAACCCATTATAAGCTCAGTTACGTTAAAACTATTCCCGACGAACATTGCTGCAGTTAATAAGGCGTTTTGAACATCAGTTTTTGAATAGGTATCTTACGAATAAAAACTGCTTGGCTCAACTCACCAAAATCGTTTTGGTATCGTCGAATTTGTTAACGAAAGTTCTTTACCCGTGAAACCCCCCCACCATGCTAATTTGACGTACGTTCGACGCATATCGGATTTTTCCTTAATTTCAAAATAAATTTGAGCTTTTCGGTTGAAAATCTATTGTTAATTATTAGTTTTTTGGCAAACAAATAGTCTGAATAATGATCTGCTATTCAAAAAGTGATTTTGGATTTTTAAATTTTTGTTGAAAAAAGAATTGATGAAAATCAAGTACATTTTTCAGCTAAATTTCGTAAATAAATGTTTGAATGATCTTTTTTGTAGTTTATGAAATTTATTTGAGTAATATTCTGCTAAAAGAACATAGATTGAACGATTTTTAGCCATTTTTAGTCATTTTTTCAGCACATTTTTTTGAAATTTGACCGATTTAGTGAGCTCAAAAAGTGCTGGCCAACGAACTCATCTTTTCTTTGCAAAGCTTGATTTTTGGCGCAAGAACGAAATTTTTATCTCAATCCTAAGGAGGGTTATCATCTGGAATAACGCACACACACACACACACACACACACACACACACACACACACACACACACACACACACACACACACACACACACACACACACACACACACACACACATACATATATATATGAAAAAGCGTTAAACTCTAGGATTCGTTTTAGAATGCCTCAAAATGGATTTCAATGAAGAATTTGAGGGACAATTTTAAGTTTAGTTTTTGAGTTTTTTGAAGCCATTTCGAAATTATTAAGCCACTACGAAAATTCGCTAATGGGGGTTCTCATTTAAAATAACGAAGTTGATGTCTCTCTCTTCGTTTGTCAATTAATTGATAAAGAATTAATAATTCCTCAGAAATTTCCATACGCACCATAGTTGTTGTTCCAACAAGTTTACTTAGATAGATTATGACTTTGCCTAATAAGTTATTTACTTGTTTCCTAATAAATTCCTGATTCTCTACTTATTCCCTATCCGGTTTCAGTCTGTATTGCTTTACTATTTGTTTGATTACCTGGAAGATCGATGTAGATATTATGGAGTCCACGGGAAGCTGTGATTGGCTAATAAGACGTGTCCCTTCATCCGCCGAAATCTCGCGGGGGAACTTTGACTGAGTCCTCTGACCAACCCGTCCAGATTTTTGACCTTAAATATCTCTTTAGCGATCTTTATTTTGGTCCAATTGAAGTTTGAGAAAGCTTATTCGTATCGTGTTACACAATGAAATTCGTAGAATCTACGCTTCATGCTGTAAGTCAAAGGAAAAGGTCTACGCTGAAACTTGGTCGATATTTTAAACCGCGGGAGTTATATTATAACCTTGAGTCAAATGAGCTGCAGCAGAATTCAATCGAAGTACTAGGTACCGAAAAGGTTTTGGTTTCTGGTTTATTATTTTCAATAAGAAAATTTGCGATCGACGGAGAAAACAAAATTATAACCTAGAGACCTATAGAATTATAGACCTATAGTAGAGTAAAAAATGCTACAAATAATTACACAACGGTTTTATTTCTATATTAGTTAGCCCTTCTTCGGAGGAAACTTGTCTATAATTACTAAACGAAGTGTAGATTATGTAGATATTATTCATTATCCATTATATTAGTACACTGGCGTAGGCGTAAGAGGAATAAAACACCTACACTTCACTAGTCTTTCTGTATTTAACAACAGCTGCCGACAGAAAATTAGAGAGGTAAAATAAGTAAATAACCTACATACGCTTCACAAGTCCATAGGGGACAAAAGTTATGTGTTGGAGCCAGTGGGGTAGCTGCTTGTAAGTAGGTACTCAGGAAGTCCCTACCTACATGTACCTATTACTGGTTATCCTAGGTGATCTGAATTAATTGATGTTGATAGGTAGTTTCGAAGGACCACCCCCTTTTTATTCTAGGGAGAACAGATATGTAAGAAAGTGACAAGAGAGTTCAGATGTGAAAAGGTGATAAGGTGATAAGAGCCAGTAAAAGTAGTAGACTTAGAAAAAATAAGTAATATGTATTCAGAAATACCACATGCTGAAGAAGGTGCAGATAACAGGTAGAAATTGATAAGAAATTGGTGCTACCTATCTACCTACTCTTAATAAGTGGCCACTGTGAAAAGATGAAGAGAGATTGTAAGATTGTTGCTTTAATGAAAGTTACTGTTCTTATTTATACTGGTGAAGATGAAAAAATTTACAGATGAAAGATCCTTGTCGTGTAGATACATGCGAAGGTGTGTGTCCCATATAGCAACAGGTTGCAGTGATGAAGAGGGGGGGTGCGGTTCATGCAAAATTGTATAGTTAATTACCCAACTTTCAAGAGATCTCAGAAGGGCGTGAGTATCCTTGTCCTTTACCTGGTGAAGGCTTGATTACCAGAAAGGAGAATAAATGTGATGTGGGATCCAACGTCAGGAGCCAAAAACCCATCCAGGTTGATATGTTTCAGCGAAACCGGGTGCCAAAGCCGGTGTGGAGCATGCCCTGAGCGGTGAGGTATGAAGCGAACGATAAATACGATAAAGCTAGCGCTAGCACTGATTGTTACAAGGTTGTGCAATATAGGTGATTGCTACAACAGATCGCGACGTCGCGGATACGAGAAAACAAACAGGTACATTGGAGAATTAGACATTTTAAAGTTGAAAGGCAAGAGGCAAAACGAGAGGTCTGGTAGTTGGTGTAACACAAAGAAAATGACGATGGCTGCGGTGACGTCACGATTCAGCCCAAACCCAACTGAGGCACAATCACGCACTGATCACTTACGTTATTATTAAGTTGCACAGCATTGCATAATAATATAAAGAAAATATACATGCATTGGTATTTATGCATAAGAGCATTAGAAGAAAGATGTTGAAGGAAACAACCATGCATAGAGAAGAGATACAATGGAAGTGAAGGTAGCACGTCAGACATTGGCTCGAAAGTACAGGTGTCCTTATACACCCATGCCTAATCAGTACCCACTTTGATAAGAATCAGTGATAAATACAATAATAATTATTTGTGCAGTTAGTGCGGTTTTCGTGAGTTTAGTGCAGTGCATTTAGGATATTTTCTCCCTTTTTCCTGAAGTAAGTCGAAAATACGATTCAGGCGTAAACATTATGAAAAGCTCGATTTCGGGAAGTGAAAATTCTATTAGAATCGTAGATTATAAGGCGATTTTTACCAGTCAGGCTGCAAACAACCAGTCACGGATCAGTTCACTGATCAGCTGAAGGGCCTCAGGCTAATTTCTTTCCTTTTATACCTACCGTTTTTTTTTTTTAAATCTAAATTTTTCGACATTTACTGAAAAGCGAAAAAATTGTGGGGGTCCAGGAGCTGTAAAGGTGTGAGCCCTTTTGAGAGGCGCGAAGCGTCAAGTTGTCTTGATATGCCATGCCCACGGTAATAATAAATTATAGACCAATGATCTGCACAGAAGAGCCACATGACAGAAATAAAAGTGTGCTCCTTTGTGTAAAAGTTTGCCGCGTTTTATGTTTTTTCATGATAATAATGCACAGGACATAACACTGATCTTTGGTAAATTTATCGACCGAAAATCAGAGGGCGGCTTGGAACAACCTGCAGCGTTTACTCTTCCCCAAATTTTATTGATAATTTTAGCTTGAAATCCCACAATTCGAATCGGCCATGAAATGTTCTTGTAAAATCGTGTAATCTTTAGTTTTTAACCGAAAAACCATTGCGTTCTTGATTTCACACGGAGAAAAATGATTTTTGGTTACCAGAATCTTAGGACGTTTCCCCTCTTGAAGTGACGTAATTATCACCTGGTGGAAGGGTTCGTATCATTGGATTATCGCAGGATGAGTTGGTAGGACTCACAAGAAAAAGATCCTCCTTTGGAGGGGTTAAAAATTTTAATTGTGATATAAGGGAGTGACGTTCCTCGGATAGGGGTAGCGGCGCTAGGGAATGACTCAAGATTCAACCCCTTGACCCCACAAATAGGCGTAGCGATGGGTGACAGTGGGACTTCCGTCTATTTTTTTTACTCTTTTTTTCGAAAACCTTCAGGAAACCTTAAATCTCACCCTAAATGAGTGTCAATAGAGGTTTCACGGATATTGGGAAAGGGTTTTGGTGTTCAACCCTTGAGTTCCTCTTTTTTTTGAGAGGCCGTTTATTCCGCTCTATGGGATCTTCAACGGTAGAAAAATCACCAAAAATATCGTGTGACGAACTCAAGAACTCCACCATCAAAACAATATACTGCCGTACTAATAATATATCCCGTATCTGCATTTTTGGCCATATTAAGCTAATGGTACCCCCCCCCCCCCCCGTTTTGGGGGGTGGTTTCTTTCGATTTTGCTAGTCTCAAAGTCGGATCTCAATGGCGAATGCCCTTACAATTATCGCATTAACTACATTTTGGTTCGATTTACTAATGAAAATCCCGTAACTGGCCTTTTCTAGAGCAAAAACCCGCATCTAGGCATCAGTTACGATTATTTTATTAGTATTCAGGTACATACGAATTGTGACACTTGAAAGTCCAGATAAGAATTTATTTCTTCTCAGTATTTTTATCGTACGAATATATTTTCTCTTGACAGATCAGATACGGATTTCGGAGGTTGGTAACCACGATCATTTCTCCCAGTATCCTGCATGTACGAGAGAATAATTTTTTTTTTCGCTACGTAGAGCAGTAGGTACTAATTTTGTATTAAAAAAAAAAAAAAAAAAAAACATATCAGTCTTATTACAAAATGAAAACTCGTATGTGCACCAGATACAAGGAAATCGCCTAGTACATATTTTCTGCACCTTTTTTTTGCAATTTTCTGACCAAAATAATATTTTTCCCGCCACACCACGCGATTCAGCGAGAAATTTCCTTTTGATTGAGTGCTTTTGGAGCTCGAGACAACGTAAAATAGAGCTAATATCAGGAAATTTCGACTCAAAACCTAGAGATACATTTTCCCGAAAGTAGAGTTTGGTCAGACACGGGATCTATTCTTAGTGCGACAGTATAGTGAAGGAAACACTCAATATAAGCACTTCATGCGCACAGCACTCATTAATAATCAGATTTCGAATAAAAAGTTCAAATTAGCAAATTTTTAACGAAAACGCCCAGTTTAGCGGAATTTGAGATGCAAAAATCCATGTCAGCGAATTGTTGAAGAAGATATTAGAATTTTTGAACTTTTAAAGAAAACGATTAAATTACCAAATTTTCTCTAAGAAATCTTCCGAATGAGTGAATGTGAAAAAAGTCAATATATTAGCGTATTTTTGAAGAAAATCTCCAAATTAGCAATTTTCGAATAAAATGTTCTAATTAGCAACTCTCACACTTTTATTAGCAACTAATAAATCGTTCAAATTAATGACTTATCGAAAAAAAACTTAGCGAATTTTTGATGAAATCATTCAAACCAGCGAATTTTCAGAAAAACAATCAAATTAGCGAATCCTCGAAGAAAACAATCATATTAGTTAATTTTCAATGATTGCGCCCGATTCAGCTAATTCGTTGATGAAAACGTTCAAATGAGCAAATTCTTGAGGTAAACATTCAAATTAGTTTCTTTCCAGTCTGATAGTGGTTACAATCGTGTTTACAAAATTAACTGAGAAGGATCAGCTGTATGTAAGCAATTAGTCAGACAATCACGCTCATACCTCAGATTGTTGTCACGCACTAATTAAATACGGTTAGGTAAATCGAGAGCTTTCCAACGACTGGCGAACGATTTTTTTGCGATGATAAATGCCTAAGATACTGTTCCGTAGGAACGATTTGGTTGTAACCGATAATGTATGTAAATGAAGTTGAGGGTTAGCGAGGGTTGGTCAATAATTCAAATACTCTTCTACGCCGACGTTTCGCTATATTTGTATAGAAGGATAGAAGGATTGTACAGAAGGATTATTTGTATAGCACCTTCAGGGCTTAGTAGGGGAGTAGGAAAAATTTTAGGTCCCCATTGCACGTTATACAATCCTTGCTGGACACATTGTACTTGTACACTATTTTTATACATGCTAACTGGAGACTGTTTTTAATAATAGAAACTAGAAATGCCCGCGTGGCATTTTTCTATGCAATATTTATCTTCTTTAATAATTTTCATCATAAACAGTCTCCAGTTAGCATGTATGAAAATAGTGTACATGTACAATGTGTCCAGCAAGGATGGTATAACGTGCAATGAGGACCTACAATTTTTTCTGCACCACTACTAAGCCTTGAAGATGTTATACAAATATAGCGAAAAGTCGGCGGGTTTTGAATTATTGACCAACCCTCGCTAACAACCTTCAACTTCTTTATTAACAAGTGGTCGACAAAAACTATCATAAAATGTAAAGACATAAAATGTATGTAAAGACATAAAATGCCAAAATTACAGTATATATATATATATTTATCATGTCGAAACAACATTTTTGAAGGTACGCGAATCCTCTTTATACGACATGCTACAGTCCGATTGGAGAGAGGAAACGTAAACATGCGCAGTTGCAGTGTTGCCAATAATTAGGGAGGAGGTGGGTATGGTATCAACAATTCGAAATTACCTTTTTTCAATTCGAATGGTCGTACGTATTACCGCATCTTTGGGTTAAATGGTCGTACGAATGAAATACACCTTTATTAACAGTAGTTACCCCAACTCACATAAAAAGAATGATTCATTTAAATTTTATTTTTAGATGAGTATTTAAGCTCTAACGAGAAATTATTGTCTCAAATCCTTGAAATTCACAATGAGCTCGGCCAACACTTGTTATAGTTATCATTCTCTGGAAGAGCTTAAATATTTTCAAACCATTTTTAAGACTGATCCAATCAAGACTTGAACAATTCACTAGGCGACTTTACCAGATTTAAGAAGTTTCTAATCAAACATGAGAAATTTCGAACTGAGATATTATTTTGTTTCAACCATTTTGAAGAATGGACATTACTCAAAAGTAGGTCCAGGATTAGAAATGATCTGGCAGGCATTAGAAGAATAAATAAAAAATCTTTTTCGAAGAATCGTGAAAGTCTCACGGATCAAAGAAAAAGAAGAATAGACGTCCTTTGTAAACAGTCTCATAGGTACCGACTTGATATGCAAGTTATCACCAAAATGAACAGATATGAAACAAACAACCAGTCACCTTGGAAATCTAGGAACTCCAGAACATTCATTGGTACCCATCCATCTCATCAATTTCGTATGGAATAAACTGGTGTATCAGGTAATAGCTAACAGCAGTATCAGCGTCATATTTTAATTTTTTTATATTGTATTATTTTGGCATTACAATTATGTTCACAGCCATGTGGTTAATATATATTGTAGTTAAATTATATTTTTATGTTAGAATTTCTCTGTAAATTCTCTGTAAATTAATAAACTCTTTGAAACTAGGATAAAGTCGCACTTAATTTAAAATAATTGAGGTTCTTTCTGGCAATGCACTGAAAAAGTTTGCTCTATTCACGTCTTGCGTCGCACATTCCATTATTAAGTGTTCAAGGGTTCCTTTTGGATGCCCCAATACTCAGTATTGAGGTGGCTGTAGTTGTTGGATCCGGTACAAATACTGTTCGCAGATTCCGTAGTCAACCCTTGATCTGCATATTGTTCTTCCGAAACTTTTATTATCTGGTTTTTTGAAGAACCATGGTATTTGCGGTGGGAAGTGTTGGATTTGTTTGTAGAACCGGGCATTGTGTGATTGAATATATTGTTGTCTCCATTTCTCTCTATATTTTTTGGCAATTAATGGCTTCAGTTCCTCTGTCATGACCGGAGTATTCAATATTCTTCCTGTTGCCTCTCCTTATTTGGCTAATTGATCCACCCTTTCGTTTGCAAACAATCCTGCATGAGCTTTCACCTATACAAATATTATTTTTCTTTCTTGTTGTCTGCTTATTTTCAGGAGTCTTAGTAGTGGGCCAATTAAGTTGTTCTTCACTCTTCCTATATTGATTGTTTTGAGAAGCTGTATAGTGCTGAGTGAGTTCTGCAAATCAGAAAGGTACCACCTTTTCCATACGAATCAACAATGGTTGCGATCGCTTTTTCTATGCCTATCACAATTTTAATTTAAATATTTCGTATGGTATCTACAAATAGTTGACTGTTACTGTACTCTTACACAATACACACAAGTGTAGGTACGACACATCATGCATAGGGAACACTCGGTACATTCATCAGCCAATCAATAACAGGGACTATCAGTAATAAGTTTCGAATTGTGAAAGTCTTAATCAATGTTTTTGTTTTGTGATCAACAAGGATTTTTTGTTCGTTGTTCTTGATAAAGCAACATGAATAAACTAAGCATACCCTTTCAAATTATTTGGTATTGCTTCCGAGTCAGCCTAAAGATAGCGGAAGCATTGTTTTCACATTCTGGAGAAAAAACATTTTTGAACTCCAACATCAAATTTTCCACTCGCGTTTTACGTTTTAGACCAATCTGAACAAGTTCCGTGTCTGTCTGGCTATCTGTCTGTACGTGTGTGTCTGTCGTGTGTTCGCAAATCCTTGTAACAAGCTTATTTTCCACAGTTTTCATCCGATTTGGATGGAATTTTTGGGGGATGTGCTAACTACGAGGTAGACAGTCCCCTATAAGTTCCATCGTTCTTGACTCAATATCTCACTCTGCGCATGAGCAAACGTGAATTCTATTATGCTCTATTTTTTCACGCCCTAGGCGTCCGATCTAGCTCAAATTTGGATGATAGTTGGGGGATGACGATTTGATCATCCCATCTAAATTTTAACATGATTGTATCATTAATAGCTACTGCGTATGCGCCTATGTGAAATCCTTGTAACGACCTTAATTTCCACTGTTTTCATCGGATTTCGATGAAATTGTCAGATAATGTGCGGATAGGGGGTAGATGGTCCCGTACCTATTTCATTGTTTTCAACTCATCAGTTCATTCTGCACTTGCACAATACATTGAGTAGGTATCATTTTTTCGTTTCTTAATTGACTAATAAAATTATGACATTTCACGCTACTTCTTGATTTACTCTTTTCCGCTATGGAATAGTTAAAGATCATTTAAAACTTTTCAATGATCTATACTTTCATGACAGTTAAACGAGGAAGCTGTGCCACACCCAACTTGGCAGACGTTTTTAAAGTTGTTTTTCCGTTTTAGTGTTAGTACTCAATTACCGTACAAATAGCCTGACCGTATAGCTCCGGGTCGTACATCGTGCGAATGTCTAAATTACCTTACAAAGCGAATTATCTCAAGTATCGGCAGCACTGGGCAGTTGATATACAACTCCACTTTCTTTCTCTTCCTATGTACGCAGTTTCTGTACGCCCTAAATATTTACTAATAAACAACATCGATCGTATGAGCTGATATAATTCCAATGGAATTCTCATTCTCGAAATTCTCGCAGGCGATTCATTTAATCTCATTAATTTTAATGTCGATATACTTCTGATGTAATGTTGTACTAAGATATCAGTTCTTGTTATGTACAGAGGAACTGGTAAAGCGAAGGTCTATTTATTTAATGTAATTAATTTCCTCTCGGTAGACGTCAATTCCTTTAATAATTGAAGTCCAGTGTTCCGCGTAGAAGGGCTATCTATGACGGAAACAACAAACCGCATTTTTATTGATCTAGGAAACTTTTTCTTCCGAGTCTACCTGTAGGTTGCGGAAGTATTGTTTTCACTTTCAGGAGAAAAATTATTTTTGTCTCCAAAATCAAAATTTCCACTCGCATTTCGTTTTAGACCATTCTGAACAACTTTGGCTCCGTGTTCGTGTCTGTGTGTGTGTGTTTGTGTGTCTATCAGTTTCAGTGTTCCCAACTCAATAGGTACTTCATTCTGCGCATGCGCAGACGTACATTTAACCAAGCATTATTTTCTCACGCCCTAGTGGTCTGATCTTGCTCAAATTCAATGAATAGTTAGGAGAAGACAATTTGGGCATTCCATGTCAATTTCAATATGATCGTAACATTAGTGGCTTCTGCACATGCGTAAATGTGAATTGCTAGTAACGAGATCAATTTTAACAGTTGTTATTTTATTTTGTTGAATTTTTTTGGGATTATGCGGGTTAGGCAGTACACGGTCGCCTATCAGTTTCATTGTTGCCAAGTCAATACTTCACTCGGCGCATGCGCAAACGTAATTCCATTATGATTTTTTTTCACACCCTCAAATTCGGATGATAGTTGGGAGACGACGATTAATAGGTACTGCACATGAACCAATGTGAAGTCCTTGGGACGACCTTAATTTCCACAGTTTTCATCCGATTTTGATGAAATTGTCAGGGGATGTGCTGGTTAGGCTGCAGATGGTCCGTACCAATTTCATTGTTCTCAAATTTTTTCGTATCTTGATTTACCGAATTAGACCTTCCATTGCTACATCTTTATTTACTTATCTTTTCCGCTTTGGAATTTTTCAAGATCATTTGATCGGATTACTGGGGCGAAAGAAAAATAATGCTTGATGGAATTCTCTTTTGTGCTTGCGCAAAGCGAAGTATTGATTTGAGAACAATGTAACTTATAGGGGATTAACATCCTAGCTCGCACATTCATTGAGAATTTCATCAAATAGGATTGTGAAAATTGTGAAAATTAAGCTTTTTACAAGGATTTGAGGACACACGACACACACACAAACACACACACACACACACACACACACACACACACACACACACACACACACACACACACACACACACACACACACACACACACACACACACACACACACACAAAACACAACACAACAGACACTGAACCATAGTTGATCAGAATGGTCTAAAACGTATAATGCGAGCGTAAATTTTGATTTTGGAGACAACAAATTTTTCTTCTCCCGAAAGTGAACAATCCTTCTGCTACCTATAGGTAGACTTGAGGAAAAAAGTATGAACCTACGTTTTATGATGGAAGCAGATAATGGGCATAACCGATAATACATAATGGATTCGTGGGAACGTTGAAACTGTCATTTTTCGTTTTATTTCTATATATCCAAAAGGCAACATCGATATACGTCTCTCTATTCCTCTCAAAAACGTTAGTTTCTCAATTTCGCACGGTCCAACCCTTTCCAGAGAAATCCCGCGAAGACTCCACTCAAAATGTACGAAAAAATAAACTTTTTTCTACTATGAAGAGGAGCAATTATCTCGTCTGAGTCATCTCTTTGATTAAATCGTCAGAAGATAAGTTGAGAGGAGGGCAGGGCGCGAACGACGACACCTGCCCAGCTGTTCATCCCCTCAAGTTGACCTTGTGACCGCGAGCCTTCGCTAAGGGTGGCTCACCTCTAAAGCAAGACACCAACCCTTCTCTCCGCATTATTCGAAAAAACCCAAGCGAATCCCTCAAACCCCCTTATTTCCAATAATCAATCCAATAGAGGTTTCACGGATACTGATCTAAGGGTGGATTCCCATTTTTTTCCAACAAATCTTTCTCACCCCTTTAAACCGAAGGTATTTCCGTGGAATCCTCAACGGCTGGAAAGGGGTGAAACACCCTAAAAGAGTTATTTTCAAGTGTTACTCAGTTCTACCTGAAGCATCACGTTGTTCATCTTTTTTTCTTCCTCAAAACCCCCCAAAAAAAGGGGTGGAAACAACGAGATCTTCCGAATTTCTGAAAGAAGTTATCTTTAACTTCGTCATGAAAGGGTTTTTTGATGTTTTATTCTTGTTTTCAGTTCTGTGGGAACCTGAGTAACCCTTCCGTCAACCCCGTCGGATGGAGATATCCCATCTTCTGCTGAACTGATCGGCGCGAACAATCGGCGTGAAATTAGCGGTTGATTTTTTCCGATATTTTTTCTTTGAAAGGCGGAGGAAAGGGGTTGTCACTGGGAAGAGGATCGAAGTACTTGATCTTTTGACTTGAGGTGCTTCATCATTTGATAACGAAGTTTCGATGTTTCTCAAGCTCACGTGCTTATAATGAAGTTTTACAACATTGAATGATGTGCTGCCGTTCGTTGATGATTAATTTGTTGATCAGCCCCTGTGAAGGGATGGTCGCCGTGGCATAGCTAAGTCATTTCTCATAGAGGGGCAACAGTCAAGGATTTCATTTTATTTTATAGTTTTAGTATTCATTTCTAGTACTTGTTGAATATACGAAGACTGTATAATAAACTGCCATACGTTGATATAAGTAAATATTCAATCATTTTGACATTTTACATAAACGAAAAAAGCGTTAAATAAAAGCGTTACGGTTGGTTTTCTGATGATTTCCGCTTACAACCGAGTCGTTGCTAGGAAAATGATACTTCGACGTTTTTCATCCCACAAAATTCGTTGACCATTCGTTCGAAAGCTCTCGATTTATCCAACCGTATTATGTAAACTACTGCGAAGTGCGTGGCCAACAAGCTGAGCTATGAGCATGGTTATATGAATAATTGTTTACACACAGGTGATCATTCTCAATAATTGATATTGTGAACATGATTGCAACCGCTTGTTAATTTCTGATGATTTCATTGAGCTGATGTTTCGATGATTTGATTCATAGCAGGAGATCCGAATATTGCGAGAACGGTATGATTTATAAAGCAATTGTTAAATCATTTTGATAGGTAATTTATATACTTTACACTCTAGGAAGCTGTAATTTCGTATGTAGCCTCTTGAGGACATTTACTTGATGATGCCCAAGGTCCGGATCAGATGAGTGGCTCTTAAAGCTAATTTCTATGCTTTACATTCTAGGAAGCTGTAATTTCGTATATAGCCTCTTCAGGACATTTACTTGACGATGCCCAGGGTCCGGATCAGCTGAGTTGCTCTTAAAGCTTGCATACGAGTTTGCAACACATACGAGCCTGCAACTAAAGACATAAAATTGTTGCAGACTCGTATGCAAGCGTTTCTGATGATTTCTGCTTACAATTTTCTTTGTTGTCAATTGTGCGTAATGTCATTGCTATTGAATTTTTCTAAAGTTTTCTTGTACAACCAATCGCTGCTAGAAAGTGTAACTTTCTCACTTTCCACACCACAAAAATCGTTCAAGACTCGTCAGAAAGCTCTAAATCTTTGTAGGAAATGATGCTATTGCAATGGGTCGAAAGTTTTCAAAATTTTTCGTAATGATTTGAAATCACGTACGCTTTCGTATTCAAACCTACCTATGGATTATTAGAGCATACCTACCTAATACTATTTAGAAAAAATATCATTTAACTGTTAAAAAAATGCGCTAAATCAACAATCAAAACCATCCAGCCGAATTTGGATGGTTTGCGTCCCAATCAACGTTTATCAGGACAAGGTGGGTAGATCTTTACATGTTTACGAAATCCTTTTGTGCTACGTTTTCCCATCTGTATTGCTACATTTTTCTAGCCCCAGAGCCACAGAGGAATGGGGGTAGAGCATTGGTTTTTGAGGACGAATCTGACTAGGTAGTACTTACTTTACTACTCACCGTCCTCGTTAGATTAAAGAGGGTACGATGGATTTCAATCTCAATGAAATCCGTTTTCTGAGGGGATATCAACTTTCAAAAACTACTGTTTTGTCAGTCCTTGAACAAATTGATGATAGCAACGAATAAAAAAATCGAGGGTAACAATGTAGATACATACATGGAATGTACATAAACAGTTGTAAAATAGTGTTATAAAATAGCCAACGGCTCATTACGATTTGAAATGACACAACGTGCCTAGATGGTGTCGTTGAAGTGATGGGAGATACAAACATAGTAATACCTAGTTATGCAACTTGACCATAATATATTATGAGAAAATCGCAACCTGTTTCCTGCGCTTTTTGAGTTGAAATAACTTTGGAATCTTGAATTTTGCAGTGGTTTCAGTTATAAAATTCATCGAATAGATTACCTCTGCTCTTTAAGAGATTCACTCCTGAAATTCCCAATAGAGGCGAATCATAATCATGTTTGGATAGAGTATTCCAGTGGTTCGAAATTTCGTGTTTTTACTTCAAATTCAAATCCAGAATTCGTGAAAAACCCCATATATTATCATCGTTGCACTAGTCCCGAAATGATGGGGCAGTAAGGGACTACCCGTACGAGTTTTTAAAACATTATGCTATCAGAATGGATTAAAAATGATAGTAGCATTGAAGATTTCAGGTTGTTAATAGCTGTTCTCCTACTATTATCTCGTTATCACCCTCATTTTGCGGGCATATGCCACCTTGATATCGTATAAATCATTTTTCAAACCAGTGCTAATTTATTATAGGTACATTATGTAGACCTATATATAAGTAATTATTTGATACATCATACGTAAAATTCTAACATTGTTTGTTGAGGAAGAAATGAAGGCAAGACATCATGTGCTATTTTAAATTTGTATCTAAGGAACTCCTTGTAATACCTACGGGTTATACAGTAAAATTGAATTGGATTGGAATTAGCTGAAGTGAAGTCCGAATCTTCCAACTCCAAGTTGCACAGCTTGCACCGAGCTCGTTTACGAGGATGTAAATTCGATTTGAAAAAGCTGTCATTCTTAGTTATGAAGAGTTGCCAACTAGAAGCCTATATGAGGCTTCAGAGCGACATCCCAAAAACGGAAGCTGAAAGAGAGAAAGAGCTTGACAGTTTGTTGTCAGCACACCAAATAACAGGTCTCATTTCGCCTGGACAATCTATAATTTGGGAAAGTTGTGTGAAACCTCGCACCATACCATGTTTTTATATGTGTTATATCATCATCAGCAACCCTGGCCGTCAATATGAAATATGCAGGCGTTGGGGGACAATGAATATTCGTAGGGAAGATCCTGAGAAGAGGGCGAGGAGGGGAAATACACGAAGATACATCCGATGAAGGGAAGGGCTCATCCCTGAGGGACCTGCGCAAGCCCCGCCCTCGACAGACTAGATAAAAGAGGGGAGAGGACTGACGGATGGTGGGAAGAGGACGGGCGAGCGAGGGTCTTCTTCAGTGCCCACCCCCACGTCACATCTCCCGTCGCCCATCTGCCTAACCTCTCCATTTACTTCCATCTTTCTATAGCATTTGCCGATTTAGGGACCGCAGATCAAGCATCAATTTATCAACCGCAGATAAAGCTCAGGTAAACTCTAGGTAACTAACGGCCTCGGATAACTTCTTGTTGGCTGTTTGTCAACTCACATTTACCAGCAAGATACTGCTATCTGCTTGGTATCCTTACCTGACACTCGTCTCCCTCAGTTAGCGATTTATCTGGTGGATAACGTTTTGTAGAGAGGTTATAACGTGTGGTGGCAATAATAATATAGTATATTACAATAATATAAAGTCATAATGCACTATGAAGTTGACTTGACTGATACAGATTTTTCGGATAAGGAAATCGTTCAATTCCTAATAGAATAAAAACGAAGACATACCATTCGTCCACGTCCGCATTATTTTAATTTACTTGATGATGTCGATATCACACCCGTTTCCGACTATAGAAATAAACGACGATGTTTGTGCTGGAGCTGATTGAAGGGAAATTAGAATCCTGCAGTGACAGAAACAACTCCATATAGCCGATAACAAAACTTCCTCTTACGCTCAGATTCAATGGTCTTGATGAGTAGTTGCTACCTAATAATGTAGAATAAAAAGACAATCGAGCTCCCTTAGCATCAGAGATGAAACCGAAAGGCCAGGACTGTTGATGATGTTGTGTTGTGCTATAGGTACCTATTTACTTTTTACCCATGGACGTCACGAAGAACTAATAATACCAGTGTTGTAAAGCTGTTTTGTGGGGAAATCATTGTTGTAGTAGTGGTACCCCCTTTTCTCCTCAGACGAAGATATCTGAGCAGTTAGCTATCTGTAGGTACCTGAAGGTATAAAGTTGATTGACAAACGCCCTACCAAATTTGTTCGATCGGTATCTGCCAAGGTTTGTCTGGAAGATACCGCTGTAATTGATATACGGACCCTTAGGGTGGAGGGACCACTGTTTGACAAGGAACAGGTGATTGACATCTCACCAAAAAGTTTAAATAATAAAGCATAAATGTGTTTTGGGCTTGATCCTTCTGAATTTTGATACTAAAAACCTCCTTTGTATAAAGGCGGGAATAGGTTTCAGGCGGGGTTTTGTGAAATCTGGAGAAGATTACTCAGCAAAACCTCGTGTTGTCATTTCTTTGGTGCTGTTTCTAGTGATTTTGCTAAGGAGGTACCTTAGTGTTTTATTTTGCTTCACCATGCCCTCCACGTTTTCCAATTCGACTGCTCCCTTGGTGTTTCTAATCTGTTCTTTTGTGTAGATTGCATTTATGCTATCATTTTTTGGAAATGATCAAAGATAACATTAGAAAATGCGAATGTCAATTACTAGTCCCCAAACTGATGCTAAACTCAGTGATTGACAGTGATGTCAGTATGGATCTCTATTCGTTCTTGTCATTCGTTCTTTATTTTTTATATTTATATAAATACATAGCAACTCACAAGTTGCTAGTTAACCACTAGAAACGTATTGTAGGTACCTTTGGTATTGAGAAAACATTGTACCTATTTTATAATGAAACATCTGGTGGTATTTTCAACTTTGTCTTTTTGAATACTCATATTAATTTAAAATTTAGATTAATAAAACTAAGTTCAAATGCTCAATTTATTTATAAAATGTTGAAATAAATGGTTCGTTGGTACACGGAATCATTTATTGCAGAAGAACTGCTGTGTCAATCATAGGGTGTTAGTCACAGATGCAACCAAAAATTTGGTAGTCAAATACTGGGTCGAAAAATTGATTCCGAAAAAAACTAATTTATGATGTTTTGTGGCTTGAATTAGTGATTTTTTCAATACTGAGCAGTTTGAGGACATCCTGATGCAGCAATAGATGTAAGATTCAAGTTTGAACAAACGAAAAAACATAACTTAATTGCTTGTCAAAGTCAAAATTTCTCTTAAGGTGTCAATCACGGGCCCCTCCACCCTAATTAAACCTTTTACCGAATGAATCAAACCTTTTGCCAAATGAGTTAAACCTTTTTCCTAAACAATTCACCCTTTTCCCAAAATCATTAAACCTTTTCCCAATACAATTGAATTTTTTTCCAAAACAATTAAACCTTTTCCCGAAACAATTAAACCTCTTGCGAGAAAGTATGTATGGATGCGAATTTTGAAAAAGTTTAATCAATTAGGAACTGCAGAAAAACTTGAAACGAGCTGTGCAATCTATGGATCTATGGGTGAATGAACAATGCACCAAATGTTTACCTCCCCCCCCCCTTTCTAAATCTATCATTATCCTATTAAAAAAAAAAAAAAAAAAAAAAGAAAAAAAAAAAGGACAAACCTCCGGAATTTTGTCTTTCCCATGTTTTAATCATAGATAAACTTTCTCTTTTGCGAACATGCGAAATGGGGAATTGAAAAATAGTGGGGACACGTACTGAACTATTTGCCTAGTCAAAAAGTTCCGTACATGTCCCCACGCTATATTCAAATCCATCTAGCCTGTAAATACGTTAGAAGGATGTATATAGCTTAGTGGTCTGGACGCTCGCAAGCTCGCATCTCAAAAATACATAACATCAAGTAGTCAATCCCTTAGTAAAATTCAGATTAGTTGGACATATAGGTCAGAATGATGCTTATAGTTTTCGGTGGTCTGGATGCTCGCAAGCTCGCATCTCAAAAATACATAACATCGTTGAGTAAAAATTCTGGAGCAGACCCTGCCTACCTAAGACTTGGAAAGTGCCCAGTTCAGATGGTCCCTAGTCTGTTGGTATGTATAAGACGCATGTTAATTCAAGAGTCTGTATCATCCTGCACAATACCAAGTCAACCACCAATACCAACTTTTTAGTTTAGTCAGAGATCAACACCAAAGGGGTTTTAGGGTTCATTGCTCAACTTACTGACTCTCAAATAGCTTGGGAACACATATGAAACTTTTTGACTAGTCAAATAGTTCCGTGTGTGTACCCACTATTTTCAATTCCCTTTTCCTCACGTACGCGAGGGAGAAAGTTAATTTATCATGAAACCATGGGAAAGAGGAGATTCGGAGGTTTCCGAAACAGTCGTCAAATTCCTTTTTTGAAAGGATAATGACAGATTTACGTTGGCCTGAATGTGGGGACACATACGGAATTACACCCATTGTTTGATAATTTTCTCTTATTTTTTGCACCTTCAGTTGTGATAGTCTAATTTATGTTATTTTTATCGGATATAGAAACTGCTTTTAGGAGATGTATTAATTATCTGGTGGTATCAATAAACACATTTTCTATTTTATTCAATCCGTCGAATGATTTATTAATATTTTGAGAATAAAACTATCCTGGGGTTTTATCGCATTTACCGATTTAATTAAATCTTTTACGAAATGAATCAAACCTTTTGCCAGATGAGTTAAACCTTTACATTATTTTATATTTTTACAGATTTACATTAGTTTGAAAGTGGGGACACATACGGAACTAAATCCCTAACATTTACTATTACGACACTTGAGTCATTCGGGAGAATCTGAAATGGTTGCAATCGATTCTCCTTGAGAAATATTTGGAAAATTATCTCCTATTGTAAAATTAGCTGAATTTGTTTGATAAATATTTTAAAGCTAATATAGTTGTCCACTAAAGCTAAAATGATTAGCATATAGCTGTTTGCGTGAAGACTAAAAACTAAAAACAGTTAGGTGTTAGCTGTTAGTTGTCAGTTACATCTAAACCTATTAGCATTTAGTTACTCCTGGCAGCTAATTTTCCGCCGCTAAAATGTTTAGCTGTGTACCTTTCAACTAATAGCTAATTTAGCTTTAAAAATAGCTCTCCCTTAGTACCTATCAGATAATTTATCTGTCAGTTGAAATTTTAGCTAGCGAACAAACTAGTGAGCTGATGCCTAATAGTGACATCTGATTGTGGAGGGATGAAATATCCGAGAGGAATCCCCTGGCTTGGGGGACGCAGTGTGCTACAGAGCTCTTTAGACACACGGTGTCCTGGGGAATGTGAAGCACAAAAGCAACATAGGGCAGACCCTCTCATCCTATAGGGCCTCCAGACTTCTTGGAAAAGCTATCAAGGACTTAGGTACCCCACAGAGGTGCAATGGGGCCTAAATCCTCGAAAGGGAGAGGAGAGTGACAGTATCCCGTGAGAGAGATATCACTCCTACTGATAGCATTAATGTTTTATGTTTGGAGTAGATTGGTTTTCCAGTTCTTGGAACACCCATCCAACGCCAAACGCAGCCTTTCGAAAACATGAGAAGAGGCGTGCGACGCCCGTTGGGTAACAACGGAGCGACGACAGCGCTTTCTCTGGGATTCTGACGGGAACTCTGTCACAAGGCTCAGATTTTAAGTGGAGGTACCCGGCATATTTCTATTTTTTTCAACTCGTGTAAGCCCCATCAAAATTTTATTATTAATGTCATTCGAGAGAATATATAGTATAGTATAATTTAGTATTCACACCCAAACAAGGGTTGGGCCCTAAACTCTCAATCCCAGACAGTTTTAAATAACTTCAATCCCAGAGTGTTTTTCTAAGAGAAAATAAACATGTAGGTATGGAAGCACATACAAGCTGTTCATTGACGGACCTAACAGACAATAGGGACAGCAGCTGTAATTTACGACCCTCAAACACAGGAAAAACGCAGGTTTAGGTTGCCTAAAGCTTCCTCAATTTCCACAGCTGAAAGTTTAGCCATCACGTAATGGATTATGCCAACTGTATACCAATAATATCCCTTGCTATATTCTCCGATAGCCAGTCATCACCTGATAGTCTCAGACACCATCAGCACCTTGGTAATCATAAGGATAGACTTACGTTTGAAACAGTGCACTCTATCATGGTACCAATTGAAAAGGGAATGGAGGTTAACGCAGTTGGGATTGAGGCTCAAGAAGGCATTTTGTTTAATGAAGAAGCTGACCCAGCAGCAGAAATTGCACCAACACACCCCACATCACTATCACACGATAGAAGAGGAATTTGTACCAAAGGTGGTATGAAGAATACGTTCAAAATGTAAGTAAATGAAAAAGGGCAGTATAATTTCAAACAGAGATCCCGAAAATTCCATGGTTCTACGAAAAAGAATATGACAGATCCTTCATAAATATCATAACTCGGCTTCAATTTAATCACCACAAGCTCCCATCTGCTACACAAAATTCATATACTGGACAACCCAAGCTGTGTAAGCTCGAGGGACTGAAGGAAGGGAACTCAGCCACATAATATTCAAATGTCGAACCTTCCAGCAAAAAAGAAGAGCACTCACGAGAAGATAAAGCACTCATGAATTTCTCCACGAGAGTAAAGTGTGTAAGATAAATTTCTCCAAGAGATTACCGTGTTCGATGAACAATAATAATATTTACAACTCGATAGTTACATTTATAGAGGATTAAAAATTGAATTGTAGATCAATTTCAATTTCAATCGAGTACAAGCAAGTGAACAAAATATAGTAATTTACAAGAAACATAGATGATCTGGCTAAATAAAAAAATGTTGTGAGTCCGATGGGAGGGGGGGGGGGGGGGGGGTTCTCAATAAACCAATGATCGAGCAGAAGCACCCATAGGAGCTTTACTAGGAGTCATCACAAGGTGACCAATCCCCAGTTATGCTCATTCACAGATTAGACCAGCCGGACAATTTGACCAGGGATAAGATTATGAAAGCCCCTCCCGCACAAGAAGAAAGAATTAATAAGGTAGTAGGAAGATAAAACGCGGTCAATTTTTCGCGTTCTAACTGTAACAAATTGACTGCGTCGGATAATAATGTCGAACGCAGGAGATCTTCATAAGAAGAAAGAAGATAAAGATACTCTGCTAACCTAACAGGTCGGCGAATGCTGAGCCAGGATTGGACACCTATGTTAAGTACGTCAAGAGTTCGCCTAAGGAAGGCCTAACCTAATGTTTCTCGCAACATAGACATATTCATGTCTAATAATTCGATGGGATCTTGCATAGAGTCAAGGAACATCACCTTGCAAGTGATGGAACTCTTCATTGTTTCAAGCAATTACTCGATGAATATAGGGCATGCAATGATCTTGTGAATGCACAGTGCGCTACTTGTGGGCTTTGTTTAGCGCTTCTGCAATCATTGAAACTTTTGCAGACCAGTGCATTACCTTCACCTTCTCATAAGATTGTTTGTCTAATGACGGGCCAATACAGACCAGAAACCGCTGTGAGTATACTATATTGACATTTGGAAACATGGAGTGTGCCTCATCCTCCATACATGGCTTTATGATAAGAAAGTTTTTCTGGGGCTCTGAAAAATATCCCTACTTTGGACTCTTCATTCAGGGCCCAAATTTTAAATAATCTCAAAAGAAAATGAACGATTGAGTCCCTAAAAATATAATCGAAATTGGATGAAAACTGTAGAAGTCATCCATGTTACAGGGATTGGAGGCAAAAGCTGCTAATGATTCTATGGCGATGAAATCCATCTAGGGTGAATCGTAATGTTCCAACTACCCTCCGAATTCGAGCGAGATCAGAAGAATATGCAATAAGCAAGAAGGAGAAGCTTAAGGGATTTTACATTTACGCATGCCTATTGAAAACTATTAATTTTTAAGTGTGAATTTATGAAGGACCATCATCAGCCCGTCTCACATTCCCAGAGAATTTCATGAAAATCGAATGAAAACTAGCGTTAATGTTTGTTGCAAGGATTTGTGGACACACACACACACACACACACACACACACACACACACACACACACACACACACACACACACACACACACACACACACACACAGAGAGACACGATACTAAAGTTTTTCAGAATGGCCTAAAACGTAAAATGCGAATGAAAATTTGGATTTTGGAAACTTTTTTTCATCTTCCGGAAGTGATTTTTGATCTTACTACAGACAGACTCGGAAGCAAAACGACTGAACTGATAAATGAGAATTTTTTAAATCTTAATCCATTGAGAAAAAATAATACATATGCTCTAAGGAGTTCTTTATCTTCCGTGAATTTCTTTAATCATGAATGTATTGGAACTGTAAGGGGAATTGTGGACGGTAGCAGACTAGATCAATAGTAGGATGCAACAAGAAAGCTCATCCTTTCAAGGGTCGGACCAACCCCTTCTGTCACCCCCGCGGCGTCCACCCACTCACCCCCTGATCATCCCCTTCGTCACCCCCCGATCATCCCCCTCGTCACCCCCTGATCATCCCCTTCAACCCCCTGATCATCCCCCTCGTCGCCCCTCGGCGATCCCCCCCTGCAAAATCCCGTTGGAAGACCCCGCCTACCAGCTCCTCCCTCTTTCATCCCCTCCTCCCTATCTGATCATCTGCGCTCGCTCCTGCCCTTGTTGCTCCAGGACAACATTCTCATCCAGTCTCCGGCTCATCTCGGGTCCCCTCCCTCTATTATAAGGCCCCATCATCACATCATCACCTTTTTTTCGGGGTCAAAAAACCCCCCTCTCCGCCATCATCATCTGTCATCACTCATCACCATACATTTCAATCAGTGGTTCATTATCATACCGTAATCAAACAATTTTTTCGGGATTTTTTCTCACGGTGAATTTCGCGAAGTGCTAGAAATCTATACCGCTCAATTTTGGATTATCTCGCTATGAGAGGTGAGTAAAACACCATAAGTTTTATTGATTTTGTAATTCTAACAGACTGCAATATTTGTTGAAATTCAAGGGTGTGTGTGAGTGAGGAATACCACTCAACTTCCTTCTTGAATTTTATGATTCCAACGAAAAGGTCATTGAGTATGCGAAGAACCATTGTGAACCTTTTACAGCACTACACACAAACAAAATGACAATTATATGTAGGTCCACTGTTTAACCTCGTATTTATTTACTTATATGAATGTATACCTTCTTCTATTTCTCATATTTTTGTACTTCCAGAGACTTTCAAGGTACGAAAACGGGATGTGGAAACCGAAAGAATTACTTGTAAATATAATCAAAATCCTTGAAGTAATTTGGAAGAAAATCAAGCATCAATTCTTAATAGTAGAAACCAACACTTAATATTTTTTGTGGTACCCGACGTCGGAACCATTCCAGGCAGATCCTAGGACATACAGAAAGACAGACAGACTGGCGTGCATTTAAGCATTCCATAGATTCGTATAGATATATTCTATCTACAAGAACTTGGATAGCTATAAGTTGGCGAAAATTTTCTTTTGACCATTTAATTGTTGGGATAGTGAAAATTGTGTGAATATTTGTATTTTAACTTCGTGTTCCTTTCCAATTTTATAATATGATATTTTCTGTCCGTTGTGCCTTGGACTTCATTCTCTCCATTCCATAAATAACGCGAATTGAACTCTGGTAAGCCATGAATTCGCATCCTGGCTCACCATCATGGTTCAAAATGCGAAGAAAAAAAAGCCGAGCATTTTCCCCCCAAATTACTGGATCGAAATTTTCGAAACTTGGATCAAACACCATAAATTGGAAGCTCTAGTTGGTCATTTAATCATCGGCATCACATTCTTCCAACTTTAAAGGGAGGAATTAAAGAGTTGGAATACTAAGGGAGGGGAGGAGAGGATATAAATTAGGATCTCGAAAACTGGAAATTAAGTATTTGTTTTTGTTATCGATAGAGCTCATCCCCAATAATCGAATGAGGCCACTCGGATTGCTGTACGTTCATCCGTTTGCTTTCCATGAGGCTCCTTTCGTATTTTTTGCAGCGGGAAAAAAAAAAAAAAAAAAACAATTAGAATTATGAAGAAAAAAGGGGGGAAAAACCACATAAGCAGAGTTTAACACTAATCCAATTAATGCATAGTTGATGTATAAATGTTACCGCTTACACGAAAAAAAAAAAAAAAAAAAAAAAAAATCTTCTCAGTTCATATTTGAGAAAGCGTTTGATACGTTCACTTGACGAAATTTTCGAACACACCAAAGACCCACAGTGATTTTAGCGTTATAAATTTACCCAACGACGTTTACTGTTAACTGAACTATTATCCAATGGGAAATCATTAGAAAAATCCCGATAACTAGGGAAATGTAACTCTCCCTGGTTTTCACCTATAACACCTACAAAAATCGTTATCCTTTCGTTGGAAAACTCTCAATTCATCTGGTACGTAACTGCATCTCACTCTCCTAATTTCTTCCTCTATACGTCAATTTGACCGTTACATTTTTTGGGTGGGAAAAAAATCTCACGAAATTACATGAATTTATAAATTGGCATTTAGACATTGGGGAGTCAAAATACATATTTATATCCATATTAAAAAAAAAAAAAAAAAAAAAAAAAAAAAAAAAAAAAAAAAAAAAAAAAAAAACAAAGGTCGTAAGGCGTACTTTTAAATTCGATTAAATTTCATACTTATTGTTAGTAGGGGTAACCCGAATGGACTATCTGCTTCGCGGACGGTATGTGAAGAGGATATGATGCCTTTTTTCCTCTATCAGAAATGGCGTATCTTTTTTTCTAACTGAAATATCAAGGAGAATCTCGTGGTTTCGGATTTTTCGAAGAACGTCCGGGAAATTCGTCTTCCTAAACTGCTGGTTGAAAAGGAAGAACGTGATTGTGAACTTGATTGGATTTCACGACAAACCTTCTTCTGTCCGCGATAATAAACAGCGATATGAACCCAGAAACATTTGGAGTTGACATTTCCTTCAACAGATTCGTGTAATAAAATTTACTTGACAAAATGGTGATCACTCGTTGAAATTTAGAAACAGTGTTATCGGATTTTTTTGATCCTGGAATTTCACAAAAACACACAATTAAACCACAGAAGGTAATTTGGAAACTAACTAATTTTATAATAGTTGATAACTCATTTTATTCTGAAGTGTGAGAATGAACGTATTTCGTTAATAAAACATAATTTAAGTATATATCTGATGATACCAACGCATTCATATTTTTATTAATTTCTCTATTTAACATTTGTTTAAGCTTGCGTCGAGGGAGGGGGAATATGAACTTCCGGTGGCATACTTATGCAAGATGAATTTGAATGTACTGCGGGAGAGAAAATAATTGTGTAAAGCAACAGCTTTGGAAGGCGGTAGAAAGATGGAGTATTCAATTGTAAGTTGAAATGAATCTGAACTTGCGCCATCAATTGTTTTACGTAGAAATTCACAGAAACTAAATGTGTCTTGGATTATGAATATGCCGTTACAAAAAGATCAGAATAGAACCCTGAAGCCTTTATCAATTCTGTCGAAATTTGACGAATTTGTCCAGATTGCAGTAAAGCACAAAGTTTGAAATTTGGAATTATAAGGAATTTCCATTTAAGCTTCGATTGATTGACTTAATAAGTGAACAGGGCTTTCCAGGTCTTCGGTCTTCAAAATTCAACACTCCCGAAAAAATTCGTCGTTGAATTGAACGAGACGTTACTATGCGTATAACCAAGTTTGTAATTTCAATATAACGCATAGTAAAATAAAATTGCAAGCGAACAGATATGGGTCTTCATGTAGTTTTGTTCTTAAGATTGATCATTTTAAGATTGATTTTTTTGGCCTTTTTCGTAACTTCCGAATAGGATTGCAATGCTCTCGCTGCCTTTTGGAAACTCGGAATCATAAATCATAATGCGTGAAAGAGAAAGAGAGAGAGAGAGAGAGAGAGAGAGAGAGAGAGAGAGAGAGAGAGAGAATCTTTACTTACACATTTTAGGATTTTTACAGTTTCTATTGATTTTTTGAACCACATTTTTATGAAATGTAAGCACATTTTCTGCATAATTTCTGCATAAATGTTTAAGTGGTAAATAATCCAGGAACCGTATCGGAATGCCTCAACACGAATTTCTACAAAGTTCTGGAAAATTGGATTTAAAATTGCAATGGCTTCATTTTCTACAAAGATTCGATAAAGTTATCTACAGTAGTGTTTTTTCGTATTTTCTTTCCAACGACCAAGTATTTTGATTTACATGGGTGTCTTACATAGAAACAAGTAATGTTTATTAAGTACGGTTGCTTGCACTTCCAGACTCATCATCAAACTCAGAAAGCTTTAGGGTTCATAAATATTGTTAAAAACTGTAGTGCAATTGTTCATAAGATGATAGAATGCTCTGATATTTGAAAGCCGAGTTATTCTTGGCTTGAAGCAGGTTTTCGTAATATGCAATTGGAAATAATAAATCAATATGGTTGAGGAGTAGGGATGTGAAAACGACAATTGACAATTATCCATAAGCTACAACCGCGTGTATTGGCCACTCACGTCATGATTGATTGATGCAGGTGATGACAAATTATTAAAAACTGAAGAAAAAAAGGTTGAAAATTGGGGTGAGGCTCGTAGCGAGCGAAGAGTGTAGCGTGCGAACATCGTTGTCCCCCTATTGCAGCCCAATCTCCCTTTCTAGGGGTGAGAGGGGTAAAAAAAACCTTCCAGACCGGTACAGCACGTGGCCATACGTGATCCTCCTCTACATAATATTTACCTAACGGGTTAAGACGGGGTATTAAATAGGTAGGGCGCTCTGTTACCTCGTGCTACGCCAAGAGAGAAGGGCCTTTCCACATAAACCGGAGGATAATACCTACCCTTAATCCTACAACACTTGAATCATCGAGCTTGATAGAAGAAGTCAAAACGGCACGCGCTCCAAGTGGCATTTCATTCTTCAAACGTCGGAATACTACTTTTGACTGTTCAGTGAAGGTTCAGACCAGTTCAGCGCAAATTTCTAATTAAATATAACAATTTAGCGCATAGAAATGTTTGGGAAGGCGGCCCCAAGATTCCGCTAGCCCTAGATGTTAAGAGATTGTAAGAACTTAACGAAACCTTAATATTCCGCCAAACCCTTCGGAGTGCAGCTTAGCGCTATCTCAAGATTCCACCACCCAAAACCATCTAAGTTACTCAAGATTTCACCCCAACGTCCGGAGTAAAAAATAACGAAGGCAAGGCTTTGTAAGACGTAGACTTTGTGACAACAAAAAGTTGGATTTAAAATGTACATACATGAATATAGAAGAGATAGAAAATAAAGTATGACACTGGATGCAACTTTTTACGTCTCGGTTATATTCTTCGCACCACTTCATATAAGAATAGGTAGTAGAGAATTTCCAGTTATAGCAGTAATTTTCGAGGTCAAGAGGTGATGCTGCCTACAGACTCAGCATAATATGAAGACACGCTGATGAATAGTTCGCAGGTGTATAGTTATTTGGTAAACACACATAAACCCACATGCCATGCTTACAAAAACAACCCAAAAAAATCATCTACTGTGTAAAGTAGTGACATAACCGAGCTCGAGTGATAGGGCCAGAAATGAGGACTCAGCATGGGAGATCACAGATCAACAAACAAATAGAGGATTGGGTGGAATGTTTAGATTTGTTTCTGCTGGTTACTGGCAGGCGTGGTGGAATCTTGAGGTCGCTATAATCAGCTGGGATGAGTCGGGGTACTAAGTCACACTTAGCATTGCTACAAGCATCACTTCTACAGGTCCCATTTGACTTTTATGGGAGTATGCAGGTCAGGCTAAGGATGGGTCTATATCGATTTCTTCACTCAGAATATGAAAGTACTCACTCCATCTGCGCAAACGTTAAATACGTCAAGCAATTTTCTCATAGCTTATTCGTCCGATGTTGCTCATGACACGGGCAATGACGGTATGTTAGTTGGGAATGATTACCCCGTATGGGTTTAATCATTACCGATTAGCACCTAACTCCTGCGCATGCGCGAACCTCAAAAAACCCCAAAAAAGACGCTCCGCGTACAAAACATGTCAAGCCACAAAATGCATATCATCCAATTTGTGTCAAGCACACGCCTAGGGATAACAGCATACCATTCCATATACCACCATACTAGTCCAGCTATTCACCACTTTTACAGTACAACTACTCCCGAACGGCTAGGCCGATTTCCGTTATTATTCAAATCAAAACTCCAAATTCGCACCATATTGCTGAAATGTCATCCTAACGGACCCACATACAATACGAAAATTCCTCAGCCCCCATGTTCGTCTGATCCCCCCCCCCCCCCTTCCTTGAAGGAAGTTTATCGGTATTAACCCAAACAAATTGTTGTGATTTGAAATAACGAAAATCGGCTGTAATGGTGGTGAATCGGTGGACCGCAAGTGGTATGCTGTTATCCCTAGGCGTGTGCTTGACACAAATTGGATGATATCATGCATTTTGTGGCATGGCATGTTTTGTACGCGGAGCGTCTTTTTTGGGGTCCTTGTAATAAGCATGAATTCATCCGATTTTGATCAAATTACCAGGGGTTGTATGGTTTATCTTTTAAGATTATTTACATTTAAAATATTTCAGTGGTCCATTCATTCATATAACGAATTCGGGAAAGCTATCGTCTATCGTGCTGACTAAAGCTGTTAAGGTAAAGTTTTGGGTTGCATAGGAGTTGTGATGAAGTCTCGAAGGGACAAATCAGAGCGTATCTGAGAAGGAACCCAACGATTCACGTAGGTGTCTCTCACTCAAAACCCCCTTTCAGAGTCGTCCATTCATCGAGTCCTGGGCAGAGCGGATGAGCGCAAATACCACCCCCTCCCACTGAGCAGGTATTTTTTGTCGGGTTCGAGGTGTCATTCAGAGCCAGCGCCTCTTCATTCATTTCTGAACATTTATAGGCCACATCTCCTTCTCGGTCTATAAGCCGTCTTTTCTAATAGAGCCAAAGTGTCAGGACAGTTGTAAGACCGTGTTCTTCTTGCAAACTTCGTTCCCAGAGTCCCCTATAGGTCACTCAGTATAAGGCGGGTCTGATTGTTTGTATAGAAACAGGAAACAATTTAGCTCACTCCGCTGAATGAGCTAATCTTTTCAATCGATTCCTAACGTCCCAGGGAGTCTCCATATCAAATCTCGACTTCCCAGGATGAACAGGAGTCTAGTACCTACTGCTTACAAGTACCTAGTACTCAATAGTATACCTACCATATACCTAGTGCCTTCTTTTCACATTATTAGTTCATGATGGTTACTTAGCAATATTAGTTCATAACTTAGCGTAATAAATCTGCTTTCCTTGACACTATGGCTTAGGGATAATGAGATATTGTGATAAAATGAGAGCATTCCAAAAAGTGGCGAACGATTTTCCTGCTATGAAAACTATGAGAGTTACACTTCGCTAGTAACGCATTGGTTGTACGTGAAAATCAATAGAAATAGACAAACCTATGTACGAGGAAAAATATGCGGATAAAAGCCCGTTTTTGGCCCATTTTTGGATCATAGCATTGATGCGTCTGAAGCGATTGGGCTGGCTAGATTCTAGGATCAGCTAGACCCCAAGTGGAGTACATGTGGAAAAGAGTGGATTTTCTTCATCAAGTTAAAGGCCTCTTATGGCCTGGATGGCGGACGGAAATTGCAGTTTTGGATTCTACGCAGCTTGAAACGTAAAGTTTTAGGGAAAATACAATTTCTTTTCCAATACGATTACAAAGGCTTATTATTGGAAATAATAAACCGAAAACCGCATTTGTCATTAAATACTGCTAGTGATTAGGTAAATCAGTTTACGTAGGCTGGATTTAATCAGTCTACTTTGATGCGTAACACACTAACTTTGATGCATGATTGCTCGAAACTAGTATTATCTAAAGGGTTATTTCCGGAAGTAGTAACAGTAAAATGATCATTTACGTACCTTTTGAAGGAATCTGTTGTCACTAGCAAGTCGATTACTGGGGACGAGCGCTTTTGATGCAGACATCATCATCAGGCCGTCGAATCAGTACTCGGCTCGCCACCGGTACTCAACTTGCTAGTGACGACGGATTCCTCAAAAAGGTACGTAAATGATAATTTTGCTCGTAACTAGGTTTTTGCAGTAGGCTCCTTTCTGGTTTAAGCCGCCCATGTGTTTTTGAGTAAGTTCTTCCAAATCCGTCTGAAAGTACTTTTGGGACCTCGTCGATGGTTTCAAGGGCCGATATAAAAGGAGGTGTCAAACGTGAAGCGGAGGGGAGGGAAAGAGCTCTGGCGGCCAACTAAGTAAAACGTTAACGAGCCCTTAAGTTTTCTAAAACCTTCGTGCTCGGCAGTGATAAGACAAAACAGACCCCCCACCCCCTCCCATCCTCGCTCAACACCAATCCGCTTTTCACCCTTAAGGGCACTCACGCCACTTTTATACGTCATTTTCCGAGCACCGAATATTATCTACCCATTATCATTATTTATTATCAGTGGCCGCAGCTTTTACCTATCTCCAGCAGTCATCTTTTGACCGCCCTTCCATACCCCTTGCCATCTAAGACTGTTATTATATTTTGTCGAGAATTCCCCCTTCTTCCCAACTTTTTTTGGTTTTGTAATATAAAAGTTAATTATGAACCAATTTCTTCGTGATGATGAACACTCTCGACTTTCCTTCGGGTGCTGAACGACCGGGGTTTTCTTATAAAAACGCGAAGTTGGCCACGAGACCGGTGGATTCTACGGCGCGGCGAATCGATGCGCAAGCATCAATCTCTCAATAGTCGCAACTTTCACGGCACACCACCTTCTGCTAAATCTTTACAAACAAATTTTATGCAATACGTTTTACAAAGTTATTTCATGTTTGCAAATCATGTGATGATTGTATTGGGATTTTCTTTGTTTTCCCTATTGAAAAATGCGCTGCCAAGAACATGGCATAGAAGCTTCCTCGTGGCCTTCACAATACGTCACCATTGAATGTTCAGAAATGACCGGTTTACCATTATCTTGACGACATAGTGCTGGGCAACCAAAAATTAAAACCTGACTAAAATCTGTTCAACATTGACGGACTTTTGACGTTCACTTGAAAATTACGTTCACGCATGCGCTGAGCGTACCATTAATTCAATCATGATGAAACTAATAGGGGACCATCTAGGGCTGAATCTACACTATTTTTGAAAATTTCACTGAAATCCTGGAAGTTATGGCTGTTACAAGGAAATATAGAAAAACAAACTCTCGCGCATGCGCACAGCGTACCGCTGATTCAATCATGATAAATGTAGTGAAGGACTTCAAGGACCTTTCCCGTATCATCCCTAAAAACCTGAGTAAAATCTGTTCAACATTGACGGACTTATGGCTATCACAAGAAAATTACGTTCACGCATGCGCACATCGTACCGCTGATTCAATCATGATAAATGTCGTAAAGGACCTCCAAGGACCTTCCCCGCATCATCCCTGAATATCTGACCAAAATCTCTTCAACATTGACGGACTTATGAGTGTAACAAGAAAATCACGTTCAAGCATGCCCAGAGCGTACCGCTGATTCAATCATGATGAAACTAATATGTCACCATCTAAGGCTAAACCCACACTATTACTGAAAATGTTATTAAAATCCAATCGAAATTGTGGAAGTTATGTCTGTTAAACGTGGACAGACAGACGGACGTACAGACGGAATGACATACGGACGGACGGACAGACGGACGGACAGACTAACGGACAGACGGAAGAACAGACGGACACGAAACTAAATTTGTTCAGGAGGCTATGAAACGCAAAATGCCAGTGGAAATTTTGATTATGAAGCACAACAATTTTTTTCATTTCGAAAGTGAAAACAAAGTTTCCGCTGCCTTGCAGACTCGGAAGCAATAGGCAATTAGAGTGGTAGAACTCTCAACAATATGTGAGCTTCTTATTGAGAAATGAGAGATCGCTGAAGAAAATCCAAGTGATGAACCACATTAGCTGGTTCCATCCTGAGCTATGCTCCTGAAATAATCCTGAGACATAAAACCCATCCTGAAATAATCCCATCCTGAGACTTCCTGAAATAAATAAATGAACAAAGAAATAACTGTAAGCTCATGAACATGTTATTTATCCAACAGGACACTAGCGTCGCATCGCCCACAAAACCGAACTGCAATGAACAAGACGCGCCGAAATTTTGAACAGCTTTTCAAGAGCAAATATAACGAAATCAACTTTATCAGCTCTGAAGCCAATTTCTTTTCTGATATTGCTCTGCGATGCTGAAATTTAAAACAGAGCCTCTCCAGGTCACGTAAAAGGATTACAACGTGCTGAACAACCTTTTTCCAGCTGAGTGAGAGTTATTTTTTCTAATCGTTCTATTCTATAAAACCACCCAATCAGTTCAATGATCTTTGATTGCAACCTGAAATATCAAGAGTAAGCAAGGTGGTGAGAAGCTTCGCCTCAGAAGTTTTGTCTTAGTTAATAGCAGATACCTACGTAATTATTATATTTAATTCGTTGGTTTTCATGGGCTTCACGGGCTATTAGTTAGTATAGTAGCAGTTCAAGCTCTTCGCTATATTATTATTAGTACAGAATGGTAATTTACTATATTTTGGTCTACTATTTAGCTATACTCTTTCTTCTTATTCAACTTTCATTTCGTCAATAGATGCAATAATCGGTTTCCAAGCAACTACGTTCGGAAGTGTGTATCACCTGGCTTCAACTAGCATCACCTGCCTTTCCAACCCTTCTCTGGGGTAGTAGCAGTGATCCAAGTAGCTTCCTTCCGAAGGGGCGATCTTTGTTCACTCGTCAAGGGGGGGTTACGTTTTTATTTGAAAGTTCTTCTGGTTATGAGAGAGAAAAATGTATAGCGCTACGAGAAAGAAAGAAAGAAAAGATAAAAGAGAGAGAGAAAGATAGATAGATAGAGAGAGTGAGAGAGAGAGAGAGAGAGAGAGAGAGAGAGAGAGAGAGAGAGAGAGAGCGTTCATAAAAAATCGGAAAAAATGATTCTTTTTTGCCCTCGTTTCTCTTTGACCGAAACTTTATAAATTTTGCAATATATATATTTGGCATCGGCCTTTATTACTTTCCGCCACATTGTTGTACAATCTCGTAATACAGTCGGTTTATTCTTCAAATTTTCTATATGAAATTAATTTTATACTCTACAATTTTTTTTGTAAAGAATTTAAACAGTTCACTGTGTATTTTATCACTTGATACTTGCAATATAGTTTGGGGGTTAAAAGGATGAAGTACTTCTACGGTTATTGCATCATAGAAATATAGTCGAGCGTCCTTATTCGAATTACATTCCAAGATTTAAATGTTGGGGGGTTTCTTTCGTTTCTTCGCAATATTTGCAAGCGGTATTCTCCTCGTCTAAAACTCACATTTTTCTCAAATACCTGAGTGTTAGTAAATTACCAGAGCGTACTTTTGAGACTGTCCTATAGTACAATCTGGAGTTGGAATTTTCTTTTTTGTGCCATGGGGTTAAAGATACAGTAGAAAAGTTCTCCACATACATCTGACCAGATGGATACTTTTCAAATTCCTGCTGCCATTTTATATATTTCGTATATGCCTATAAAGGTCCATATGAGGTAGTAATGCTTCTTTCTCAATCTCTTCCATGTTTAATGCATTTTTGGCAATTTGATCGGCCATCTCATTCCCTGGTATATGATAATGACCTTTCACCCAGAAGTGATCTGACTATAGAACCGTAGGTCTACCGTCCGTTTTTTTTTTGAAGGCAGAAAACTCCAGAGGACTAACTACCATAACTACTGACCTACATTTAACTTCATGAATTTCAAACTTAAATTATATTACAATTCATGGCAATATTTATATTGCATTACATAATTTTAACAGTTAACTTGTACAACGAAAATATTTATACATATAGCATTGTAAACTTGCCTTACCGTAGAATGGACTGGTCAAATACTGCCAGAAATGGAGAGCAACCATTAAATAAAGTACGACATTTATATAGGTATAACTTTTTATTTGAGTTTTCGTTTCAACAATATTCTGGGGAGCAATAACATTAGGGCGGTTGTGATAATGTTGTTAAAATAGTCATTCTGCGGGATATTTGTTTGATCGTAAAGGTTAATGATGATGGGTTTGTGTGGTAGATGCAGATGATACACAATTTTACACATTTCATTCATCAATTTTTAAATCATACATAGCGGGGTTTTGACAACCGGCTGTTCCTTGCAGACCGAAATGTGATATCACTAATCCGAGCGTCGATTAGCCCAAAGAAAAAAATTTAGTACTAATATATTGACCGGAACGCTTATACTGTAAAAAGCCAAAAGCAGGCTGATCTGGCTGGATGAGCTGGTTTGCTTAAGCTGCTGCTTCTGCTTACTACTGCTGCTGTTTATTGCTTGTGCTTTCTTGTGCTTGTTTGCTTCTGCAAACTTTAACAGTATTTTATTAAATAAATATTGCTTATCCGTTGAATGGAACAAGAATACATTCATTGTTGAGGAATTGAATACATGAGTTTTAACTTTTAATCGGTATAACTGCCTGATAAAGCCATAAATAACCCTTATTGACAATCTGCTGGTCGGATCATTACATACGTACGCCATACATAACTAAATGAAGAGTACTACCTATCGAAGGTTAGGATTTGTGCATGTGCTTCCGGTGCAATGATTAGGTAGTTTTGTGGTCACAGAATTTGGCGATTTTATGACTGAAAGTCACGTTTTGGGACTCGGAAATTTGCTTCAATCGCGTTTTACTTCACCTTGAAAACGTAATTTCTAAAGAAAAAACTTATTATTCATGAGCTGGTGATTTAATTAAATGCTGTTGATAATGGGCGCCAATATTGAACCTACCCTACCACTATGACGTGATTACCGGTGGTAATTAATTGGTTCGCATATTATCAAACTAATTATATCAGTAATGTGTAATTACCAATCAATATTAGATGGTTCGCTACCTAATTTCCTGACCCTAAGGTATATTATATTGTGGACTGCGTTGCGGGTGGCAACTGCAATGGCGTTGTGCAGCTCTATCTACTCCTTCGTTAGTCGACGAAATAATTGAAATTTCTGTATAAAACTGAGAATAATTACATAGAACGTTAATAGAACTGTGTGGCGATGTGTAGTATGCCGAATTCTGTCCCTATGTTGTTTTAACCTCGAATTGATCAAGGAACAATATCTAGGTGATAGTTTCAAGGTTATCCAGTTATAGAAATCAATCAATGGGGTACTTACGGTAAACAACGATGCAAGTTCATAGTTTTCATGTTTTAACACAGAATGTGTTTTAGCCTTGGCATCTTCAACCGAAAACGAAACGTTTTGTGTCAACGAAAATGTGTTGCGTTTTTGAGTAACGAAAATGCGTTGCAATAATTTACTGATGATTTCAGCTTACGACCGAGTCGTTGCTAGAAAATTGGTACTTTGTCATTTTTCATCCTACAAAATTCGCTGACCATTCGTTCGAAAGCTCCGGATTTATCCAACCATATGTTAACTAAGCTGAGTAATGAGTATGGTTATATGCATCATTGCTTACACACAGTTGATCATTCTGAATAATTGATATTGTGAACATGATTGTAACCGCTTGACAATTTCTGATAATTCATATCATATGAGTAAATAAAAGATTATGACGAGTAATGAGTATGGTTATATGCATCATTGCTTACACACAGTTGATCATTCTCAATAATTGATATTGTGAACATGATTGCAACCGCTTGTCAATTTCTGATAATTCATGTCATATGAGTAAATAAAAGATCATGACGAGGGAGGGGGGACTGTAAAATATGAATTTTTCGTATTAGGGCTCAAATGAAAGTTCATGATGAGTTTCATGAAATTTGGTCTATTAATTTCGGAGAAAAGCCGTGGGCAGCGGACGGACGGATTTTTTAAATTCGATTTTTGGATTCTACGCATCTTGAATTTCAGGGGGGGGGGGGGGGGGAAATTTTTTTATTTTCTGGCCGATTTCAAGGGTTCATTATTGAAAATAATAAACCAAAATGTTTGAGCTGTCTGTAGCTGTTGTCTCGCGAAACCGCCGCAGATAAGACTCAATTCTATTACGTTAGCAGCGATTCCTCAGCGAGTCCCCTTCGTCCATTGAAGAGCCTCGCTATCTCTCCGGATTGTCTGTTAGGCTCCTGATTCGTACTCCCACGGTCCCTCTTCATCGCTATCTTTTCCGCCCGATTGTGGGAAATGATGCTGTTTCATTATCTAATGGTGTGGAACTGCCCTTCCTCACTGTCCCGTCGGTATAAGTTCATCGCTGAATTATATTAGCTCCACGAATTCCCCACCGCAAGCTTCTTTACGATTTTTATTGTCCTACAGCAGGGGTCTCCAACCATTTTTCAGGGCGGGCCAAATTGAAAATTTACCTCGAATGCGGGGGCCAAACAATATATAAGAGAAAAAAAAAGAGATTTATAGATAAAGAGGAATAAATTAAATTTATTTAGAATGCCTAACAGTTGAATATCTACCTAATATTGTAATTGTAAGAGTGAAATCACTTTAATGTGAGGTTTAGCATTATCTTAATAATTCACAAAAAGTAATGTATGGCTCTATCCCCTTGGCTTATGTTAATGAGGTGAAAAATCTTGGGCATTTTGGTCTAAATCACATTTTTGTGGGAATCTCAAGTTACAAATATTTGTAACTTTGTGTGTGTTTAAAAGCATATATCAACTTAGGACAGTCTCAATTGACTTCTCAGTACATGTTAGGTAGCAGTTACCGCAATCACTCATTCTATCTATTTTTGAGGGTGCTGCATAACTCCCCCCCACCCCTGCATAATTAGGATGACGCTCCTCACTTTGCTCGTAGCTTGTTGACCCAGAGAGGCTCCCTCTCAAATTTCGACGTCCTACGGTGAATAGGAGAGATTTTAGCTGGATTTTGCCATCATTATGATTGATATTACGCTTCGTGGTCAGCTGATCCTCACCAAAGTCAGCAAGGCAAAAGTTCCGACACGTAATGCATCATATCAAAATTTGGTCGAAATCGGACCAACGGTTCGGAAAAGTAGTAGCACAAAATTTCGTCCATAACTATATATATAAAGAAATCTGAAAATTAATGACTATTGTAAACGTGTTCTACATCCTCTGAAACGCAAAGAAAATTCATCCCCACCCCCAAGTGTCGCCGTGCCGCCGGCTGTAATACCCCCTTTTCTACGAAAAGTTGGGTAATATTTTCCGAGCATTACCTAAGACAGTTATTACGTGGAAGCAAGTCCTTAACTCGCTAGGTTATTTATAAGACTCCCCCCACCCCCTTTCAACCACCAGGTCCTGAAAAGACGAAGTTGGAGATTCGGGAATCAATCAAGGAAAGTTTCCATCGCGAGGGTCGGGGAGACCAGCGTTGTGTTGTGACGGGATAATAACTGTAGGTGATGGACTGCGAGGATGTGCCTCTGACAAGTACGGGAGGATATGGAAGGTGGAGGGGGCGAATTAAAGATTATTATTAGTCCAGAGGGTTGATAAGGGGTCGTAGGCTCGGTAGCCCCTTTCGCTTTCCCACGAAGCGATAATAGTCGTGGGGGACTTCATTGATGAGTTTGTCTCCTGACACCCCTCTGGGACACTATCTGTATGTACATACGTTAGATTTCCTTGTTTTGGTTCTAAGAATCGATCTTGAGTAGAAAAAGCGTCGTTTTTTGCGATATGTCTCATACAGTTTGAGAAACGCTTGGGACGCTTCGAATATAATGAGATGCTGAGCTTAACTTGCCTGGAAGCCCTAGAGAACAGACAATGTTAGGGTGGATTGTCCAGTGCTACTATTTTGTTTGAACTTTCACGTGCCGTCATACTCCACTCGGCTCAGGCAGACTTTTTTCGTCGAGCCAGCGGGAGTTCAACCGTCTAGCCATGTCTTCAGAGGGTGATGATCTCCTCTGTGTTGGCCAGTAAAATTTTAAAAGGACAGCAAGGTCGTTACAGGGATTTCACATTGGTGCATGCGCAATAGCTCTTAATGATACCATCATGTTGAAATTGATATGGCATGATCAAATTGTTATTCCCCAACCATCATCCAAATTTGAGCGAGATCGGACGACTAGGGCATGAGAAAATGATGCTTGGTGGAATTTACCTTTGTGCATGCGCAGAGTGAAGTATTGAGTCGGGAAGAATGAAACTGATAGCGTACCGTCTACACCCTAGCCCGCTCATTCCCTGTAAATTTCATCCTAACCGGATGAAAACTGTGGAAAATAAGCTTGTTACAAGAATTCGCGAACACAACACACACACACACAAAGTTGTGCAGAATGGTCTAAAACGTAAAATGCGAGTGGAAATTTTGATTTTGGAGACCAAAAATTTGTTTCTCCTGAAAGTGAAAACAATGCTTCTGCTACCTTTAGGTAAACTAAGAAGCAAATCAGCAAAATAAGCTAAGGAGACCTCTCATTGAATCAGTCCAGTGCGTTGATAACATCTCTTCTTTAGGCGGCACTTAATAAACCGGGCAAAAATGACAAGGTTGTCGAGTGTATTTCGTGTATTACGAAAATTCGGTTACATGATCTTGCTGATTTTAATTTTTCTCAACTATTCCTTCTTTCTCTATTTGGATGAAATTTTCAGGGAATGTGCCGGCTAAGAGGTAGACGGTCCCCTACCAGTTTCATTGTTGCAAAATCAATACTTCACTCTGAGCATGCGCAAACGTAAATTCCATTATACCTCATTTTTTCACGCCCTAGTCGCGTGATCTCGCTCAAATTCGGATGATAGTTGGAAGAAGATGATCGGTGAACGAGGAAGCTATGTGCCACAAACAATTTGGCAGACTTTTTAAAAATAGGAAATGATGTTGAATTTGATTGGGAAAATGTTGAATTAGATTTGGAAACGTTATATTCTCACCGTTTAAGATAAATTCTGAATTTTTCGAGTTAGGTAATTTTTATAAGCAAATGAAAATAATAAGCAAGTAAGGGATGTAATTGCTTACATTTGTTGACAATGACGAAGTGATTGAAATGAGTCTGTGTGATAACAGTGCGAATCTACATGGTCGCTTGGGGCTCGTCTACGAAGGAAGGCCCAACGATAGGACGACGATAGCGACACGATAGCCCGCTAACAGACAGTGGGAACATCCAGGAGCAGGAGACGAGACCTGACCTCCCCAGGGATCCCGTGGGAACCAGGATGCCGGACTCTCGTCTTGACCAGATATTCGTGTCGTTTTCCTCTGGGCTCTGAACGACAAAACTTGCAAGATAATTATTGTCTTGGAACCGGAAAAAAATTTAAATATAAAACAATGTAAATGATACCGTGAGAAGACGAAGATTTGGAGGGAGCAGGAGGATGTCCTGGCGGAATTGATAAGACAATAAGTCGGGCGAGAACGGGGAATAGAAACACGAAATCTTTTCGTTGGCTGCAGGCGCCAGGGCAGTGATTCTGAAACGGTATATTTAGTAGCGAAATAAATTGAATTTTTATTTTAAGTTTGTTGTTTAGTTAGCAGTTTACTTCGAGATTTCTTATAATGGGGAATTTTCTTATTTCGCTTCTGAGTCTACCTATGAACCTAGCGGAAACAGTGTTTTCACTTACGGGAGATGAAAACTTTTTTGTTCTCTAAATCAAAATTTCCTCTCGCATTTTATATTTTCGGCCATTCTGGACAACTTTGTTCCAGTATCTCTCTGTCTGTTTGTCTGTCGTGTGTCCGCAAAACCTTGTAACAAGCTTAATTTCCACTTTACATCCCATATTGATGAAATTTTCAAGAGAATGTTCAGAGTGTAGATGGTCCCTTATCAGTTTTATTGATCCCAAAAAAAAAAAAAAAAAAAAAAAAAAAAAAAAAAAAAAAAAAAAAAAAAAAAAAAAAAACCACTCTGCGCATGAGCAAAAGTAAATTCCATCAAGCATAATTTATCACGTTTTGGTCGTTTGATCTCGCTCCAAAGTCGGAGGATAGTTGGGAGAGGACGATTTGAATATTCCATGTCAATTTCAATCCTATAGTATCAATAGTAGCTCCTGTGCATGCGCAAGTGTGAAATCCTTGAACAAGCTTAATATCCACAGTTTTCGTCCGATTTTGAAGAAATTCTTAGGGAATGTGTGGGTTTAAGTGAAGATGGTCCCTAAGTTTCATTGTTTCCAAATAAATGTTTTACTCAGCACATGCGCAAACGTAAATTTCATCAAGCATTATTTTCTCACGCCCAAGTCGTCTGATCGCACTCAAATTTGAAGGATAGTTGGGAAAAGACGATTTGAGCATTCCATACAATCAACATGATTGTGTCATCAGTAGTTGCTGCGCATCCTTGTACCGAGCTCAATTTCCATATTAAAAGGATTCTGATGTGAACTCATCCTCAATCGACTCCTCCTTGAAGGACGTTTGTTTTGTTTCTCGAAATGTTGTAACACCAGTTGTGACTTTTTGACATATCATGTCTTTGCTATGGCACACAACCAAATTTTCGTTATGTTACGTTACGTAACGAAATATGCTCAATGATTATTATGATTCGTAGAAGTGAGGTAGGTAGGTACCTATATGATTATAGCTGAAATTTGGCTATATGATTTTTGACATTTTATGTCTTTACTATGGCACATAAATGAAAAAGCGTCACGCGGGGGAGCGTCACGCGGGGAGCGTCACGCGGGGAGCGAAACGCGGAGAGCGTTACGCGGAGATTCCCTAATGATCCCACGATTCTGAGATTTGGTATGTGGGCCCTTGAGGGACTTCTGAACACAACTGACCGATCCCAGATCAGCTGAGTGGCTCTAGAATCCAGTTTTTTCCCTAATGATCCCACGATTCTGAGATTTGGTATGTGGGACCTTGAGGGACTTTTGAACACAACTGACCGATCCCAGATCAGCTGAGTGGCTCTAGGATCCAGTTTTTTCCCTAATGATCCCACGATTCTGAGATTTGGTATGTGGGCCCTTGAGGGACTTCTGAACACAACTGACCGATCCCAGATCAGCTGAGTGGCTCTAGAATCCAGTTTTTTCCCCTAATGATCCCACGATTCTGAGATTTGGTATGTGGGACCTTGAGGGACTTTTGAACACAACTGACCGATCCCAGATCAGCTGAGTGGCTCTAGGATCCAGTTTTTTCCCTAATGATCCCACGATTCTGAGATTTGGTATGTGGGCCCTTGAGGGACTTCTGAACACAACTGACCGATCCCAGATCAGCTGAGTGGCTCTAGAATCCAGTTTTTTCCCTAATGATCCCACGGTTCTGAGATTTGGTATGTGGGCCCTTGAGGGACTTCTGAACACAACTGATCGATCCCAGATCAGCTGAGTGGCTCTAGAATCCAGTTTTTTCTTTAATGATCCCACGATTCTGAGATTTGGTATGTGGGCCCTTGAGGGACTTCTGAACACAACTGACCGATCCCAGATCAGCTGAGTGGCTCTAGAATCCAGTTTTTTCCCCTAATGATCCCACGATTCTGAGATTTGGTATGTGGGCCCTTGAGGGACTTCTGAACACAACTGACCGATCCCAGATCAGCTGAGTGGCTCTAGAATCCAGTTTTTTCCCTAATGATCCCACGATTCTGAGATTTGGTATGTGGGCCCTTGAGGGACTTCTGAACACAACTGACCGATCCCAGATCAGCTGAGTGGCTCTAGAATCCAGTTTTTTCTTTAATGATCCCACGATTCTGAGATTTGGTATGTGGGCCCTTGAGGGACTTTTGAACACAACTGACCGATCCCAAATCAGCTGAGTGGCTCTAGAATCCAGTTTTTTCCCTAATGATCCCACGATTCTGAGATTTGGTATGTGGGCCCTTGAGGGACTTTTGAACACAACTGACCGATCCCAGATCAGCTGAGTGGCTCTAGAATCCAGTTTTGACATTTCATGTCTTTGCTATGGCACACAACCAAATTTTTGTTATGTCACGTTACGTTACGTAACGAAATATGCTCAATTTCTGATAATTTCCGCTTACAACCGAGTCGTTGCTAGGGAAATGGTACTTCGTCGTTTTTCATCCTACAAAATTCGTTGACCATTCGTTCGAAAGCTCTCGATTTATCCAACCATATTATGTTAACTACTGCAAACTGCGTGGCAAACAAGCTGAGTTATGAGCATGGTTATTTGAATAATTGTTTACACACAGGTGATCATTCTCAATAATTGATATTGTGAACATGATAGCAACCGCTTGCTAATTTCTGATGATTTCATTGAGCTGTAATTTTGTTTGAAGCTGTAATTTTGTATGTAGCCTCTTTAGGAAATTTACTAGACGATGCCCAATCCGGATCAGCTGAGTGGCTCTTAGAGCTTGCATACGAGTCTGCAACACATACGAGTCTGCAACCAAAAACATGAAATGTCCCAATGTGTTGCAGACTCGTATGCAAGCGTTTTATTTGAGTTGTTTTCTGAAAAAGGTCTGTCTTCTTTGAGGACAGTTTTGGATAAATTTCTTCAATGCTGACGTAAAAAAATTCACTCTAACTCCCGTAACCTTTAAACATTATCTATTATAATAATAGGATACATACAAAGTGATAACGCCTGAACGCCTGCATTTCTTGGTTTAATTGAATATTATCCTTGCTCCTTAATGAAGATATTTACCTATATATTACTACCCGCGTTACCCGCCCGATGGGCGGGCAAAAGTTCCAGTCATGCAGCATCATTGTATGAGCAAATTTTCGTAAATTATCGTATTGTATAATGTAACGTCGACTTATCAATCATTTCGATTTGTACTTTGCTCTTCAACTAATTCTATAAGTCCATGTTGCAATATGTGTGGAAGCGGACATTTTTTCATTTAATTTTTTGCGTAATATCTACTACAATTGCATTTCATACGCCATCTTAATTGACCCTTTCCCTTAACCATAGGAACCAGCCATGGAATCATAAGATAACTTGAAACATTTCAATGATCTATACATTCACTTTGATTGTACTCGTATAATGATAGGAAAGTTTTTTTCCGAAAAAGAAGAAGAAAAAAAAAAAGGAAATGAATGTTCAGTGCTATGCTCTAATACGCACGCTCAAACGCATCTCGGCCGGAGCGCGTTAGCTGGACCCGGACCCGATACATCATGACGGCCTCCATTAAAATAAATCACCACAGGAGAATACCTGCGGCCAAGTCAACAACCTCGAGCTTAAATTGATCAAGAACGAAATATCTCCGAAAGTTCAATATGTCAGTTGTGAGTGTTTACAAAGAGTTTGATCAGTGCATAAATTAACACGCTTTCCAGATTCATGAAATAAAACTAATTGCACAATTAACGCCAATATTAATCCTACTACCCCTAACGACGGAGTTCTTCCGTGCCCCAGATCAATAATTTAGGGACTTATTAATTGTCCAATCGTGAGATGGCGTGCGGTCTTTTTTACAGCACAATGGGAAAAAGGAGTGTGAGAGGGTTAAGAGCCCAAAATGGTGCAACCCAGGGGTTCGCCCTTCTCCTTCGCCCCCGTGATAAATCTCTCATTAAACTCCCGAAACGGATTTCCCGCTGGCCACTTTTTTTCTGTTTTTCCTCGTTCCAGTGTTTTCTGCACGAAATCTTTTCTTAGTGAGGACATAGTTCTTCACCAAGAACTGTGTGGTTTTTGGTTTAAGTAAACTTTAATGTTAAATTGATAACAACGACCTATTACCATACGTACATTCTTCAATTCTATCACGTTTTTAAATCCACGGACTAGAGTTTGTAGATGGTCCCTACCTGTTTCATTGTTCTACTCATCAGTTCGTTCTGCACATGCTCGTACGCAAATTACATTGAGTAGGTATACCTAATTTTTTTGTTTCTTAATTGACCAATTCACGCTACTTCTTGGTTTCTCTATTCCGCTATGGAATTTTTCGAAATCATTAAAAAAATGTCAATGGTCTATACACTCATGAAATATAAACGAGAAAGCTACGTGCCACACCCAACTTGGCATACGTTTTTGTTTTTCTAAACTATTCTTCATTTTCCTTGCTTTTATTGTGGATCTAGAAAATAATGTTGAATTTTGATCGTCAAATGCTGAATTCGGTTGGTAAAATGAAAATTTGATTGGTGAAATTTTGAATTTGATTGGTAAAATGTTGAATTTGATTGGTGAAATGTTGAATTTGATTGGGAAAATGTTGAATTTGATTGGTAAAATGTTGAATTTGAATGGGGAAATGTTGAATTTTATTTGGAAAATGTTGAATTTGGTTGGTGAAATGTTGAATTTGATTGGTAAAATGTTGTATTGTTTGGTAAAATGTTGAATTCGATTGGGAAAATGTTGAATTAGATTGAGAAAAGCTATAAAACTGAATCACAACTGGTGGTTCTACTGACCAGGTCCAGGACGAAGTTGATTGATGACATAATTAATTCGATTAAGTATCCCCAAAGCCCTAAAAACTGCCATAAACACATATTTCAGCGAGTTTTCGCTCGATATCGTCGACGATTGATATCATCGATGTGCCGTACAGAATCGCCTTGCTTGAGTCTTCTCAATTGGTTTCAACCCGTCAAAAACTATCGAAATCAACACAAACCACATAATTCTGAGGTGTTTTATTTGACGTCATAGACGATTTTGCTGCGACATTGTTTCGGATCGACGCCAACAAGTTTAAGTCATTCAGAATGATCCTATGAGCAAATTTTCATAAATTATCGTATTTTTCTAGTTTTTAAATTCGAGCATTTGAAAACTCGTTCTAAATAATATTCTGCAATTCAAAATAGATTTTTGCATTTTACACTTTTTCTGGCAGTTTTATCGATTTTTTTCGTAAATATTAATGCAATTTAAATATATTTTTTAGCATAATTTCTGCATGATTTTTTAAACGTTCTCGTGCATTATTGATACAATTTTTACGACTAAACTACTAATAAAAATGTAAATTCAACAATTTTTGCAACTTTTAGCCAAATTTTAGGAAATTGAGCAATTAATGCGCTCGAAAAGCGCTGGCCAGTGAATCAACATTTGTTTTGAAAGCTTGATTTTTTTTGGCGCAAGAAAGGATTTTTTAAATTTAAATCCTAAGGAGAGTTATCGTCAGGAATTATATATAAACGTATGAAAAGGCGCAATCTTTAAAAGGATCGTTTTAAAATGCCTCAAAACGGATTTCATTCAAGAAAATTTTGGGAAAATTCATTTTTAAAACTTTTTTACATATTGCAATAGTTTCATTTTTTACGAAAATTAGGTAAACTGTAAGTTTTAAACACTCAAACCTCGAATTTCGGTGAACCACGGAAAAATCGAAAAATGTCCAAAATTATACATATATTTTCCGTTATCGGTGGTCTAGTAGGCTCATTCCCGGCATCAATAATTTGGTTGATGGGGAAAAAAATAATTATTTGAAATCGGCGGTGGGATCATAAGGTCGTGGGATAAGGTTTCCTTGGTGGGTAGTTTTCAAAAGCAGCAAATATGAAACAAAAGTCACTGCAAGTGAATGGGGTCGTAAAGTGTGTTGTCTTCATCCGATTTAACACCCAAAAGCCCCCCAGCGGAGTAATGATCTCACCTCCCCCTGCCCTAACAATTCAACCCTGCCTTTCACATCGGAATCGTAACACGTGTTACATCCTCGCGAGAGCGCGCATCATTTTTCATAATCAAATTTGATTTTGAGAGCCTCCGATCGGCTGCAGCTGTCGGCCACGGATGATTCTCTCTCGATATCAGCTTTGGCCCGTGAAAAGTGGAGCGGGGCTCATTTTTAAAGTGTCATCCCATTACATCGGGAGGCGGGTATTGGCGAAGGCAAGATGGATTGAAGTTTTCACGCCTAACAAATTCCATAATTTTGGAATCGTTTCTATAATTTGTGAATTGCGATATTGAATAACAGTAATGACGTAATAGTAAAGGATACCTTTCCAACTACACAAAGCTACATCGGAAAATTATTGGCAGGTGGGGGGAAGGTACATTTAATGTTCTATTTTATAGATAATAAACTTAATTTGACAACAAGCTGCTAAAAAATATAAATTTAACCATTTTTAGCCGTTTTTTGCTATTATTAGTGATTTTTTCAGTACTTTTTTTTTGGAATTTGACCGATTTAATCTGCTCAAAAAATGCTGGCCAACAAACTCGACCTTTCGTTTGGAAAGCTTGGTTTTTTTGGAGCAAGAACGGAATTTTTATGTCAATTCTAAGGAGAGTTATCGTCTAGAAGGAAAGAATGCCTTAAAGTTTAGAATGCCTCAAGACGGATTTTAATGAAGACATTTTTCAAAAATTTCAGAGCCATTGCAATAGCTTAATTTTTTTTACGAAAATTCGCTAAAAGTAATTAACTATGTCAGATTGATGACTGTTTAGCCATGTTTCCTTTCAACCCAAGTTTTCACTTCGTAGATTAAGCGTGTTGCCCACCTTCGTCTACTGTCCTCTGTGCATCTTTGGTTCTATTTTTTCACGTTTTCTTCTCTTTCTTCATTTTTCACTGTTTTGGACGCGTCTTCTTTCATTCGCAAATAGATTTTAGCATTTAGATTCGTTGTCTCTCTTTGGCTACTAGGTCGAGTTATTACACTGGCGATGACTTGCCATAGCTAGTTCGCACAGGACCAACCAATCTACCTTCCCCAAACTGCTACTAGAGTGAGTTGGCGTCATCACTCATTTCCAGGTATGTTTGTTGTCACACATAAGGGTGGGGCACACATAGAATCAACTCTCTTACCTTCCCCAAACTACTGTTAGGTAGAGTGTTTTGGCGTCGTAGCATCACTCACATTTATTTATAGGTCATACTTTCAGAATAAATCCAGGAAGTGCGGCGATGCTGTACCTCTTGGTCCAAAACATAACCCAATCACTTCCCAGTTCTCTATATTGTAGTACTGCTAATAGTGTGTAAGGAATACATAGCTCACACACTTTTCTTTTCTTGATGCTCAGGACTATCTTGGTTCGGGTGATTTTTTTTCCCACCCAATGATCGAATCTACATCACAATTTTTATTTGCAAATCGGTCAAGCACTACAGTCAGCTCATGGTTCTAGCCTCGCAGTGGACTTTTTCGAACATGTCAAACGATTTTGAGCTTTACAAGTCAGCTATTAATGGTCATGAGACAATTTATCAAGTATTTGTCAATTCTTTATTGTAATTTATTGTAACGAACGGCTCATCTTCCAATATTTTCAGCACCCAGTCCTCCTCATTTTTAGATGTCAGTGGGGAGCAATCACCAACCCATTTTTTCTACCCATCAACTTCACCCAGTTCGTCCCCCATCTTTTCCGTTTCAGAAAAAAATCCAAGATCCTCGTAAAAACGGCTGTGGCCAATGCTTTGACACGACCACTAAAAACCCGATACGTCTTTCGGTGGAAAAAAAAAATTAAACCGGTGGGCGGTCGAAAGGAAATAAAATATCCATACCGAATAGGGAAAAAATAAACTTTTTTTTTACCTTCGTTGTCAGAAGGAAAAGGAAGGAAGGGTTTCGGAGAAATGGGTGGGTTTAAAGACGAGTTAAACCGAGTGACAGGGTCATCATTTCGAGGAATATTCATAAGGGCTGGTCGTGGACTGAGAGAGAGGGGTGGGGGGGGGGGGGGGGAGTTGGGGGTTTGGAGCTTCTGGGGAAGAAGACGTTTTCTTACTTCAATAGGAAACCAATAAGTTTCGGTAGCGACGCATTTCAATATCCGTCAGAAGAGCGGCACTTTGAGTGAGAGGTTTAGAAAACCCGTATACTATGAGAGGCAACTTCACGGAAAGCACACAATCATCAAACCATTATTAATGTTTAATTCTCAACATGTTTACCAGACAAATTATGAAATTTCATCATCCCAAGATGTTGACCAAGGTGATCTTTTCCACATTCTCCACCAGTATCACATATAATACGTTCTACAGAAAGCATTATATCATGAGTTCGACTCGTGGCACCAATGCACAGTCTGAAGATTCTGGGGAAGAAAATATGATTTCTTATGATTTCTTCGTACTTGGAAACCAATAACTTTCGTTTCTAACAACGCATTACTCGTAATAAAGGAACTCCAGGTTATGTGGGATTAAAACGTCACTTTAACCTCACCTCGTGTGTGGTGCACATCATCATCTCCTTCCTGGCAGTTTGGACGTATTGAGAAGTCTACTTTTCCCATTTTATGCAGAATAGCCCATTTTTTGAGAAAAACTGAGTCTGGAGACAGATTAAATCTCCATGTTTTCTCTCCTTCTGATCTCCCTACTGGTGTATCAAGCGCACGGCCCATCCCTCTTTGCTCTTCAATCCACATTCTCTGCCATCTTTCCATGGAAGGTTCTCTCTCTTCTTTAGCTAAACGAGTTTTTCCCTCTCTTCCCTTCTATTAAACATTCGTTTTCCTTCTGCTGCCATCATTAGTTGTGTTGTAAGACAAGTATGGCTTCCTGCGTCAAATAGGAGACCAAATGGCTTTGGAGCTCAATCAGCTGATCAATGACCTCTCAGTCGTCTTCAGAATTCTCCCTTCAGTCTTCCACTCAAACACACAGTTGTTGGTGAAGCCATAACAAATAACAAACAAGTAGATCAGTGCTCGAGATCTGAGTCACATGATAGCGCATTTTCTTGTAAGGAGATCCTAGTGAAATAGACGCTTCCTGCCTCGAATAGGAGACTAAATGGCTTTGAGTTAACTCCACTGATCAATGACCTCTCAATTATCCTCGTCATGTTACAGATTTCATCCATTCCAAGTTTCATCAAATCGAACGTCGGGAAGTGGTTTTTAAAACCATTTTAAGAGAACCTACCTACAGACATACATCAACGGACAAAGTGAACACAATAGCTCATTTTTCCTTTTTTTAAAGGAAAAGTGCTAAAAATTGAGAACTTATATTATAAAAAAAGTTGATCTCAATTAAGTTTCTTACAATTAGGACTTAACTCCTGGCTCCATTGCTGGGGACATTAGGAAATTTCATGAGCAAAAATATCTGGCCTCGGCTCGAATATGGCCGCAAAATCAATCAACCAATTTCATCAACACATATTATAACAAATCCTATGTACACATAATAATATAACATTTATTTTGGAATGTTAACAACACTGCTGATCCATCTGATGTTTTCAGGGAGCGCTGAGGAGGCGGAGCCTTCTCGGACCCCCAGTGAGGTCGAGGTGAGAGGCGGTGGTGGAGTTTGGGCGCGGGATCTCGTCACCAGGGGCACCCGCTACGGTCCCTTCACCGGCAAGTGGGTCCCCGAGCCCTTGGACTCCTCCTACGCCTGGGAGGTGAGTCACATAATATCAATAATTACCACAACTATTTCCACAATCTAGCATATATCAACCTGATCAGCTACACTGGACCAGATTTGTAGGGAAATCTATGGCAAGCTAGTCCCAAAGCCCTTGAACTCCTCCAACGCTTGAGATGTGAGTCACATAATATCAATAATTACCACAACTATTTCCACAATCTAGCATATATCAACCTGATCAGCTACACTGGACCAGATTTGTAGGGAAATCTATGGCAAGCTAGTCCCAAAGCCCTTGAACTCCTCCAACGCTTGAGATGTGAGTCACATAATATCATTAATTACCACAACTATTTCCACAATCTAGCATATATCAATCTGATCAGCTACACTAGATCAGATTTGTAGGGAAATCTATGGCAAGCTGGTCCCAGAGCCCTTGGACTCCTCCTACCCCTGGGAGGTGAGTCACATAATATCATTAATTACCAAGAATATTTCCACAATCTAGCATATATCAATATCATCAGCTACACTAGATCAGATTCGTAGGGAAATCTATGGCAAGCTGGTCCCAGAGCCCTTGGACTCCTCCTACGCCTTGCAGGTGAGTCACATAATACTATTCTTTACCATAAATATTTCCACCATCTAGCATATATCAGTTTGATCGATAACGCGGGTCTAGATGTGTAGGGAAATCAACGGCAAGTCGGTCAATATCGCTTTTGGACTCCTCCAGAGGTGAATCACATATTCAATTACACAAACATTACCACTATCTAGTGTTAATCAATCTGATCAGTGAAATTGGACCAGATTTGTTGGATAATCTATGGTAAGCTGGTCCCAAAGCCCTTGGACTCCTCCTACCCCTGGGAGGTGAGTCACACAAAAATATCATTCATTACCGCAACTATTTCCACAATCTAGCATATATCAATCTGATCAGTTACACTGGACCAGATCTGTAGGGAAATCAACAGCAAGTCGGTCAATAAAGTTTTTGGACTCCTCTAGAGGTAAATCACATATAACATAATATCATTTATCACCACAAGTATTACCACTATCTAGTGTTAATCAATCTGATCAGTGAAATTGGACCAGATTTGTAGGGAAATATATGGCAAGCTGGTCCCGAAGCCCTTAGACTCCTCTTACCCCTGGGGGGTGAGTCATACTTCACATATCACGTATTTGCACTAGATTGCACTAGAGTGCAACGACTATCTAGCACGATCACGACGATCTAGCAATCAATCAAACTGGACCAGGTTGGCGAAAGAATTTTACTCTATTAGATTAGAATCAGATCTCATCAACAACATTTCACCAGTATCAGGAATATACTAATTTTAGCTTCAGGATGACACCACCTATGGCAGCTCTGTTCCAAAACTTCAACTCCTCCTACGCCTGACAGATTAGTCAAAAATCATCTTGGTCGTATTCATTCATCATAGTATCTCCGCAATCTAGCGTTTTTCCGTTAAATTGGGCCAGATTTGTCGGGAAGAATCTGTTAACTCCAATCATTTCGGCAATAATAACGAACAGACTATGGCAAGCTGGACGCCTAAAGCCTCCAGCTGTCACCAGCTTTTTTACGGTTTCTTTCATCATTGCACGTGCGTCTACAAGTTCTTGGACTCCTCCCAAGTCTGGAAATCTCACATTGACCAGAACACGACACAATGAGCTCATACAGATCAGATATCAGCACACAATGATCAGAGCAGATCAGGGCTCATATAGATCAACTCACAGGACAGTTACCTCATATTGACCGGTGCACAGCACAAATAAGAATTATATTACGATGGGTAAATAGGATTGGTTATAGGTGCAGTTTGTGATAGGTTCATTGTTGGCCATACTTTATAGCGTTTTAGTCTTCGAGCCGAGGCCAAGATTTCTTGCTCACGAAATTTTCCTTTCTGTTTTAGCATTAGCTTCTGTCTTATGCATCTTATTTTTGGCCCTTTAAAATTGCTAACCAAAATATTGTTTCTCAATACTATTTCCCCAAATGAAACTGTTTTGGCTCTAGCCTGGCTTGTTGGCTCTTGCGATTTCATGAGGTTTATAAAACCCCCTGTTTTTGACACTGTCCTCTTTGACTTACTGATGATGGTCACAGAATGGTGACCGAAACGTCATTGCAATGATTACAAAGATTTTGTAATTATTCATTTCTCCTTGGGCCGAATCCCGACTATATACATCTATGCATAATTCATAAGCTTTTTCACTTAAATAAGCAAGGTTTAGTGAAGATTGATTGTAATTCATTTCTGGCTTTTTGATATTACAAGCTTGATTTTATGTTTATGGTTTACTAAAGCTATGAAGAGGGAAAATTAACATCAGCAGTCGGAGGCAATATAAGTGAGAAAAATAGATTTTTAGGAAAAAAATTCCCACAATTCATAAGCTTTTTCACACTTCAAATCAGCAAGGTTTAGTGCAGATTGATTGCAATTCATTTCTGGCTTTTTGATATTACAAGCTTGATTTGTTGTTTATGTTTGACTAAAGCTGTCACCTTCCGTTGAGTCGACTGAGCTTCGTCTTTCCAATTACAATGTTTATCGAGCTGATCGCTCGCGGCTCAATAATACTAAGAAGTACGTGTGGGATGGAGTTATGATAGCTGTGTCCGCCAAGATTCGTTCATTCAAGTGGCATCCAAAAGTTCAGCAGAGCGCATATTTGTTGTTATTCCCGATTTCAGATTGGTTCTGGGTTCCATTTACCTTCCTGGATACCAGCCTTTAACATTTCTTGAGTCTCAGCTGAAGGAGTTGGATGCCACAAACTCTGACCATCCTGACTTCTCATTTATCTGACTGATTTATACTAGTTCATGTACCATATTATTTTTGTTAATATTTTGTCGTAAATTAAATCTTATTTCAAATAACTTAAGGGGAGTCAGTCCGAAAAAAATAGTATTTTTTTCGATTTTTTTTAAATTCTCTTATATTATCCGCTACACAATTTGAAGCAATTTGATATATAACACTTGACTGTTCCGAATACGGAAACCTAAGATAAATGCGTTCAAAGTGGACCATCCCATGGCTGCGCTTCCACTCTAGACAAGAAAAACGGCGCCTTCCTCCTGCTTGGTTAGTGTACCACGCTGTCATTCCTGCTTCAGTTCTGGAAGCAAAATCCCCAATAGTTGTAAAAAACTGAACAATTCGTACCATGCCAACCATTGCCATACCAATTTACAAGCAGCTATGGTAGTAAAAAAGGTAGAAATGGTCTCAATATTTACTATATCGTACACTGAGGTGTTGGCGTATTCGTCGTATCCTTCTAGGTCGATGGACTTCGGGGACCGCCCCTGTGAAGCCATCGACGATGGGGATGAAGACTGCGTAGGATTTCCCGAAGAACATGAAGAATTTCCAGCAGGAATAACATTCTTCTTTTTCCCGACATCCTTACGCTTTTTGAAAATACGTTTCACTCTCATTTTTCCACGCGTGCGAACCGTACAGAACGAGAAACAATTGAGGTAAACTTCGAAAATGTCAAAAAACCAAAATCATTTAATTACAAATCTGAAACAATAATCAAACTATAACCCTAAATAAGCCTTCCTTATTCTTTTTCTCGTTGTTTATAAACAGCCAAGTTGGAACGCGGTACGGTAGTAAACCGGTAAGATAGAAAAATGTTCTTCCCTAGAAAAACGTGTATTCCTCAAAACAACATTTTCTTATGCTTACGTGCACTTTCTGCGGTACCTATGCAGCCACTTTTGATTCAGTTTTTTTCATGTTGTTTGTGCGTTACTAATGCGTCGATAGACGAGGGAGTTTGGAATAATTTTGATTTCTAGAGTTTGTGGTTAGGAAAATGTTACCTACCAAAAACCGGAATTTTCGTCTGTTGATAGTGTAAAGAAAAACCTTGCGATTTAAGGCTTTATTCGACATAGAAAGAATAATGAATTTGTGAACTGGGGTAACTAGGAACTCTTGAACAATCATATGATCTTATCATAAATACTGGAACACACCACATTCTTCTCCTCATGAAAGAACAAAGTCCGTGAACTTGCTGGGGAGTTTCTTGGGTCTCGTTGATCGCCGTTGGGGCTCAATGACATCAATGGGGGTGATAGTTTCTTCAGGCTCTGTTGCTAAACCTTCGTCTGGTGATGATACTAAAGGATCAGCAGTGATATCAGGATCTGATGATGAGGTGAGAGGAAAGTCAGGAAAATGATTTTCAACCACAGTTTCCCCCTTTGGGGCTAGATGTTTTAATGAAACTGATGTTTCTCGGCCATCCCTGAGTCTCACCCTTGCGTACTGAGGATTGACATGAATCAGGTCTACTTCCTCCACCAGAGGATCGTACTTACTTTTGCGAATATGTTCCTTCATAAATACTTTTCCAGGTGGCAGTAACCATGAAGGCAGCGTGCTTCCATTTGACGATTTTCTTTGATGTGAGAACATCCGTTCATGCGGGGTCTCATTTGTCGCCGTGCATAAAAAGGACCGAATTGAGTGAAGGGCGTCCCAATCACAAGTTTCCATATTATTTGTTTTGAGAGCTAACAAAATGGTGCGCCATATTGTGCCATTCTCTCTCTCGATTTGACCGTTACCAGTCGGATTGTAAGGGCTTGGCGTGGACGTAGCTATACCTTTGGAGTGCAGAAATGTTCGGAGCTCGTTGGAAATGAATGATGTACCCCGATCAGAGTGGACGTAGGAGGGGAGCCCGAAAATTGAAAATAAATCAACCAAACATTCGATTACAGTGGCTGAATTCATATTTGGGCAGGGGTAGGCGAACGGGAATCGGGAGTACTCGTCTATGATAGTAAGCAAATATTTATTGCGCGAATTGGTCGGTAATGGTCCCTTAAAATCCATACTCAGTCGTTCAAAGGGATGAATTGCCTTTATTAGGGGACTTGAGACGTTTTTGAAAAATCTAGGCTTGATCTCAGCACATGAAGGGCAAGAAAAGGTAATTTTGCGGACCTCTTCTACCGAAAATGGGAGATTATGGGTTCTCACCCAATGAACCATTCTCGCAACTCCAGGATGGCATAACTGACTGTGAAGGGTGAGTAATTTGTCAGCGTTGAGTGCACTGCACACCCTCGAAAAAGCGTCGGCGACTTGGTTCTCTTTCTCTGGTCGATAAAGAATTTCGAAATTGTAACAGGATAGCTCAAGCCTCCAACGTTGTATTTTTTCATTTTTGATTTTTGACTTGTGAGCTTTATTAAACATGAATGAAACGGAACGTTGATCTGTTATAATTGAAAAGTGTCGCCCTAAAAGGAAATGCCTCCATTTCCTTAGTGCTTCCACGATGGCGAGTGCCTCTTTTTCAACAGTGGGATGTTTCTGCTCACAGTCGGATAATTTTCTCGAAAAAAAAAGCTACAGGTTGACCTGATTGTGACAAGACTCCCGAAATTGAGAAATCACTCGCATCTGTTTCGACTACGAAAGGAATATCATGGTCAATACTACACACCACGGCCTTGGAAATTTCGTCTTTAAGCATTTCGAAATCGGAAATGGCTTCTTTTGACATGGGAAAAATCTTTGTCTCGAATAGTCTTTTAGCTTTATCAGTAAAATTTTTTCTATTTCATTCCTTATGAATTCATTGTCTTCTATAGAATATTTGCGAGATTTCACTACAATTGGCTTGATATCTCTTGACAGATATTCAAATAGTGGAGGTGGGTCGATCTTGGCAGGGGCAAGGTAACATATTTTCAAAGGCGGTTTTGTACCTCCAAATGAAACGTTCAATTCAGAGTGCTTGTTCAAGACATCATGACCTACAATTACGTTAGCGCATAAATTAGGTAGTACACTTAATTTTACTCTATTTTACTTCTACATAAGTTTTGCAATCAGCTATTAACTCATATATAGGTCTCGAAATATGATGTCGAATAAATTGTAAAGAAAAACCGTACGATTTAAGGCTTTATTCGACATAGAAAGAATAATGAATTTGTGAACTGGGGTAACTAGGAACTCTTGAACAATCATATGATCTTATCATAAATACTGGAACACACCACAGATAGTCCTCAGTGAGACAAACAAAACAAAATCTTTGAATTCGGACCGGTACTTACGGAGAAAAGTGCACGCAAACGGAAAAAAGTACCTAACTTTAGGTACTTATAGGGAATCACCTAAATGATCAATCATGTTTTTTTGACATAGTTTTGTTTATCAACATCGAAACTGTCGTCCTATCAACCATTCTTAATTTTCTACTGCGTTTTAGGCAACGCAGAGGCGTTTGCAAGAAAAGCTGTTTTTCGGACTGACTCCCCTTAATCTGTATCATGTAATATACTATTGAATTTTTTTAAATTGGCTCTAGCCTTGAATAAATAAATAAATAAAGCTCTGAAGAGGGAAAAGTAACATCAACAGTCGGGGGATTTTTCTGCAACGTAATGTGAAGTTATGACCGAATTGGCCGCGGATTGGGTTGATTGTCACGGAATAGGACAGTCAGCAGGACGTCGATAGCGGAGACACGACGTCGGCGAGGGTGACATGACGTCGGAGCGGTGATGGCCGGCGAGGAGTTATGACGGCCGGATGGTAGCCGCCTGTGTCCGAGGGGCCAATGCATCACTGACATCTGCGGCCGGTGTCCGACCTCGGAGCCGCGGGGGTGGACCCCCCCCCCCCCCCCCCCCTGTCCCGCGGCCACCGCTTCTCTCAAACAGCTTAATATGCCACACTTTGTCACCATCCCCCCTCCCCCCCACTTTTACCCCTATCACCCCCTTCGGCTTCTCCACCCCCGGGAACATTTCGCACCCTTTTGTCACGTCTCATAATTGCCCCCGGGGACGGAGCTGGGGGTGCGGGGGAGGGAGGGGGTGTAATATCGCCCACCGTAAATCCGAGGTTCGCTTCTTGCTCCCCGAAGCTACGAGGTGAAAGAGCGACGGGGGTCGCTAACGTATTGAGGACGCCGTGGGCAGTTGATGGGGGCGATACGGGGGGCAATACGGGGGGCGATACGGGGGCGGGAGGGTAATTTCGGCTTATTACCTCCGAGTTACAGCACTTGGTTCCGGGAGGGCGGTGGCCACTGGCCGCCCAGCCCTGAAGGGGCCGCTAACGAACAATAACGAGCGGTACTTCGTCATAAAATTAACAACGACGGTTTTACTCGAATCACCGGGTTAAAGTGACGGTTTTCCTGGCCCCTGTTAACATCTTTCCATCATCAGTCATTCAATAAAACCCAAATGAGATACATTAGCACACAATGTCGGATACAGCATTTACCTACACGTCAAATTTGAGGTTTTCCTTATCAAATTGGGGGATTTCACACATCGAACTGGAGGTTTTACACATCAAATTGCAGTTTTTTAGTTTCAAATTGGATATTTTGCACATTGGAATGCAGAATGATTTAAAAGTGCTCGATCATGAAGCATGGCTAATAGAGCGAATTTTCCATATCAAATTGTGGGATTTTACACGACAAAATGGAGAATGATTAAAAAAAAAAATGTCAATTTATACGTAATGTAGGTAATATTATGCTAATAAATTTAAACTATTTACAAACGATTGATTTATTCGTAAAAATACATATTTCATTTGCCAAAAGATCAATTTTATCGGCAAATATTGTATTGAATCATCGTGCAGTGTTCAAGTGTATAGGTGTGTGATGATTGCATGTAGGTATGATGGCTGTGTATAGGTCTGATCTGAGATAAATGTGCTGACGCTGAGTTGCATGAGGTGATTTTGTGTTGGGATGTATTGAGATAACGGCGCTATGTGCTGGCCTATATGAGATAACTTGCTGGATTCAGAACTGTGTGAGATCATCGTGCTGTATTCGGATGTATATGAGGTAATTGTGTAATGTGATGATTGTGCTGAGCCCAGACCTGTATGGAATCATTACGACGTGTTCTGTTCCACATGATATAACAACACGACAAATTGGAGGTTTTCCATATCAAATTGGAGGATTTTACACATCTTTTACACTAGTCAAACTGGAGATTTTACATATCAAATTGCAGTTTTTTAGTTTCAAATTGGATTTTTTGCTCATTGGAATGGAGAATGATTTAAAAGTACTCGGTCATTCAGCATGGCTAATAGAGCGGACTTTAAGAGGAAAGTTGTAGATAAAATAAATTAAATTAGGCAATTAAATTCTGATCATTGAAGCCAACCATGTCTTGAATAAAACTGTGGGGACAGCCATGAGATGGTTTGCAGAGGAAATTTCAGAGCACGCACCACAACTCGAAAAATACAAAATTTTTGTGAATTATGGGAATTTTTCACCTAAAAATCTATTTGTATTTGTTTCACTTATATTGAAAGTTATAGATTCCCCCCCCCCCCCCCCCCCCAGTTGCGGTTTGATTCGCGGAGGCAGTGGTTTTTCCCCCTCAGCATGCAATTTAATCTGCAAGCTGAGGCAGGGGTATTACGCAAGTGGGGGTGGGCATGTTTCTGTTCTGAATATGTGGCTGTGCCAAAAACACGGAAACCAAAACTGCCCAATGTGGCTAGAACACATGCCCTCACCTGTGGGATTGTCTGTGTGGCTTCCCAAGGACTTTAACTGAACTACAGTCTGCTTACATGAGAATCTTCCCAGGTTGTTCAATCTTGGAAGGGGGGGGGGGGGGGGGGGGAGACCATAAGGCAGTATCCCTCATAACCCCTTAAATACGACTTCCATTCGTTTGAAGGAGATATTGGATTTTTGTTCTGCTCGTGTTCCATTCATTGCATCTCAAGAGATTTTTCAAACGTTAGAAGTTTGTTCTGGGAAAGTGAATTTCTCAAAGTCTAATGTTTCTGAAGAAGCTTTTACGGAAACAATCAGTTAAAAAACGGAAGTTAGTGAAAAACGTTGTCTATTTCCACGAAAAATAAAGAGTTACAATGTTAAATCGATTTCGACGGTTAGGCCATCATCAGTAACAAACAATAACTGAAGACACATTAGAAAGGACACAGCTTATATAGTGACAGGTGAAGGGAGATTGAATCCCATTGGTCGAGAGAAAGGAAAGGGGCAGGAGGCACAACCAATTAAGTGCATGCAAAGTGAAAGGGGATTATAGCTAATCAGATGAAGTGAAAGGGGGAAATAACTAAATATGGTTTCAACAGTGTGAAGGGATAATTCCAAGCTTTACAGAAATGGACCTATCAGTGGTGAAATATATTGAGGTATATCCTCATTTAAACATTTACCAGACCTGTCACTTTTGATAATTTCGAATTTTTCAAGTACATTCAACATACCTCCCTTTGGGCAAAAATGAAGAAATTCTACAAACTGTCTATCTGTCAAATCAAAATTGTAACTATGATTAGATTCTTCAAGATGTTTTGCAAATGTAGACTTACCTTTATTTTCCCTGAAATCCTCTGAGTCTGACCGCAATATTCGTAGCCACAAGAACATTTTAATTTATAAACTCCATTTTTATCCTGAACACTAATTTTGTCCTTAACGGATCCTAGTAATGCTTTAAGACTATTTTTAGTTTTAAGGACCTTTCCTTTCTCTCGACCAATGGGATTCAATCTCCCTTCACCTGTCACTATATAAGCTGTGTCCTTTCTAATGTGTCTTCAGTTATTGTTTGTTACTGATGATGACCTAACCGTCGAAATCGATCTAACATTGTAACTCTTTATTTTTCGTGGAAATAGACAACGTTTTTCACTAAATTCCGTTTTGTAATGGGTTTCCACAACTTCGTCGCGAGTGATTTAGTTCGTAACAATCAGTTGTTTGCATCGACGCATTTCAATATCCGTTTTAGAGGAACGGCGCATTGAAAGATAGAAAGTATTTGAAAAACTTAGAAAAAATCTCGAAATTGGAATTTTCCGGAATGCATGTAGTTGTCAAACAATTGAAACTTGACCCCCAGCACCATTACCAGGGGCATAATGATTTTTTACCTAAAAATCTATTTTTCTCACTTATATTGCAACTTAGAGCCCCCCCCCCCCCCCCTCGCCAGTTGCGGTTGGATTCGTGGAGGCAGTGGTTTTTAGGACGTCCCTCAGAAGCTAGGTCATACAGGCAAGGCTTCTTATTCAAGAGATTTGACCATCCCATATCAATTGCAACTTGATTGTGTCACTATTAGCTTCTGCGCATGCGCCTATGTGAAATACTTGTAACGACCACAGTTTTCATCCGATTTTGATGAAATTGTCAGAGAACGCGCGGGCTAGGTTGTAAATGGTCCCCTATCAGTTTCATTGTTGCCAAATCAGTACTTCATTTCACGCATGCGCAAACATAAATTCCACCATGCATCATTTTCTCACACTCTAGTCGTTCGAGTTCGCTAAAATTTTGATGATAGTTGGAAGAAGATGACTTGATTACCTCATATCAATTTCAACATGATTATATCATTAATAGCTACTGCGCATGCGCCAATGTGAAATACTTGTAATGACCTTAATTTCCACAGTTTTCATCCGATTTTGATGATATTGTCAGCTAATGCGCGGTTTAGGTTGTAGATGGTTCCGTACCTATTTCATTGTTTTCAACTCATCAGTTCATTCTGCCCTTGCACAAACGTAAATTACATTGAGTATATCTTTTTTCGTTTCTTAATTGACCAATTATGACATTTCACGCTTCTTCTTGATTTACTCTTTTCCGCTACGGAATTTTCCAAGATCATTTAAAATTTTTCAGTGATGATCTATACATTCATTATAGGTAAACGAGATTTATAGTGATCTATACGTTCATGATAGGTAAACGAGGAAGCCACATTAGGCAGACGTTTTTGTTCAATTTTTCTAGAACCCGAAACACTGAGTTCGACAAGTTGCAAAGAATGACTGAAGTTGGGATCACGTTTGAAGAACATGCCGACATTCTGAAAGATTGGATCGCTTTATGGAACAGCGAGAAAGAAAATGGCGGAGACACTTTAGGTCCATGACGGCTAAAGACCTTCAACTCGGAAGTCGCTCTTGTCTCCGGGGCCTCCATTAAAACGAGACAAAAGAGACAAGGAAGGAGGTTACGAGCTAAGGGGGTTCCGAGATCGTCGAGGGAGACGGCGAAAATGTTTCGAGTGGTTTCACTCCGATGGAAAATGGAAGAACTGGAACAAAACGTATTTAGAGAATAGTTGGCAGTTCGATATGTATGTTTCATCGGAAGCAGCACTCAGCTGACACTCAAAGATTAGAAATAAACTTCTGTCAGCCCAATTCGTGATGCATTGTCATGCTATTCAGGGAGTCCCCCCCCCCCCTGACTTTTCCCCCCCACAGTTTTTGAGTTATCAAAGCGAAATTCGGAGAGCGTTTTTGGGTTACCAAATACTAAGTTATAAACAAATAAAAAAACAAAAAAATCCAATCATTTTTGGATTACCCATAGGGGGGGGGGGGGGGGGATTTTTGGATTACCTTTCAATTTTCTGCCTAGTGTCACCTCATTTTATAGATTTTTTAGTACTGAAAACGATGGTGAAACCTGAATTGCGGTATCTTACTCAATTAATGTTCTTTACGTCAGAAATACGGATTTGGTATAGGTTTCGATCATTTTTAACATGGTGAATAAATTGAGATAGCTTTCAGGGCGATCAGATTCGGTGCAACGACGGTATTATCGTTGAAGATATCGGACGACAAATCTCGAAAATGATGAAAACATCTTTAAACAAGTAGATCAGTGCAAACGAAGTGAGTCACATGATAGCGCATTTCATTGAAAGGAGGCCCGCGTGAAATAGACGCTTCCTGTGTTGAATAGTAGACCGAATGGCTTTGGAACTCAGCTGATCGATGACCTCTCATGCGTCTTCAGCATATAATACATTTGAGATATATTAACTATTATTTGCTGTCTCAAAATGAAGTATCACAGAAAAGGGAAGAAAGAAAATGGAATAAATAAATCGGAGGGCAGATATAGTTCTGAACAAAAACATGCTCAAACGTTCAAAATATTAGAAAATCAATAAAAAGGACACATCATGCCTGAAATCTTAAATATGGATGTTGCAGGACGTCATTAAGAAAAAACATTGTTTTTAGACACACAGTGCTCAAAACAAAAGTAAGTAGGTAGGTAATAATTAGAAACGAGTAGATCAGTGCTCACGAAGTAAGTCACAGGATGACGCATTTTCTTGTAAGGAGATCCGCGTGTAATAGGAGACAATGTAATTGGGCTTATTCAGCCGATCGAACACCTCTCAGTCGATTCTCCCTTCAGCCTCCCTCTCAAATTTCAGCTTCCTGCGTTGAATATTAGACAAAATGGCTTTGGAGTTCACTCCGTTGATCAACGACCTGTCATGCGACAGGGCCCCTGATACATCTTTATCCTCTCCATGACATAGATTACATCCATACCAAGTTTCATCAAAATCAGACGTCGGGAAGTGGCATTTAAAACGATTTTAACAGGACATACATTCATACATACATAAACCAACGGACAAAGTGAACACCTTATTAATTTTCCCTTTTTTAAAATAAAATGCACTAAAAATAGATCCTACATTTTAAAATTTTGTGAGGAACCTGGTCAGTGGACCCACTACTTGTAGGTTCGTGTACTCCTTACACGTACTTCTTTACAGTCTCTTGCGTGCAGGTGCTGTCAATTTGTACAGAGAAGCTCCAACTGCAAGATCGGACGCCGAATCGCTCCCACAGAACCACAAATCCGTTACCGCCAATTATTGAACTCTTTCTAAACAATAGAAGGAAAAAAAAAGAAAAAATCCCCTCGTTTTCGGGGCAGAGGGGAGCAAAAGTACTTCACTCGGAGATGTGGCAATCCCTTGTTAAACGTGAACCGAGCTCTCGATGACATCTCCATTACATTATTGGGGCCTCCCCACCTCATCTCTCTCAAGCACCACTTTTTGTTGTAGTCTCAGTGTTGTACCCGCCGTTGTTCGGAGCTCATTCGCCTCTGTTGTTTGCCTTCTGATTGAGCAGACTTCGTAACTCACTACAGCTGTCCATACATTAGTTTTAGGGGGCTTTGTGCGCATTGCTTAGTGGACCGTGATAACCATCTTTTTTGTTGGTTTTGAATGATCCCTCCCGGACAACTTGTTGAAGTCACTCGTTTTAAGAAAAGAAAAGTTCCAGTCATGCAGCATGATTGCATGAGCGAATTTTAGTAAATTGTCGTACTAGATTATGTTACATTGTTTTGAAAATTAAGGGCTTTCAGGGAAAAGAAATTGTTAGTTACCGATTCTATGGCCAAAAACTCGTAAATAATATTCTGCAACTCAAAAAGAGATTTTGGATATTTTATTTTTTTTGGAGTTTTAATTTTTTTTTTTTTTAGTTTTAATCAATTTTGAGCACATTTTAATGCAAATTATTTATATTTTTAGCATAATTTTGCACATACATTTTTTAATGTTCGATTGTATAGTTAATAAACTTTATTTGAGCAAATTCAGCTAGGGTGAATAGGAGAGCTGCTAAGTCAGCTGATCTGGTTGGAACCCGTCATTGCATTCGTTTCTCGATGTCCGAGAGAGGAACCCTATCAAATTTCAAATTTATAGGGCGAATTAGGAAGAATTTAGACGAAAAACCTTTTTTTTCTGTCAGCTGATCTGGTTGGACGTTCTTTAAGATTTTCTTTCACACAAACCTTCCCCATGTCATCCAGATCGTTTTGCAATTAACCCCGTTCAAATCCGTCCATGAGTTTGAGCGTAAAGGTGCTGACACTACTGATTTATAGAATAGATACCATCCTAGAAGAGAGCCCTTCAAAATTTTTGTAAAGGCAAGCAGTAGCTACGGCAATATTATGGTCATAACAAGGAAATATGGCTAGATAGAATTTCCAAATTACGTTCCATATAGTCGTACATACAATAATATAAGATGAGTTTTACGACTTCAGGAACATCCTAGGAAAAATATTGTGTCTTTGGTTTTCACGAACACAATCATTATGTTCTGTTTTGAATAGCACCGGAAGGTTGATTCATCAAAGTTCAAGCGAAGAACAATACGGATTACTCCCTTTATTTGTCGAAGGCCGGATATAAAAAGATCGGCCGGCGGACTAACAGACATTCGTGCAGGGTCTACGAGACTGTAGGGGGAGAAGACGAATCGTAAACAATAAAGATCCTAACTGAAACTCTTCGTTTTCCAACATAACCGGCGCCCCTGCACCCCACCGCCCCTTGTAAAAAGGCAGTAAATATCGTCAACGATGGCCCGGGAGTCATGTCCAGAATGGTAGCAATATCTCTGACGTTTTACGAGCTTCCGAAGGGAAAGGGTCAATAGAGCTGGTCCTCGAGGACCAACCAAAAGGGCAGGAGAGTCCCTCTTGAAGAAATAAGAAACAAATTGTCCAAGCACCTCCTTTACGTTTACATCCTGGGACTGGCACGTTTGTTGACGCTGCTTCGGACCGGAAGGTGGAGGGTTTTGTTTGTAGTGATGGTGGGAAAGGATGGTAAATTATAACATCTGTTTACTATGCCAACGATAGCCGGACGTCTGATTTCTCCTTAGAGTTCGGGAGGTTAGCGCTCTTAGTTGTCAATCCAAACGTGATGCATTGTTAACTCTTTGTCTCGGTGCACCAGCAACGAATCCGAATAGGCTTAATCATTGTATTATACAAAATCTAGTCTGTTGGTTCTGATGCATCCGGCGTCATACCGTTAAAAAAAAAAAAAAAACCATAAATGCCGTATATGAAACACGTTCGCAAGAGCATCCAGAATCTGATCTGTTCCATCCTGCATCATTGCATTTTCTGCAAAAATTCCTGTAAATGCTATACAAGAAATTGGTCCGCCACAGAATTCCAGAATCAGATCTGTCGAATCTGGCGTATCCTGCGTTCTTGCATTTCCCGCGAAAACTATGGTAAGTGCCGTACATGAAACACGTTTGCTAGAGTGTTCCAGAATCTGATCTGTTCCATCCTGCGTCATTGCATTTTCGGCAAAAACTTTGGTAAGTGCCATACATGAAACACGTTTGCTACAGTGTTCCAGAATCTGATCTGTTGGATCTGATTCATCCTGCGTCATTGCATTTTCCGCAAAAACTTTTGTAAATGGCGTCTATGAAATACGTCCGCTAGAGTATTCCAGCAGTGTTTTGCACAATCCATTGCGTTGCTGGTAGGCTTGACCATATTGCAGTGCATTCTCGTTTTCAGAGTAGAAAATAATTTCCCGTTGGGAGTATCAATATCAGTGGTAGAGATGCTGAACAATGCTTCCTTTTATGGTTCCCAGCCTCCACAGCAAGATCGTCTCTGTTTCTTATCTTAACTGCTGCCTTAAGCTCAAACAGTAATGGGTCCTCCGATACAAACTATCCCAAGTGGGCGGCAGGGATTCGACAAACACGCCTGAACTTTTCTTTTTCTGACGTAATTGGCTGGACTGCACCCATGTGAGATTGATTGAGGTTACTATTCAATGAAATTTACGGTTCATGTCTGCACCTTGAGTGACTTTGAAAGGATTCTAAATCTCAGCCGTTCGTGCAGTGTAGACCTTCGGACTACCAACGCTCAGAACAAACACACTCATATCGGTCATTATTAATTTATTAAATATTGATGCATTTTTTGAGGTTAGAAGGACTTGGTTCTCTCCTTTAGTAACTAAAAACCGTAGAAAAGAAAAGAACTGACCAAACAACTGGTTTTGTTTGGTATTTTCAAGTTTTTTTTTAATGCAATATAAACATAAAAACCTGGAATAATGATTCTCATAATAAAACTCTTGGATATATTTAAACAATACTTCTTCAAGACTTACCTACCTTTTACAACATACCAGGTGTATGTAATCTTTGAAGGACAAGGCACCAGGAAAGCAGTCTTCTCATTCCTGCATCAACGAATTTTCTTGAGGAACAATGAATTCAAAGGATTTTCAGCTGCTTTGTGTCAGGAATTCAAGGTAGCATTCATTGATATACTCGTGTAATTATAAAAGCGTAACGAAGAGAGTAAGAGCGTAAAACTTGGCATATAATGGGTACAAGAATAACGTGGGTTTCAATACAAGAAACACCGAATGCCTTTTCCTGTAGTTTAAATTTACCGCATGGTATTACTAGTAACATTACTGGGCTTACACAAAACGCGTATATTCAGAAACAAAATGAACATGTTGGAAATCGATGATATAAACAAGCGACAGACCGAATATGGTTCACCAACATCTAAAGAACTCGAATATGAACAATGGGATAGGATATTTTAATTTGAATTGTTGATCGGGTAACACAATGGGGCCGAAGCAAGTCAAGTTTAATGATCCGACGTACAATTTAATGGATATCAGTTAATCTTGGTCAATAGCCAGCAATTGCAGAATAATTATAACTTAATGGAAGGGTAGTAACTGCGGAGGTACAATGTAGGAGGTTGGCAGGGAGACGGTGCCGTGTGGGGGTGGGCTGTGTACACCGAGAGGGGCCCCTGCATAGCTGAAAGGCGAAAGGGAGACCTCAGCAAACAGATTCCGTGGAAGATGAACAAACAGACGATGGTAACGAGAGTAATGTAGTTAGATGTTGCCTGAGGGACGGAGGAAACGAAGGGTGGATTCCAAACACAGGGACAAAAGGGGGTGCGACGTTCCATGTCAACCGCCGGTAAATTAAATTTTGAATTATTAACGGAGCCTGCGAGGTTTTGAAAGCCCCGGCGTTTGGGTTGGGAAACTGGCCATCCAACTGGCGGGTCAACACGTCTTCTGGGGGTTGACCCTCTCTCGGACCTTTCGAACTTCAAATTAGTGATAAAACTCTAATTTGATGAATGATATACGGTATTAGTCTAAAATCTTCAGTTGAACTACGTTCAACCGTTGTGTAATCAAAGGGCTGTGCTAATTTGTATCTCCATAAATAATTACGTATTTTGGGCAACCATAAATTATATTGAAATAATCATTTTGGACATTGTACGCTGACTTATCTAAATCATGGAAAATGCCTTACTGACGACCCAAAACGTTACAAGAGGTTGGAGCGAAATTTTGACGCTAAATTCTCCCCGGCGTTTGGGTCGAGAAACCGTCCATCCAACTGGCGAGTCAACACGTCTTCTGGGGGTTGACCCTCTCTCGGACCTTCCGAACTTCAAATTAGTGATAAAACTCTAATTGAATGATGTACGGATGAATTGATGAATGATGTACGGTATTAGTCTAAAATCTTCGGTTGAACTACGTTCAACCGTTCTGTAATCAAAAGGCTGTGTTAATTTGTATCTCCGAAAATACGTATTTTTGGCAATCATAAATTATATTGAGATGATCATTTTGGAAGTTGTACGCTGGCTTGATTAAAGCATGGAACATGCCTTAGTGACGACCCAAAACGTTACAAGAGGTTGGAGCGAAATTTTGACTAAATTCTCCCCTGTCCTTCTTAGGAAGTGTCAGGGAGCCTGTCTGGGAGCAGTAGACCAACTTAATGACGGGCTACACCCTGATCAGCTGAGGGAACTAAATTCATTCCTGCTCACCCTAGGAAGTTGAAATTTTATAGAGATTCTCTAGGAAAACTAGTGATACAATAGTTTACTTAACAAGCGTTTTGGCAATGGGCTGCCACTACAGCAGTCTCTACTTGCTGTGCTTCAGCCACCAGCTACATACCTATAGATTTCCCATAGGCCGTCCACGCAGGGGGATAAATGACTCTTTCTACTGGAGATAGCCATGTTTACCTTACTACCTTCTTCACATTAAGTCCAAACGAAGGTTCAGGCACACTTCGTGATTATTGTCGCCACATTTTTTACCTGGTATAACAAGTTTCATATTAAAATGCATTGGAACCAGTGCATAGCCTTTCGACTATGTATTTGTATATAACGCACTGCATTAGGTATGATTTCGACGTATTACAAAACGCGTTTTCGCTTTGAGCAACCACTAGCAGTTCTTACTTGCTGTGGTTACAATGGTTAGCCCTCAGCTACAAACCTATTGATATCCCATAAGCCATCCACGCAGGATCACATAACCGACCCCCTCTGTTCCAACTCAAGATCCCCAACTACCCGCATTACTGCTCCCGCCGCCCCATTAAGTCCGAGAAGCTCTTCAAAAAGATTCCACCCCCCCAAAAAGGTATTTTTGCGGACACGCGTGACGAGGGGGATCCGGTCGGCCCCGGCTCTCTTATCGAGTGATCCTTACGGCCCTGGTATGGGGACTTCTCGAAAAACTTATCGAAAGAGCTCCGAGCACGTTCCGACACTCAAACGGGAGAAAAAGGCAGAAACCCCTCTCCCCAGTCGTATCGTAAATCGCGGCAATCAGCCTTCTCTCCTCTGCTTCCCTTTCTTGAGGTTCCCTTTTTTGCCCTTCCAATCTCTCTTCCTTACTGAATCGACAGAAAATAAGGGGATTTTTTCCCTTTCGCTTCAAAAGACCTGCTGAGTTCCCCGAGATAAGCAACTTATTTTGTGAATGTTACCCAGTGGATGTTAGCAGTCAATGCTTGATAAAGAACTCTGTGCTTTACAATATGTTTAATGGTTATTCAAGGCATCCCTTGCATCTTCTGGCTCAAAAAGGATATGCATGTTATCAAAACAGTATGTTTCACAATTTTGCTCCATTTATCAAGGTTATAGGAAGTATTTAAGTTTAGTTCAAGATAATATTGCAATTCATGTCTGAACGTCAGATACTCATAATCACAACTGTGCGCGTTACAATAATTTAATGTTTAATCAAAACATCCCTTGCATCTTCTGGCCACAAAACGTCTTGAAAACTGCAGGTTTTACAATATAGTCTGTGAAATTCATTTCACTTCTAAAGACCTGCTGATTAGCTCGAGATAAAGCAACTTACTTTACGAATGTTACCTTGTGGATGAGGTTGATATGTGAATTTTGAGGCAAAGTTCATCAATCCAAGTCAATACATGAAAGGTTTTTTTTTCGAATTTTGAAATCTGTGTATTTAAAAACGTTAACCAACACTCCTTTTATCCAATTAATTAAAACGTCCTATTACCGGAAATCATGCCGAACAATCACGTTGTGTCCAATGCTGATCATTCATGTTGTATGCACCACCTTGTTGAATATCCACTATAGGACAGTTTTATTCGTGTTCTAAACCGTTCATTGTAGCCGCAGAACAGAAACACGTTGTAGTGTCATTCCTATTGACTGTTTTTGATCTCAGACCCCCCTGGGTGGATCCTAATGAATCATTTTAAGCCCTCGACGCTCGGATGAAAGGGTCTTTTACCCGCACTCTGACGCCCTTCTGAAGCGCTACTTTAGTACAAAGGCACGTGCTTACAGTTAATTACTTTTATAACGACCTGCAACCCATCCCTGTAGCTACGTGCTAACTTCTCATTCTCGCAAGCCACGTGAACTTCAAACACACCCCCTCTCCCAACCAGCCCATCCGCAACTTCCCAAAGGTTAATTTCCGTTGTCTTGCTCCGCTTCGTGATTCAATATCGTAGTTGAAGGTAGTTGGGGTAATTCACTTCGTGATGGCTACCACTTTTTAAGGCCGTAAGCCTTATTGGGGCTTGATCGCCCATTTTTAGGCCGGTAGACACCTAACTCTAATTTCCCACGATCATGACTCAACGGGACCTTAGGGTGTCTGTACGCATGCGACCGTCAGAGGCGACTGAAAAAAATTGTTGCCGATTATGACTACGATATTTTCTCGCTTATTATCCAACCCCTCAAAACCCATCGAATCCTCTGCACCATCACGTGCCGTAACATCATGCTGATCAGTATAAATAGTCACTTAACATGCCATGATCTTAAGGCAATGTTCGTCCAATACCCACTGTGCACAGGCTCAGGAACTGACTCGGCTGATCAGGGTGGCTCCACTTCATACCGATGTCACAAGAGCTGTCCTATCCCATTTCAGCATCTTAGTTTGAACATGAAAGAAGTCTCAAACCTCACTCAGCTGATGATGGTGGTGTCGCATACTCACAAATTTCAAAAAAATGCTGAAAAAATCACTAAAAATAGCAAAATACGGTAAAAATCGGTAAATTTATCATTATTAGCAGAATGTTGCTCAAATAAAGTTTATTAACTATAAAATAGAAAATTAAAAAATTTATGTGCAAAATTATGCTGAAAAATGTACTTAAGATTTTTATCGATTTTCTAGCAAATATTAATGAATATTTGCTAGAAAATCGATAAAAATCAAAAAAATTAAAAATCCAAAATATCTTATTGAATCGCAGAATACTATTTAGACGAGTATCTTGCCATAGAATTGATAGTTAACAATTTCTTTTCTCTCAATTTTCTTAATTTTCAAAGCAATATAATATAGTATAGTGCGATAGTTTACGAAAATTGGCTCATACGATCATGCTGCATGACTGGAACTTTTTAAAAATAAATTTGAAGTATGATAACAATTGTTTAGCAAAAATAACAAACTGCTATATCAAACTCGAATTTGTACCATTTTTGCTGTGTTCAACGGTTTAAAATGCGCTCATTTTATTGCACAAAAATGTTAAACGTTTATTTATGATAAATCACCTCTTCATACAATTTGTAATATTCAGACATGAAACAAATTTGTATAACGACGTTCATTTAAAGTTGACAGAATAAACCGCAGAAAAATACCACTTATTAAAGAAGTTGTAGCAATTACAACGGATCTACTTTAAATGAAAAATAATAACAATTAAGCTAAGAAGAAGGTATCATTATTTTGGTTGCTTCTCTCGCCCTTTAGAGCATCTCACTTGAACACTGTTGGAGGGGGAAGTGAGTAAGAGGTTTCTCTTCAATTAAGTAAAACTTCCTCAATCCCACCTTCGAGGTTGAGTTCTCACCCTCAAGGATCCCAGATAATGGAAAGTGAAGCGGGGGTGATGGATGGGCCAGCTGCTAATTACTGAAAGCTATCACCACAAATCTGACGAGTTCACCCTCTTTTCCCCGTCAGTCACTTCAAATCGGATCTATACGAGTTGATACTGAATCGTAGTGCCTAACTAAATCGATAAAATTGGTCTATAAGTTGTCGATGTTTTATTTTGATCCGGGGAGAATGCAAAACTTAGCGCATCGTGCGCCTCCCAAAAGTGTTTACGTCTTTACAGCTCCAGGACACCCCCAATTTTACAATTTATATTAAATCAATCAGCTCAAAGGCCCTCAGTTGATCCGTGCGCCTCCGTACCTCGTAACCTCGAAGGAGCTCTATCTAAATTTCAAATCCGTGAGCCGTTAGGGATGAAATTAGGCTCACAGGTTCTGAAGCTGATCAGAGTCTCTCCATACTTTGGTATTGTATTCTAGATGTCCAAAAGGAGGTAAATTTCAGGTTTCAGCATTATAAGTTGATTAAGAAACAAATTAGGCTCAGTGGCCCCTCAGCTGATAAGTGTGCACTGATAATGAACGATAGATATCACAAAGGAGCTCCATTTAAAATCGTAGATCCGTGAAAGGAGGGGAAGAATTACTAGTTTCAACAGTTTGAAGGGATAATTCTAAGCGTTACAGAAATGGACTTATCAGTGGTGAAATAAATTGAGGGATATCCTCATTTAAACATTTTCCAGAGCTGTCACTTTTGATAATTTCAAAATTGTCAAGTACATTCAACATACCTCCCCTTTGGACGAAAATGAAGAAATTCTACAAACTGTCTATCTGTCAAATCAAAATTGTAACTATGATTCTTGGGATGTTTCGCAAATGTAGACTTACCCTTATTTTTCTTGAAATCCTCTTGATGCTCCTTACCCTTATTTTCCTTGAAACCCTCTTGATGCTCGACTATTCTTTTCCTGAATTTCCTACCAGTTTGACCGCAATATTCGTAGCCACAAGAACATTTTAATTTATAAACACCACTGCTGAGGATAACTGCTGAGAAATGTCCTTATTTGGAAATCTTCAACGATTTCCCCAAGATCAGGCACAACATAACCTTTTTATTAGTCCTTTGAGACTGTTCGAACCCGGCAGTTAGGCTTTCATGTATAATCATAATCCATCCCTTAGTGTGAAATGAGAGTTTCCCCTAGTGGTTTCCTCAAGATTTGGGACCAGTTTATTTTGCTTGGTTCAGTAGAAACGTTGAACCTCCTAATACCTACTGCTGACATCATCTATTAAAATTAATGCAACCAATTGAAACGTAAGCCCAGAGTCACAGGTCATTCTCGAATTAGCTAATATAAAGAAAATGTTCATCTCTTTTTCCGATGAGGATAGGTTTTACTATGGAAACATCTAAATTAGCTCACCTTCCCTATGAAGCACGGATATAATTGACAGAACTTTATCCAAGTCTTCGGTTCTTTTTAGAATCACCAAACGTTTATTGAGACACAGTTATGTAAAATACAACATACGATTTATTAATTTGGACAAATTATATATTTATCTGATGCTGTGTTGAAATTGAAATTGCATGTTAATATACAATATAGGTACCTACTTTATCTGTAGAAATTATTGAAATGCGTTGGTTGATTCACTATTATTTCCCAGTATAATACCGTTATCTTGTATTCTATTCACATACCTGATACGCTGATCTAATTTTGAATTCTGTGGTCGTATGCAAGTGCGTGGGAAGAGCAGGGGAACTCGGGCTTGAGCGCAGCCCCCTTCCGGAAAACTTTCCTGGGATTCATAAATTTTAAATAAAATCAATACATCTCATCTTTGCCCCTCATCCGAATTTGAGTGTTTCTAATATCGTGCAGAGAATCTCGTTTTTCCTTCAAAAACTTATACCTATCGTTTGATTTATCATATCGCTATGTGAGCTGAATATAGTGCTCATCATACAGCGCATTATGTTGACGACAACAATTAATGTTTTCTGAACAGCTGGTAGGTTAATAAAGCGAAATATTGTGCAGTATCTTTAAGGAATTTGAAAACACACACACACACACACACACACACACACACACACACACACACACACACACACACACACACACACATATATATATATATAGCATGTTATTGAAGTATTAGGTATGTTTGTTGGCCGCATGGTATTTTTAATTTAGGTGTAAGTGGGATTCAGCCCAGAAGAATAAAAATAATTATTTTTAGCGAATTTTCGTAGAGTTGTCTGTATTGTCTACATACTGTATACTACAAATGTATAGAGTCATCTGGGTGGATATTACCAATAACTTCTCTTTTTTTCAATCAAGGTATTGTTTAATTCAGACGTTGGCTGTAACTTCTTCATAAAAAGCTGTCACTAGGTCAAACAAAAACTGGTTTATTCGGTTCGTCAAGACGCCTCCAGTCTTTGGGAAAACGTCTCATTAGCGATCCACCCTCTGGAGATGCAATGTCCAGCCAAGGGGAGGCTCTTCTGGGGTACGAGATGTACCCCCATGTGCCCCTCGTCGGGGGTTCGTTGTCTACCCCGAAGAACAAAAGATCGCCGGTGTCCACCCCAATATTTCCAGGGTCAAACCCCACAGGCCCGCGAGGTGGTCTTTCTTATAGGAAATTTTCTAACTATTCATATCCTCTATGGAAAGATGACGAGGTGACAAAAGGAGACGGTATGACGGTTTTTGACGTAATAACGACCTCATCGTCCTTCCATCTTCACGTTTTGTTGACGTTCTCGTGTGAACTACTGCATCTAATAGTCAAACTAATATTGGCCGTTGCCTCACCTCTCTATTCTCATGATATTTTTGGTTGAATCAAAGACATAATAAGATCATCCAGGGGGGGGGGGGGGGGTTTAAAAAAAATTCCAGTCATGCAGCATGATCGTATGAGCGAATTTTCATATTCACGCTACATTGCTTAGAAATTTGATCACTTTGAATGCAAATAAATTGTTAAGTACCTACCATTTTTTTGGCAAAAAAATCGTTCAAAACAATAATTTGCAACTCTAAAAATATTTAAGGTTTTGAGTTTTTATTTGGCAAATATTATATATTTTTCAACAAATATTACGGCTTTAAGTACATTTTTCAGCATGATTTTTTTAATAATTTTTTTTTTAGATGTTCTAGTTATATGCTGATAATTTCTTTAAAACCAAAATTCTGCTTAAATACTACCTGCTACTAAAAACACTACTGCTACTAAAAAAATGCTATTAATTTTTGAAAGTTGACTAATTTAATCTGCTGTAAAAGTGCCTGCTTGGTTTTTTAGCGAATGAACCGAATTTTCATCTCTATCCTAAGGGTTTATCGAATGGAAGGACACAGATATACAAACACAAATTTATGTATATGAAGACTGCCCAAAAACTGACAACATTACCACACCTTCATTAAGTTTGATAACGCAAATTAGCAAACCGTTTATTATTTCTACATCTGTGTATACACTCGTACTAATTTATATATATGTATGTCCTTCCGGACGATAACTCTCCTTAGAATTAAGATAAAAATTCCGTTCTTGATCCAAAAAACCAAGTATTACAAACGAAAGGATGAATTCGTTGGCCAACATTTCTTTTAGCACATTAAATCGGTCAACTTTCAAAAAATGAGCTAAATAAAACACTAAAAATGGCTAAAACCGGCTAAAAATCATTGAATATACATTTTTTAGCAGGATTTTAGTCAATAGAAGTTCATTAACGATGAACTAGAACAATAAAAAATGTGTGCAGGAATTTATGCAGAACAATCTACTTAAATTTCATTAACATTTACCGAAAAAAAGCGAAAAGTTCATAATCTTTTGACAACTGCCAAATAGTACTTAGAACGGGTTGATTTCCTTTTTTTTCATACAATTAGTAGTTAACAATTCCTTTTTACTTAAAGTCCTGAATTTTTAAAACAATTTAACATATGTAGTACCTACAATAATTTACGAAAACCTGCTCATACGTTCATGATGACTGGAACTGCTTTTCATCTGGTGGCGTCTTCTACGTTCTTCTTTTCACAGATCAGATGAGGGTGGCTTTGCGCTCAAGGATGTATCTTGTGACAATGAAAAAAAAAGCTTTTTTTCAGCGTTTTCCGTATCCAAATAACTGGCAAGATTGTTTGAGAAAGCGTGTTTCTGGGAAAAGGTATTGATTCAAAGAAATTTGCTACAACCAGGAACTCTACTCAGAACGTCCTAAGCAGAATGGAACCAATCCACCAACAATTTGTTCGACCTGTTTGTCCAAACCGAATTGATCTCAGTCACACAAATGAACTGGCTTAATGATAGGTACACATTCCGGATAGAAAGTAAAACCACTTCCATTTTAGTTCTTGTACTTTCTCAAAACGCAATACTTTAGCAAATTTCTCGTTTGTTTTTACGAAGACATGTTGATTCTTCTTCCATGAAGAAAATCTTCGGCAAACTTGAACCATCACCAGCATGAACTGGGGTTTCTAGTGCAAACTCTGGAATAACTTGTTATCCCGTTCACCAGGTGATTCTTTCAAAGAGTTTAAAAGGAGTCACAGCTCATGATTCCAAACGTACAACGTTTTGTTAGATCTGCTTTGTAGTTATTCTTTCCCTAGCGTCAGTGACATCTTCCTCATCCCTGTGACCCCAGGTCAGGCGAGGGTGGGCTCTTCTCGCCCAGATCTTCTCAACGTCTTCCAACAGCTGTTTTCGCTTCGGTGACTCTTTACCCCTTTTTCGGCATATCCTAAAACTATTGTCGCCCCCTCAGTAGCGAGTGGGGGAGTTTGACGAACCTAATGAGACATTTTCCCAAAAGACTCCGTCTAGCTTCTCCTCATTCCCACATTCACGTTCAAAACTAGTTTGGTTTATTCTATGATGTCCCATATTCGGCTAGTTCCCAAAGAAGCCAGAGTGGAAGAAAAAAACTCGTTGAAATGTATAAACTAGCGAGTATTTGATATAGCTCTCACAGTTCCAACGTCTATTCGTGCAGAAAATAAACTTGAAATCAAATTGTTGTTCAACTGTCGGTCCATATATATTTGAGATATATATTTTCATCACAATTTTACTCAAACCATATTGTACATATCAACTTACAGATCTTCCTAGCTAGGTAAATACCCAACGCAAGTCGGCTTGGCCCCATTGATGCCGCAGTGTTGGGCATAATCTTATCGTCGAATACGAATACGATTGTAACCGCGAGAATTATTCGTTGATTCTGAGTCAACTGCGATTATATTCGTATTCGTGTAACCGTATTCGTCTGTCAGCGATTACACGAATACAACCCATAAAAATGCGTCACGGTCATACATTTCAATAAGGCGGTGCTAATATTACCTAGCTTCAGAGGGACGTCCTTAAAGCGAATTCAATGATTGGAGCCCAGCCAATTTGTCTCAAATTCAATAGGACGTCCCTCTGAATCTAAGTAATATTAGCAAGGCTTCGCATATTATTATAGGAGGCACGCCCTATTGAAATTGATGACCGTGACGCATTTTCATGGGTTGTATTTGTGTAATCGCCGACAGACGAATACGATTACACGAATACGAATATAATTGCAGTTGACTCAGAATCAACGAATAATTATCGCGATTACAATCGTATTCGTATTCGACGATAAGATTATGCCCAACACTATGATGCCGGAACGGCGGCGTTACAAGCGGTAGGTCCCCTACACCTTCCGCTCGTTAAGATTCGTCTTTCTCCCTCCACATGCCAGAGACTATCAAAGTGTGGGCCGAGCCATTTCAATTTCAACTACCAATCCAGAAAATAAATAAATAGTAAATCATAAAAAAAAATTAAATAAATAAAAAAGTCTTGGACAGATTTAGAATCTCGAAACCAGCCTGGTTGTGTCATTCGGGAAGTGAATATTGTCACAATCTCGGAACTCTAAAGAACTCCAGAAAAGATAATTCGAAAGAAAATTGATTACCCCTTCGCCCCTTCCAGTGCTTTTGCTTCTTCTATAGAAACTGTAGTAAAATGCGGTGAGGGAGAGCGAAAAACGGTTTCACCAGTTCCGGTGACTTGAAGAGAGTTGGAAAGAGAGATAGATAAAGAGTAGGATGGATGGATAAAGAGAGAGGGAGAGTAAAAGTGATTGGTGAGGGGGTAGGAAATTAATTTTGGAGGTGGTTTCGCTAGAGGTGTTTACAAGTTTAAGGGAGGAGAGCGAGGGAACGAAGCTGCTACAATTCCCTCCTCATTCCACCACCAAACACTAAAACCCTCAACAAAAGGCTTTAATTACGCCGTTACAAAGATAACAGCGTGTGCAGCAGGAGACTCCAAAGTGAAAGGGGGATGTTTCCAATTACACTTTTCTATTCTCTGCCCTTTGCCCCCTTCGCTTTTCAATTCTATTTCGTGTTCAACATAGGGTTTTCGCTTATTTCGGAGTGTGGCAATATAAATCTGTTTTCATAACAATATCGACATTGCAGATCCTAGTAATGCCTTCATGACACATCATATACCCTATATTTTCAGTAGGTTTGGCTGGTAAATCGGACTTATAGGCGGTGAATGTTTTGGTAAAAAAATTGAGAATCAACCTGCAAAGTTGTTGGAATTCAAAAGGTGTTCTATTAAACTCATTCTCGTTCCACATCTCGTTCTATTACCCAGCCAGCAAGAGTTTCATAGTTGCCCAAATATTACCTGTGGTATAGGGATATCCAAGGTAGCTGATTCCAAATTATAAATTCTTCATACTGATGGAATACTTCATGAGTTCCCAGTTGACCGTAAAATACAATTACGTCGTGCGGTATTGACAATCCGGCACCGTAACTATGACGCAATGAGTTACGGTGGTGCATCCTTCCGTTCAGATTCGTTAACGGATCGCAATCCGGAAAAAAACGTAATTGTCTAAAATAACCTCCTTCAATGGACTCAAATAACCACCTAGGGATAATTTCCTCCTTCCATTGATTTAGCGTTACAACTAGACCCGTTAAGGACTTGACGTGACTTTGAGGTGGTAAAGTTTTTCGTTACAGCACGCCGAATTGAGACCGACGGATCTCTAGGAACTCTCTATTATCTACGGATTATGGGCGTTGCATGAAATTCACGTCTGCGCATGGCATAGGAATGAAATGTGTAAAAGTTCCAGTCATGCATTGTATGGTGTTAAATTGTATTCACATTACAGATTTTTTAGGGCAATGACATTTTTAACTATTAATTTTATGGCAAAAACATATTTTAAATAATAACCTGCTTTTCAAAAAAAAGGTTTTGAATTTTTAGCTTTTTTGCAGTTTTTGTCAATTTTATACCAAGTTTTAATGACATTTAAGCACATTTTTTCAGCATAATTTTGTATTTAAATTTTTGAATGTTCTATTTTAATGTTAATAAACTTTATTTGAACAATATTCTGCAAAAAATGAAAAAAAAAAAAAAAAAAAAAAAAATAATAATAATAATTTTAACAATTTCTAGCTGTTTTTAGCCATTTTTAGGGGTTATTTTTAGCTCATTTTTTGAAATTTGAACATTTTAACGTGCTCAAAAAGTGCTGGCCAAAATATCATCCTTTCTTTTGGAAAGCTTGATTTTTTGGCGCAAGAACGGAATTTTTATCTCAATCCTAAGGAGAGTTTTCGTCTGGAATGATATATATATATATATATATATATATATATATATATATATATATAGAAAATTGTTAAGATCTAGGATTCGGTTCAGAATGCCTCAAAACGGATTTCGATGAAGAAACGCTAAAAAATTTTGATTTTAAAATTTCCCGAGCCATTGCAGTAGCTTCATTTTCTACGAAAATTCGCTAATTAGAACACGATTACAATCCCATGACATTCCCCACAAACATTCTCTTCTCTGTATAATTGCTGGGGATAACATGAGAGTAATATAAAGCATAATAACAGGCTATAACACCTAGATGGCCACATTTTAAGAACGTAATGACCGCCTCTGCTGATGTTTGAAGATGATGTGAGCACGCAGATTGTTAAGAGGAGAAATTTGACCCAGTTTTTAAAGGTTGGGAAAAAAAAAATCTGCTGTGGAAGGTTTTCCGCATTATCGCTGAGCAGGGATCAACCATTTCTCAAATCTGTTCACGATCTACTTTTTTTTCTCGTCCGTGTCACGGAAGGTCCTTTAGAGGAAATAATTGGCGTCTTTTCTTGATGATAAAGATGGCTGTGAGTTGGTGGGGGGGGGGGGGGGGGGGGGGGGGGGGCTTTGAGAGGAGGATAAATGGCCATGTCACGTAATAATGGGGGAAACAGTAGGTGGTGGGGGGGGAGGAGGGGTTAAAGAACCACGTCAAGTCAGGTCGACTGTCACGCCATCTGATGGGCAATCTTGCGGCGAAGAGAAAAAGTCCCTGATGATGGCGGTAAAGGTGGTGCGGGAGACGGGTGGGGGTGGGGATGAGGAAAGAGCGCCCAAGTTAATAGTCTTGTGTGACCCCCGCATCCAAAACAAATTGAGAGAAGGGGTGGGCAATAATTAGGGGACGGGAGGGGGTCGATGTATAAGGAAATCGCATGGACGTATCTCGGACCCCCCCCCCCCCCTGTAGGGTCGTTCGAGACCCGCGATAAGGGCAAATATGACATGAAGCCGAAAAAAAAGAAAAAAAAGGAAATGGTGGGCGGAGGAGTGTTGTGGAGCGGGGTACCAACCTAAAAACTTTACCCACCACCGACCGCTAATTGTTATTATTATGACAAGCACTGAGATCGAGGGTTGGCGAGCCTGCGGACATGCCAACTCGCGCTTGGCGGTCGCTCTACTAAAGTGATGTTCCGTAATCTGGTTCGTAAGATGCTCCGATAAGACCCCCCCTCCCCCGCCTATTACACTGACCCTTAATTCTCCCCCCCTTTAATTCCCCGGCACGATATTCCTTAATTCTCTCTCCTCATACCTCCCCAGAAGAAACAAGATATCCGCAAAGACGCATAATTCCTAGACGTCCTGCTGATTGAACGTCCGATCGTGTGACAGATTAATAATCTAAAATCCTCTATCACAATCTCCAAGTTCGTACCTACTTACTTTTTACTCCGTATGTTTTCTTATCATGAGCTCTAAATTATATATTTTCACTTACTCACTTCCCCGCGACCTTAATCAAACATCTTTTTATTCTGACACGCAAAGTCAGTTACAAAAAATAGGTACTTCTACATTTTAATTTCGCCGAAAAACATCCCTTTTTTGAAAAAAAAGAGGGAGAGAGAGAGAGAGAGAGAGAGAGAGAGAGAGAGAGAGAGAGAGAGAGAGAGAGAGAGAGAGAGAGAGAGAGAGAGAAAAGTAGCTTCAAAGTAGGAAAAAATGGTATCCACTTCTACACGTAGTCTTAATATGTGTAGGCTATTTGACATATTCAAATCTGTATCCGTGGTAGAATTTTGGGAGAAGGGGATGGTGTAAAAATTGTCAATTTTGATCTCATAACATGATTTTTTGTGAACCTTGATGTTATAAGAAATGTTCCGCGAAAATCAGGCTTCCACTGCTCTAAGCACTGGAACAACTGCTGTTTACTTTGTGAATTTATCATCAACCTCGATTTTAAGGAATCGGAAAGAAATAGACATTTTGTAATCGAGCTCCCTCAAAAGTATATGTACAGGTTAGTAATTCTTGGGAAAACCCCTAATTTACACTAGGAATACGCGTATGGGACACGCATGAAATGTCTAGAAGTGGCAAACAGGCACAGTCCCTATTTTAAACCGGGTTATGCGAATCAATACGTTTGTGAAGCTGACCCAAATCTAGAGAAGCTAAAACCTCCTTAGCGAATTTTCGTAAAAATCAAGCTACTGCAATGGCCCAAAAAATTTTAAAATCAAAATTTTTGAAAAAATTCTTCATTGAATCCGGTTTGAAGCTTTGATTCTTAATTTTGTCCATTGCCTCATATATATATATATATATATATATATATATATATATATATATATATGTCATTCCAGACGATAACTCTCCTTAAAAGTGAGGTAAAAATCATCTTACGCCAAATTAGGCTTTTCAAACGGAAGGGTAGGTTTGGTCCCCAACAATTTTTGAGCACATTAAATTGGTAAAATTTCAGAAAATGTACTAAAAAAAAAGTAGGCCAAATCGGGTGGCCAGTATAGCTTCCTCACTTATCGTAACATGGACGTATAGAATTATTTGAAATACAAATGTAGTAGAAATGGTTACATGTAAATATACATTCATGCTAAAATGTGAAAAAGAGCAATAAGAATTTTTAATATGTCTTAGTATACTGTTGTGGTATAGAAAAACCACTGAAAGAACGAAAAGAAATGTGGGTACTTGCAAATGTGAATAAAATTACAAAGTTGAAATTATGTGCAAGAAATGCCCTGCATTTTACGTTGGCAAAGCCGAAACATCTCTTAATTTGAGAGTAAACAACCACAGGGCAACTGTTGTTAGAAGAGATGACGAGTTACCAGTGAGCCAACATGCCACAACACATGATGAAGTATTCAACGATTGTTTTGGCACCAAAGTTCTAAAAAGATGAAACCAAATGCAAATAAAATAATCCTGCTTCATTCAGAAAGAGCGCATAGCAATGTGTTGGGAGCGTATGATTATCCTGGCCTGATTATTAGGTATTAACCAGGTAACTGTGCCTTCTTGGCAAGCATATCTCCGTAACAACGTCATAATTCCCAAAATTCATTCTTCTTGTAGTTTTGAAAAAGGCATTATAAAGCCGAAATGTAAAAATTAGCTTCGTGTCGTACGTTCTTGTTTTTCTAAAAATTGTGTAGATAGATATATTAATTGCTATGCAATTTTTAGGCCGACCCCCAATAATTTTTTTTGTAACGTCCCAAACGAAATTAAAGATGATTTTCACGTACATCCGAGTAGTTGAGTAGTTGCTATAGATCGGGTCACAATTTCAGTGTTTTTCACGTACAACCCCGCCGTTGTTAGGGGAATGAAACTTCCGCAATTTTCATCGCACAAAAATCGTTCGCCACTCGTTGGAAAGCGCTTGATTTATGTGATAAATGTTCATATTTCAAGCTACTAATTTCCCTCTCCTTACGTACCTGGCTACATTTCAAAACTAAGTTGATTCAGGCTAAGAATTGCATAGCAAATTATCCTCGTTTTCTACGCAGTAGAAAAGAGAAAAGATCCGGCGAGGCGCGAAGCGCCTTAATTGATATATATATATATATAACATCAATTAACACAAACGCATTCTTAACGAGGCCTTGACTGGCTGGCGAAAGCGCTCGGAAGAAATAAACAATTATGAGGATATGCCCTCTCAAAAACCACATAACAGTGTCGCTGGTAGCCAAACCCAACATAGGAATATTGCATTATACATATTTGAACTCTATATTTTACTGTACAATGCGCAATAATTACCTACCACATCGCAAACCTTTGTGTACAAACCTACCACATCATGGCCAGCACTAAACAGCTCGCCACTTTTCGTTGTGAAGACATTAAGAATTGAAACAAAGAAGCCTCCCATTCTCTCACTCTCCGAAAGAAAAAAGTGCCGATAATTGAGATCCTTTTGTGTTGGGAAGTTTGGGTTACGCCCCGCCGACCCCTTCGCTTTGACAAGTGTCATCAAAAACCCCCGCGGCGCCCTTGCAAAGGAGATGAAACCGCTCCATTTACCCGGATAATCACCGCTACTACCGTTTCACCCTCGACGCTACACAGTTTTTGTTCTTTTTTTTTCTCTCTGCATCGAAAAAGATCGCACGAGTGTTGCTTCCCCTGATTCATCCTTTAGGGGAACGTTTTAGCGAAGTAACACACCAGAAACGGTGTTTTTTATGCGGTAGTCCTGTGTCTTTTTCACCCTATCAGGTCTGTTACGAGAGATCAAAAAACCAGAAGTAGAAAGGGGAGGATTACAGCTCCAAATCCTTATCTTCTTTTCGTTCACACCAATTCTCACTTTTTTTTCTTTCTCTTCTAGTAGCGGACAATTCATTGCTGGGTTTCAGAGGGTTTTTTTCTCCGCAGCCTTAACTGTCACTCCGAAGTTGTAATCTTCTAGACGAGGTCTTAACATTGGGAATAATAGGAAAGGAGACACCTAGGAGGAACCCTTCCGTTATCACTTGCCAGTTCGCACAAAATTATCAGTGAAACTCTGGTGATCTGTGATTCCAATGTTACCCAACTATTCCTGATGCTTAAAACCAAATCCGTTGTAAGGTCCTTGATATGTCGTTGCGTTACCTTCAAAATCACTCAGCTTGGGACTTAATACACACCCAAACAATGAAACTGCCAAAACTGAAACGAAACTGTCTGAAAATAATTTTGAATCATTGATATTATACGTGAACCTTCTCTAAATATTAGATGTATTTAGTCTCATTCAAATGGGTTATTTTTTAATTAATTTTCCGTCATACTCTGTCATAAGCTTTTGTGAAGTTTGAATTTTGTATTGCTTTTGAGTTTTTGATATTGGTTTTGACGTTTTCTCTCAAATGCATTTACTCTATGAAATTGCGCATCTGCCCGTGAATGTAAAATAAATAAATAAGATAATTTTAATCTTAATTTTAATTTTTTTAAATTATTTAAAATCCTTAATTTATTCCGTGCATCTTCAGCCTTTTAATAATTAATTTATCTTAAAATTTGTCTGCTTTGCATTATGACAATCTAGCAGATTCGTGAGTTTAGCATTTCGTTTAGAAAACCGCGGGATTAGTGTTGTTGTAAGGCGACGGTTCAGCCATTTTTTTGAAAAACAAATATCGTGTGGGATTTCTCTAAAGATTCTGAGCGACCTTGAAGAAGCTCTGCTAAAACGAATTTGAAAAATTTGCATTTGAGTCTGAGCTCGAACGAATGTACGAATGTAAAATTATATACCTATGTCAGCAAAATTACAATGTTTCATTCCACTTCTTCCAGAATACTGAAAACCTTAGGCTCAGATTTGAAAAATTTCAAGAGTCCTTTAAATCAAATACCTATAATTTTGAACGAGCATTTTGTTTTGTGAGATTATTTTGTGCCACACGCCGCGGGGAAATCGACTGAGAAAAGTATAGCCACAATGCCTGATAAATTATAAATAATAAGATTTAAAAAAAGTAAAACTGCGTCTAAAATGGAGTCGTCATTTTTTTCAAACCGTTCTCAAAATATGATTTTGTAAAGGTTATTATTATTTTTTTTTTTTCATTTAAAACACAAATTATTCACTAAATCTCAACCAATTTTAACTTTTGACCACGTTTTTAAAATTATCATCCTATTTCCTATACGAATGGTTTTCCTATACTATTACACCTAGAAGTACCATCTTAAGACAACATAATCTCAAACCTTAATGAGTTTGAGACAAATGCAATTTCTATTTACTTTAGAAACGTAATTACTCTTTCAAAAAATTCCTCAAAGGTGGTAAATCTTATGAAAAATCCTTAATTTTATTAGCTTTATTTTCTCTGTTTTTATCGATACTAATCAGGAGAAGTGGGAATGCAAAACTTCTTATCATAAATCGATATCAATTTGTTAATAGCAGAGGTGGGTGGAGTTTGTGTCTCCATGACTGGATGTGGGCGTCATTTCCAGTTTTGGTTAAAAGTTTTTATTGGCGACGTTTCGGCCTCTGACTGTAGGCCCTATTAATGCCTACAGCAACAAGAGTTTACATGGCATACTTATAATATAATGGGTGACGTCTGGTATGTGATGGATAGGAGTAATTCCTCCTACTCGATTCTTGAATACGCTGCAGAGGGAGATATTCCTGACGGTTTATTCAACCTTCAGGATGTCCTCTGGGTGTAACAGGTTAATCGCCTCTCCCCTTTGAAGGGGGAACCATTCAATTTCCATCACCTCTCATAGTCATAAGTATTAAGTTCTTGGTAGTCCTTGGGTAAAAACTACAAAGAACTTAATACTAGATCTCACCAATTATATCATATGTATACCATGTAAACTATTGTTGTTGTAGGTATGGATAGGGCCTACAGACAGAGGCCGAAACGTCGCCAATAAACTTTTCACCAAGACTGGAAATGGTGCTTAATCTTGAAAATAAATTATCGTTAGCCCTTGTCGAGGCCCAATTTCAGATTCTTCTTCAAAAGTGTCCAATTTAAGAGTCGAGGAGCCAATCTACTTATAGATGCAATGTGCTTATAGATTTAAAGAGCCCGGTGAGTGGCTACCGGAGAGTTAGGTGAAGAAGTTTCCATTCACGAAAAGGGTGAGAAATTCGCTCTTGGAACGGATGGGAAGGGGGTCAGGTTATTTACAGGACGACTGCCCAGACACCTTCAGCTGCTCGTCTTCCTTCTTAAAGAAGATTCCTGCGTTCCCTTCGTCACTTTCGCCTTTTGTCGGACGTGTCAGAGGCAAGAGGGAACACAAAAAATCGCGAAGTTTTCCTCTTTTGACAAGTTTTCAAGGTTGGGAGGATCATGAAACCAGGTGGGATCCCTGTAGAGGCCCTCGGATGCTCAAATTAGATTACCCTGGTTCTTCTTTTTTTTGCGAAAAATCTCACCTAGAAGTCGACCGCCCGTGTCTCTCTCACCTTTTGCGAACTCTGCTCTGGGTCAGCGGGGAGAAAGGTCTGTCATTTTGAAAGGTGTCTGCATATCCCTTGTCAGATGTTCCGACGCGTCGTTGCATCTCAATGAACTGTCTCAAGCTCAACAGATGCTATGCTGATCTTTTGTTTGAGCGAAGTGAAAAGAAGATTCTCTGTTCTCAGGTCATAGATTTGAAGGTGAATCGTTCGTACTCATGATGTAAAATTATGGTATCCTGCTTCTTTATGTCATAATTGTGCAAACAAAGCATGCCTTTACAACACCGAGGGAAGAACCACAAAGATGTAAGTTCCAAATCAATTGCCAATATTGTCATTCGCGACTAATTTGAATGGAAACCGTTCATTGCGCGCTAGGATGCCATTGGGATCTCACAAACTTCCTATCAAATGAATCAAAATCCACAAAACTGAAATTTCCTCGATAAAAACTTTGAAATTTCTCTTTTGAGGGAGAAACAAAAGATCATGGATATGTTTTTCCTTACATAGGATACCAAAACCTGATTACCTGATTCAAACCGATTTTAAGAGGACATACGAACGGACAAAGTGAACACAATAGCTAATTTTTCCTTTTTTAAAAGAAAATACGCTAAAAATAGGTTTATTTGGCAAAGCTGGACTGCTGGTTTTACTTTTCGGAAAGTCTGATCAGAGAGGTTTCTGATAACCTGTGAACATAAGGAAGTCTATGTGAGGTACCCGAACAGCGAGAAGAATCATCGACATCAATAATATTATGACATCGCCACCTCCGTGCACTTAAATATTCTCAAATTACTTCATTCAAAAATAGTATTAGAGGTTTCATTACGCAAAACACATCATATCTCGAGTAGGGTCTATCGCTGCGCAGTCGTTCTCATTCGCGTCAGCGTGCTAAAATACATTACTAATTTATTGTACCTACCCTAAACGGGGTTTTCAATCAAACCTACGATTTTAACAATTTTTGACAATTTTAAAATCAAATTTTGAGTACTTAGACACGACCGATTTTGCTGGATTACCTCGGCTAGGTAATCAGAACTATTATCACAAATATTACCCCCGAGGTCGAACCGTTCGAATGATAGCCATATTTAAATTTATATAAATAAGTATATGTAAAAAAGATAAATCTCCAAAAGTGAATCCAAAATTAAAATCTAGCTTCACGGTTTTAGAATGCCATAGAACGGATTTTTTTAATGTCACGTGGTATTTTTTTTAAATGTTCATTCTAAAATTTTGTAGTTTGTGTTCCTTATAATAATTTCTGATCATGATGTCGAGCAAAACGTGATGTCACTCGTGATTCGATTTAAGTGATTAGATGTTGTGTGTTTTGCTCAGCGGTAAAACCGTGTTGTTATGAAGACTCTTTGTCCCCGTTCAGAGGGTTTTGTTTAGATCTCTCTCCTCCATGTGTGGTATTCAGTTCTATCTTTGTCACCGCAAGATGATAAAAATCCTCGTATTCCGCGATGTCCTGCTGCCAATAAACATTCTCTCAGTCCCTCTCTTCCTCTGAGCGGAGCTCTAAAAATATTCTCCCGTTTGACCCCCTTCCAAAGGGCAGATGCTTCCACGGGTAATCCCTCCGAAAGGGCGTCCGGTTTCCTGACAAATATATTCGTGGACACCCGCACGTCCCGAAAAAAAGGACGCTCATGAACCGTCGGTTCATCTATAAAGATTTTTTTCCCTCTCCTCGACGCATGTGTGTCCGATAGGTCCATGTGTTGTGATCGTCACACATGTGATGGCCAGCTTTGGAAAGGGAGATATCCGTGTTAAATCGTTTAAAAGCCTGACCCTCCTCTTCACCCAACTGCAGGGGCTATTAGACTGTGAAATATCGCGCCCCCACCCCTCACTCCTTACCCGTCTGGATTCATATTAAATATTGCACCCTTCCCCCGTCACGTTGAATGTTCTACAAGATTTTCTCTTCCAATAAAACTCCACTGACACACTGATAACACAATGATCAATACATCCCACTCAATCATGTCAATAACTATCCCCTACATCAATGGGTATACATCATTATTACTCTAATATTTAATTCCTCACCTACGGTTTCTTACTTGCCCGATATATGTAACTAATGGGTAGCTGATTTTTTCTGTACAATTTTATGCATCATAGCAAGATAATTTTTGGCATGGATATGTATTAGAACTAGGGGTCAGTCAACAATCTGTAGTACCGAAACGAATGCAACAACTTCAATGTTTAGGACAAGCTTTATAAAAAATACCTTTTCCTTAAATTGGTTTAAAAAAAAATTAAACTCCAACGTTTCGATCCAAGTTTTATGGAGTTTAACACGTAGGTAGTTTTTGATCCAAGTTTTATAAACTTTGGTTTAGTAGTTTGGGAGAAAAGCTAGTATATGAAACTATAAGTAATGAATAAACTAAGGACCACTACAAAGATCGACTTTCTTTGGATTTATATAGATAATTGTATGATATAATTAATCATTTTTATAGGTACGCCTTATAAGTTAATAGAAACAACTTGCTATATAGTAATATGGGCTTTACCTTCTAGAACATGTCGATTAAAACCTTGTTATTAAGACGCAGCTCTCGTGTTTAGTAGGTTCCTACCATCGTCTGAAAGAGACGACAACGCACATTCTATCCTTCAGGGCTGGAATGCTGGTCCGTGCCTGGGATCCGATGTTTCAACTTCTGTGTGGTTGCGTTCCCGCTGATTTATTTCCGATGACTTCGTGACGAACCTTCGTAAACTACCGATTCAAGATCTGCTCTGATGTAAATTTGTCTTCATAGAATCGAACATCGCGCCGTTCAATCCACAGATCCCAACACAATTAAAATACTTCGTTTCAATCAAACATTCAAACGTAAGAATAAGAATCAATGCAGCAGAGAGAGAGAGGCAGAGAGAGAGAGAGAGAGAGAGAGAGAGAGAGAGAGAGAGAGAGAGAGAGAGAGAGAGAGAGAGAGAGAGAGAGAGAGAGAGAGAGAGAGAGAGAGTTTCAGCCAAATAAATAAGCAATTATGGCTTATGCTGCTTATATTGCCTCCTACATTGGTTTGCCAGGTTATATATCCATTGAAAAAGTCGTAGCACAATTACGATTGGCATACAAGGAAAAAAAAAAGAAAATTTACAATTAAAGATGCTTGTTTGAGTTGGATTGTTCAGCGCTGTGTATGATCTGTAATTGGCTGGAGCATGAGACTTTGGGTCATTTTCTATTCCTATGTCCGATATACAAGCAAGCCATTTCGGAATCATTATTTGGCTAAATATATACCGAATCACTTTAAAAGTAGCTCTGTACCTACAGAGTGTATCCGGTCTCAGTTAGAAGAACTACTATTAGCTTGGGATGGCAATCCGAAGACGATTGTAGACATCTTTGGCAATTGTATACGAGCTCTAAAATTAAAAGCTTTTTCTCTGAAAGAGCAGAATCATACTTCTCCCCTATTGTTTAATTCCCTGGTAATGTAGATTTAAGTTTTATTTAACAATAATACCGCGTTGAATTATATTTTCTTATATTTTCAGATTCGAGAGGTGATTGATTTTCATTCGTATTACAACATGTTATATGATATAATATGAATATTTGTGTAATCAACATAATTATGCGCTCTGTCATTATTGTAATGTAATCCTGTATTGTTTGAAGAAAAGTGGAAGAGGGATTGATTCTATGCATACAGATGGACTATGACGTAGTAATATTATTATTCTACGTTTCTGTTTTCACAAGTGAAATTTAAAAAATGCATAAATCCATTATCGTAATACCCAAAGGGTTTATACAAATAAACGATTTGAATTGAATTGAATTGATTATCCCAGCCAAATAAAAATACATTTAAAGGATACAAATGAACTAAATTTCTTCACAAATTAACGTACATCCTTGAAATGAATGGGAATAAGTAAATTGAAATGCTGGAACTATTGTCTGAAGTAGGCTGAGCCCGAAGGTCAGACATGAGTTGTGACATCGCGTATCTCAATTTATATCCGAATTATTTACCATAGAAATCTTAAATTTAGGATTAAATTTAAAAACATTACAAAATATATCGATAATTCTGAATGCTAGTACTACCTATATAGAATTACCATTAAAAGGTAAACTAAACTTATCAGATCTTTAATAATGATTTAGTAAGTATACCTAAACACTTTTTGATTATATTTTCAAAATTTAAAGGCCCTATTTTGATGAACCATGAATCTATTATCTTTTTATAATCAGATCGAGAAAAGGGGAAAGGTTTTTCAATGTTTGATCTAAGTTAGAGTGTAGTTTTTAATACGTAGTTTGGACTTCGCTTCGTCTGGGTAAGCCTAACTCTTGGGCCTGTTACATTACACATCAGCTGACAACGGGTGGTATATGTGCCTCTATATGGAGACTGAATTATATCGTGGTGCTTATGATATTACATCGTAATGTTCTATATATATATGAAGTTGACGAATACTGAAGGACTTCGCCAGGTCATAAATTTAGACAGACGGAAACCGACTACTTCGTCTCACCATCACATCAAGGATACTTTTCTGAAGTACAACCAATTTACTCAGTACTGATTTAAGAGCCGAACCCCAAACAACTATCCCAAATTGAAGTATTGACTGGACCAGCGAAACGTAAATCAACCTTAGCGTATTTGTTGACAAAAAACTTCTTAGATGGTAAAATGTAAAAATGAACTTTTCAAGTTTGGAGTGAGCCAAGTCAATACAAGACGAGACTATTGTTGAGCTTGTTCCGCATCATTTTTTGGCACCACTTGTTCGGAATTATCTCATTATAGTTATGTGGCATTTTTATTAGCTTGGCTGCACGATGAATAACCTGTCAAAGTAGAAAGCAGTTTGAATTCCTGATTTATTGGAATGTGGACATAAGACTATAAACAAACAAATATATAAAATTATAGGACTAATTGAACTTTAATCATTAATCACTTTGTTTGACATGTTGTAATACTTATAGCATCAACAGAGGAACACTTTGCATAATCGCTAGAAGTTTAATCTAAATCAGTCTGTAAGTTGGCAAATTTTTAAAACTACGGTGAAGGAATGCAGTCTATGCGCCTAGTTGTATGGATGTGTGATGGTTGCTCAATCAGTTATGAAGTTGCATCCTCTAGAATAAAAAAATTCCAGTTTCATTGGTTCGAGAACTGCAATGGAAAACAAACAAAAATGTATACTTCTCCAAAATGATTCCAAACGATTTTGACTGATTTTATTGATTTACCACAACTATGTGAATGCAAATTATACCCAATGGTCTATCAGACTTTTGCGATATAATATTTGAGATTGGTCTGTTCTGCAAGGAATTTTTGGAAGAAAACGGAAAGTTAAGGGAACACTCTCTATTCTACATAGTAGAGCTGTTGGAAAAATGATATGATCCCTCTTTATTGAAAATATAGTATACTTTGGTTTACGGGAGAGCAAGAATAACCTAGTTTTTCTATAAGATTTTATTCCATGATACAAATATGAATGTGGAGAAGGAATGAGGCCTTGTGTCTGTGAGTGATGGGCAATCTCAGTTGAAATCAAAATCTTTCTTTATTTATTTTGCTGTTGTTGCCTTTTTTGCGTTTTTGAATTAAGACAAGCACGTTCGCAAAACCACACCTCCTTTGGCAATAAATCACTCTTATCGAATGGATAAATTTATTACAAATTGAAAGGAATGAGTAGGAATCTATACATTAGACGTTTTACTGATTGTTTCAATATTTAGGAGGAAGATCAATGAGTTAGGTGGTTTCGTGCCCTAGAAAGTCCTGCGATGATTTTCATTTTCTCTCTTGTACAGAAAGAGGGCGGGAAGCGAGAACGACAGCGGTCGGAGCTCCCCCGGGAAATCAACTGGAACCCAAACTTTGGAAAAGTTAATCGGTAGAGGGGACCGAACGAAAAACGTCGAGAGAAGCTTTGAAAATTGTCACGGAGAGATCTCGGGCGGGAAAGTTAGCGATTTAAATAATTCCGACGAGAGTGGATTGATGCAAGAGGACGTAAACTGAATAACACTACATGGTAGCTTTCGTTTTTGTGTGGTTCGAAAACCGGAATGAAATTTTAATGAGATATTCTCAACTGTGAAGAACGTGTTTTGGGCTTCTAAAAAAGTTTGACAGTCTAAAACAGTTCTGGATTTCGAAATGTCTCCTACCTACTCCTTTAACGGGATGGCTGATTTCAACTTATTTCATACTTCGGAGAGAGCTTGGTGGGTCATGAGGTATGCAGGTAATGGACCGTTGAGCTACACTCTAGATTCTTAAGGATTAGCACAACAGTACTAATTTATTGTTTATATCATCCACAACTATATCTACCCACCAACAAACTAAGACTGGCTACATCAGGTATTGTTTAGGAAGTTTAAAAAGATCCATTGATTTTCAGAAAATTTGCGTATTGGACAGTATAGCTTATAGTTATATTAATATATAAATATCTACCTCGAATTGAGAGCAGAGGCCGGCATTTTTTGAAACGTAGTTATTGCTTCCCAGAAGTCTTAAAGATGCTGAATTTCAGGTAGGTACTGTTTCAAATTTGATATTCGTTGGTTTAGCTGAAAATATAATATCCGGAGACCTCAATCTGCTGATCAGGGTGATATTTTATGTTGACGTAGTTTTCAGCAACCTAAAAGGAGCTCACATCAATATCGTAGGTTATAAAGGCTTCAGAGCTCTCCATTCTGATCAGGGCGACCATGGCAAAAGTGTACGATTGAGGAGCTCATTTAAATCGGTCCAGCCACTAAGGGCCGGTTTGTCGATTATCTACATTAACTGCAGGATAGCTGTACCGAGTATAGCGCTATACTCTAGATAAAGAATGTGAATAATTTATCAATGCCGAATTACCTAGCGGATAAAATGATCCCTCAGATAAATTCTGCCTGGCAGATAGCGCCGTTAGCATCCTCATTGGTGTCCGTAGGCAACAAAGTAAGGGCGATTTACACATGGACCTAGCACAGAGAAGAGTAAAAGCTACATTTTCTTCATGGATCGACTATTAAAACAACCGGGTCTGCCATTATTTCCACAATGGTGTCCATCATGTGATCAAGCTCGGCAAATAAGAAACCACCACATTTTTGCCGTTTGTTTGCTTCATTCCTAGAAAGAGAAATACATACTTATACGAATAGCGATATTGCAACCTGAATTATTATGAATGAATTATTGTGATCAGTAAGTTGTGGACTTCATTTCATCTTCGATTAATGTTAGAATGTAAAGAACGGTATCTTTGTCCAACCTAAACCTCAATAAAAATACCCACTCGTCCCATATTAGTTGGTTCTACACGGGGTCTAACTAGGTATATACGGTCTTCTTTTCCATTCAACGAATTATGCAACGATAGAATCTTCGCCGTTGCTGCTATTTGAAGACAAATCCCCAAATATATCAGTTGGAAGGTGCAAAAACAAAGACAATCAAACTTGAGATTGAAATAAGATTTTTTGTAAATTAATAAACTTGTTGGAGGTTAGAAAGGTCTAAATATCTCATTAACCTCCAGTTATAGTTGTCTATAACTGGTCCAGCCGTCCAGGGACCACATAAATTAAAACGCCAGATAGGGTTGGATAAACACCCCCTATTGTGTTATCTAGAGAATAACACTATCCTTCAGATAAACCCCTCTTATTCATTGGATAAATGAAATTTATAAACTGGCCCTAAGACGTCCACACGGAACATTCATAGGTACACAAACTTTGAGTTTGATGCAATGGAGTTTTGTATCTGTAGTTTCTGAAGTCCTCGTAACTTTCAGTACGTTAGAACTTATGATTTAAATGTGTTTTGGAAGTGAGGGTTTACAAGGATGTCCGTTAATGGCAATCTGTCGAGGAGATGGACGCCCAGACACGAGTGGGTGGAGCTGCTGAGATAAGAGTCGGCTGAAGGGTGAAGAACAAACGTCTTGTAGAGGACCTGAGGAAGCAACAGCTGTCTTGGAGAAAGGGCGCGTGCCAGACTCCTCCAAGGAGCAGGGGGACGCCAAGACGGTAATCAGAGTAGGTGGGCGTGCACGAAGCTTGCTCGCACGCCGGAATCAAACCCGAACAATAGGCACAACCTACGGGAAAGAGGCGGGGGACGATTCTGAAGGACTTTTAAATGAATATGAAAAAACGCAGAGAAGAATATTTATGTCTGAATGAGGACAGCTGGTAAAATGGGGCTTCCGGTTTTCTGGGGGCATCAACGGATCTCCTTCAACGGATCTTGGAACAAACGGAGGGTCCTGACAATCGTCTTGGTTCCGGAAGTGAGGAAACCCATCATCAAGAAGGTATAGTTATCGTCCCGAAATCCGATCTCCATGTCAATGAACTCAACGTAACTTAGCGATGACAACAGCTGACGCGAGGCGGCATCACGCCGGGTAACTGTTCTTTGTGTGGGAGGAAGTTGCAGATTCTTATATGAAATGTAAAGGTGTCTCAAGTTCTGATTACACCGTTTCCTTTTCAATGGTCGATTCATTTAAAAATCACAGCAACTTCGGATCTTTCTGTTACATCCCCGCATTTAAAAACAATTTTCTATAGAATGGGGATTGATGATCTCCAATCATTTTTACGTCCACTGTGGTAAAATAGATCAGAATGATATGTATAGTTTGGTGTTCTGGATGCTGGCAAGCTCGCATCTAAAAAATACATAACATCAAGTAGTCAATCCCATAGTAAAAATACAGATTAGTTGGACATATCAGGTCAGAATGAATGAATAGCAGAGAATTAACGGAAATATGCGGGGATGTAACAGAAAAGGCCAGCAATTTCTCTTCGCAATCTACAATCTTCAACGCGGAAATCTTTCATTCATACTTGAGTTCAACCGACTTTAAATTGCAATACCGTTTCGACTGAATATCATTACTGAACAAAAGCTACTGAAAATAAATTCGATGGATTACATACACAATCAAATATTATTTTCTATAATCACTTAAGATTTTCTAAATTTATTAACAATTTTATTTATTTTTAATGACTCGGACTTTTTAATGACTCGGACTTTAATGACTCACATTACTGGACTAAATTTGGCTGCGATTCCCTCAACATAATATTGTATTTCGTGATGATCTACTCACTCCCATCTCAGGTCAATGTTTGGTTCATCTTGTGTTCCTGTAGAATCTTTCTAACACTGTAGTTAGACATCTTCGAGTTCTAGTACGCAATTTTCTAGCTCGTACAGTTTATCAGAACGCATGAAAGGCTCCAGAAACTGAATGCCTATCCAATAACTCAGGTAGGTTCCAAGTCTACCTAAATTTTTGTTCTCAACCGGTTTTAGTGATTAGATTAGTGCTGAAGATGTAGTGAAACTGCTAGACACGAATTTCAATGTCAGCTGAACTTCCGTCCTTAGATCCTTATAGACAATTTTTGACATTTTGTATCTTTACTTTGGCACACGGATGAATATGGCTCGTTTTTGAAGACTGCTGGACATAATTTGTGTTATAATAAAGATGTTAAATAAAGAAGTATCTATCTATATAATATAGGTACGTTTACGATGCGGGAGGGACATTAATTCACCATTTCAGCTCGTTCTAGCGCCTACAACCCTCAGTACAATTGGACATAGGTACCGAAAACATTATGGACCGTTAACGTACGTCAACTTGAGATGGAAAAAAGGAGACTACAGGAAGTTAATTCTCCAGCTGAGTTCATAAAGCCACCGGTCGCTCTGTTTTCTAAAAGGGGACCGCGAAGTCGATGATGGAGGGTGCCGAACATTGAAGAGGTTATAGGAAGGCTATCCAGCTATAAGCCAGGTATGGCCTAGCCACCCTCTAAGGCTATTGTGTTGAGTAGGCGTGTTTGAGAAGAAGGGCGATGCGTGGGAGAAGGGGCTTAGGTGAAAGGGACAAAAGAGCAAAATGGGTTGAGAGACCTGTAATTTAATTAGATTCGTCTAACGAACTTTTCGGTGAGTGGAAGCTTTGCTGGAGACCTTTGGGAAACGCGTCATCTAACGATTCCCGGATCGAATGGGTAGGAACCCTCTCAACCTGGAAGCCTGGAAGCCTGAAAGCACTAGGTATCTATCTAAGATCTATCATAGAATACCTGATAGTAGGTACATGGTAGGAATATATGGTAGGTTTTCAACAACATACCAGACAACCTCGTGATTAATTGAGGAAGTGGATATAGTGTTTAAAATTTTTGCCATGGCGCATACTGGAGCGAGTGCACTAAAAACCTTGACACCTCACTTCAATCTAGAAAAAAATGACAGTATCGTCATCAAAATAGTACCCCCTGAGGTTTCAACCCCTGAGGTTTCAAGGGCATAGAATAAAAATTTGAAGTAAATAATTTGACAATTACCGACAGTCTGTCCATAGGTACGTATGTCTACCTAACTATGGTAACGAAACTTAAACGAACTTATTTGGTTCCTCACAACGAAAATCAACGAAACTTGGCATATGTAACTCCTTGTTCAAACATGAACTACGATCGGGGTAGGACGTCGTGGGATGAGATTAAAAAATCAGGGAAGCCCGTTTGAAGGAGATATTCCCCCACCACATTTGGAGAACAGCGATGATGTTTATTGTGTAATGAGCGATACCCACGTATTCATTTTATACTTTTAAATGAAAGTACATTTTTTTTAAATTAATTTATTTATTTGGCATCAGTTACAAATTACACTATTAACGTACGTTTGACATCAGTTACAAATTACACTATACAGCCAACAATATAACAGTAATTGTTGTGAAATATATACAATACATATAGCGACAGTAGTACATAGTAGTATCACAGCTTCAGACCGCATGCTTGTAGGAAGTTGAATAGAGAAAAAATGAATACTGGAGGAAGTTAGGAGCACAGGGCGACGTCGAGATTATATGGTCTTGATAGTTCTTTGTCCCACTTGTGGAACAACGTGGCTCTTGGTTTGTGTGTCTTGGTGCATTCTATAATCAGGTGCTCTGCAGTTTCTTCTGTTCGGCAGGTGGAGCATAAGCCACTTTCCTCCTGACCAATACGGTGCAGGAATGATTTGGTGATAGTCACCCCTCTTCTCAATGTTGTGTTATCGTCTTATAAAACTGTTTCGGTAGGCCAGCGAAGGATGGATGGGAGTGCCAGGGTGTTGGTGATGTTGCAGGGAACCAGGTAGTGTAGCGTCGGCCATAAGTAGAGTGCCATTCTTGCCATCGAAGGAGACACTGAGCTTTAAACATGCGATGTAGATCGGAGGGTGGGTATATGGTCCAATTATCTGGTGGGTTCGGTTGGGTTGTCGCAGTTTTTGCAGCCCTGTCTGCTTCTCGTTGTCTACCAGACTGTAGTGTGAAAGTAGATTCCATTCTAAAAAATTTGACACCATCTGCACTCTCCTACGTTGAGTAATTTTCTTTCTATGATTTTTCAAATTTTGCACTGATGAGGTCACACTGGTTGGCAGGGGGGGGGGGTCCCGCCCAGATGGGAAGGCTGCTTGACGTCACCAGTGTGCGAAACTTTGAAGAATGGTAGAAAGAAAACTAATCATCGTAGGAGATTGCTTTTAATACCAAACTTCTTATTATGGAATCTTCTTTCATTTAAAAATAGTTAAAATACCTTTTCGCACCCATAGGTACCGTTCATTGGCGAAAATCGGCCAAGCCGTCGAACAAGCTAACAACCGCAGTAAAAAAGAGTGGGAGAATGAATGCACTGAACTGGGAAACTGCGATCCGGCTATTAGCTTGGCCCAAATTGGATGGCATGCATTTTATGGTTTGGCATCTTATGTAAGCGGAGCGTCTTTTTTGGTGGATTTAATATATCTAAGTATGATGGGCCCAGTAGTGACCCAAATAAAAAATGCCTTAAAAAAAAAGCGTTACGGTTGGTTTTCTGACGATTTCCGCTTACAACCGACTCGTTGCTACGGAAGTGGTACTTCGTCGTTTTTCATCCCACAAAATTCGTTGGCCATTTGTTAGAAGCTCTCAATTTATCCAACCATATTGACATTTTATGTCTTTACTTTGGCACATAAACGAAAAAAAAAAAAAGTTAAAAAAATGCCTTGAAGATTTTATAACGGAGAAAGAGAAACAAAAGAAACGCTTGCATACGAGTCTGCAACACGTGGGGACATTTTATGTCTTTAGATGCAGACTCGTATGTGTTGCAGACTCGTATGCAAGCTCTACACGGTGGTCCGCTGACTGATTCAAGGCCGTCTGAAATGCCGACGAAAACTGACTACGAGGCGGTGTTCCGGAACCTTGTACGAGTAGAAATTGACCCCCCGGGAAATCCCAGCTGATCGTTTACTCGTACACGACGCAAATCAAACATTCAGTTTTCGGGTGTTGTAACAACCCAACTTATGGGCTCCGTAAAAAATATTGGGTGAAACTAGACCCCAAATGGGGTAGAATGCCACCAACCGTAATTTTTTATCTCAACCCGTTGCCGAGATATGATTTTTTAAAGTTTTTTTCGACAAAAACACGTTTTAGACCATAAAACCCTCATTTTCTCCACTATTGATACACTTTTTAAAATTGTTGACCACATATCTGAAATTAGCGTTAAATTTCATATAAGAATATTGTTCTCTGGATCTTCAGAAGTTCAATCCTTAAACCATAATCCGTGTTCGAACGTGAGAAAATTATAAAAACCAAGTTTCCCGAAAATCTTCGAAGCTGTACTGTCACCCAATAAATAATTTTGAGACTTATCAAACCTCACAAATTTTTTCTTCATTTAAAGAGCTTTCAAACGATGGAGTCGCTTTTGAAATTTCCTTTCAAATTGGTGCAGTTATTTAACCTGGAAGATGAAAAAACGTGTTACCTTTTGGTTGTTTTTTTCTTGATGGACGGGCTGGGATGAGAAAACAGATTAAAACACAGCAACGGAAAAAACGCAATTTCAAATTAAAATAACTCCTGGATAAAGAGAAAACAAATTCACTTTTACATTTAAATTATTGCTTCAAATGCAACTCAGAATTTTGTGTTTTCGAAGTGGCTCCCTCGACTGCGGATGCACGCTCTTGCCCTTTTTCGAAACGACCCCACCGTCACAGAGTGAATGGACGAACTGACTCATTTTCATCAGTCAAAACAAATTCCAACGCGTTATAAGCAAAGTGATGAGAGACAGAGTTCAGCTATTCAATGAGATTAGGAAGTCTTCGTCGCTTTTTACAGCCGGCGTGTTTTTATCTGTTTTCTCATCCCAGCCCGTCCATCAAGAAAAAAATCAACCAAAAGGTAACACGTTTTTTCATCTTCCAGGTTAAATAACTGCACCAATTTGAAAGGAAATTTCAAAAGCGACTCCATCGTTTGAAAGCTCTTTAAATGAAGAAAACATTGGTGAGGTTTGATAAGTCTCAAAATTATTTATTGGGAGACAGTACAGCATCGAAGATTTTCGGGAAACTTGGTTTTTATAATTTTCTCACGTTCGAACACGGATTATGGTTTAAGGATTGAACTTCTGAAGATCCAGAGAACAATATTCTTGTATGAAATTTAACGCTAATTTCAGATATGTGGTCAACAATTTAAAAAAGTGTATCAATAGTGGAGAAAATGAGGGTTTTATGGTCTAAAACGTGTTTTTGTAGAAAAAAACTTTAAAAAATCATATCTCGGCAATGGGTTGAGATAAAAAATTACGGTTGGTGGCATTCTACCCCATTTGGGATCTAGTTTCACCCAATATTTTTTACGGAGCCCATAAGTTAGGTTGTTACAACACCCGAAAACTGAATGTTTGATTTGCGTCGTGTACGAGTAAACGATCAGCTGCGATTTCCCGAGGGGTCAATTTCTACTCGTACAAGGTTCCGGAACACCGCCTTGTTGTCAGTTTTCGTCGGCATTTCAGACGGCCTTGAATCAGTCAGCGAACCACCGTGTCTAAGAGCCACTCAGCTGATCCGGGCCCTGGGCATCGTCAAGTAAATGTCTCAAAGAGGCTACATACGAAATTACAGCTTCCTAGAGTGTAAAGTATAGAAATTACCTGTTAAAATGATGTAACCACCCCTTCACAAATCAAACCGTTCTCGCAATATTCAGATCACCTGCTATGAATCAAATCATCGAAACACCAGCTCAATGAAATCATCAGAAATCAACAAGCAGTTGCAATCATGTTCACAATATCAATTATTGAGAATGATCACCTGTGTGTAAACAATTATTTATATAACCATGCTCATAACTCAGTTTGTTGGCCACGCACTTAGCAGTAGTTAACATTATGGTTGGATAAATCGAGAGCTTTCGAACGAATGGTCAACGAATTTTGTGGGATGAAAAACGACGAAGTACCATTTCCCTAGCAACGACTCGGTTGTAAGCGGAAATCATCAGAAAGCCAACCGTAACGCTTTTATTTAACGCTTTTTTTTAAAACGCTTTTCTCGTTTATGTGCCTAAGTAAAGACATAAAATGTCAATATATACAAAAATAAAATATTAAAATCCATCGTTATTTTTTCCATCAGGTTGAACCCCATTAAATGAACCAAAAATCATGAATAAAAACCATAAATAACATGACTGGAGAGCTACCTCCATAATAGTCGTACCTCCAGAACGTCATCTGTATTGATTATGAATGAGCCTCCATAACAAACCCTTTCAAGTGTGAATATAATATCAAATCCACCAACCAGTGACTTAGATGAAATTAATATATCCAATCACACTTTGGATCGAGTAAATATTCCATTCGAGGTCCCCTACCACCCCATTGTAAATGTAAATTTTAACATAACCGAGTAAAATCTATGAATGTATTTCCTCCTACGTTAATTATTCAAGCTCTAATTTCCGCGGGAATTGATTTGCGGGAACACTCGAAATCTGCGTAAAGCGCAATCAATTATGAAGGCACGATAGGCACATAAGGTCCGTCGGATTAATATGGGTTTTGCATGATTGAATTTTCCTCGCGGTCAGTGATTAAGTGGCCACTTTCTCCAATGGATTAGATTTTACGGGGGTCATCTAAAATTTACACCAGTTGCAGTACATAATTCTACCAATGGTCAACACAGGTTCATAGAATGCGACTTGATTGTTACGTCGAAAATGAAATTCAAGGATTAAATTATTAATTCGACTGTGTGCACGTGCACATGGAGTGGAAATGATTTGTGTTGAATATTAAGAATAAACTTCCATTCAAGATTGGGGATGCATTGTGTTCACACTAATTTAACAGGATAACTATGTTTGGCCCAAAATGGAAATTTTGTCTTAGTCCTTCCAACTACTTCCTCATTAATAGCAATTAAGATTTAAAAAATGAGAAATTACTTTAAGCCATTACAATAATAATTTTAAAATATTTTTTTAAATCGCGCATCCGTTATGGTGCGCGTCTAAAATTACTATAACCAAGATTAACTTCTCAACCAAATGACAACAAAACAAGCGGCATTGTTTACTATATCCATTTATAACTTAAATAAATATAAAACTGCGACATGCATAGAAGAACAAGTACGAAAGAAATGCGTGATAAATCGAGAGCTTTCCAAGGAGTGGAGAACCATTTTTGTCCGGTGAAAACTAATGAAGTTCCATTTCCCCAGCAACGGCTTGGTTGTACGTGAAAATCAAAAGAAAAAATTTCGTGTCACATCCGCGTAAAGTTTTTCGCTAGTTAGTCCAAGGCTAAAACATGTTCCATGCTAGTGAAATTTGGAATGGGATCGTCGAAATCCGTTTTGAGGTGCTGAATCGATTCCTGGATTTTAACGCTTATTTTCCTTTATATTTAAAATACTATACAATGGCGACATTGGATTCTGCTTATCACGCGCCACGTTAGCGCTAAGACGCATACCTTGCGTACACCAATGTTTTACTGCACAAGTATTCGAATTCTACATAAAATTTCATCGAAAAGTTACCCACCTCTCGAATTTCGGAGAGCATGGAAACGGACGCAATTAGGTACGTGAAAAAATCGTGCCAGTTCGGAACTACTAAGTTTTTGTAGATATTTAATATCGACATTTAATACTTGATTTTGCCTTTTTTAATGGATAATGACGTTCATTTATTTATATTCTCAATACTAAAATGGAAAATACACTAAAAAACGGCTAAAATTGCACATTTCCCCTCTTGGTTTCACACTAAAAAGCGGAACGTAATAGAATTTATTTTTTTTCGGGGATTTTCTGGTATTGCGAAAATCAGTAATTGAATATAACTACGTGATTCAGCTTGAAAAAATACCCCAAAATCAAGTAGGTATCACATGTTGTGGTTATTGACTACACCAAAAAACTCGATATTTCACGAGCGGCGCACTTTTAGCACGTTATTGAGGTCGTTTCCGAAAATTCGAGTGATGGTAAGTTTTCCATGACAATATATGTAGATTTCGCATTTGCAATACGAATGGTGGTAACTTCTAGTACATGAAAAACGGTTGCTGGAGTCGAAGCACTACTGAGGCACGTGATTACTAAAATCCAATTTAACCATTCAGTTAAATTGGATTTAATTGAATCTCGAGTCTGGGAGAGTAGGAGGCCGGCGTTCTTTGAAAATCGCATTATTAACGCTGACGCCGCCTCTTACTATTCTCATGACTGGGCGAGTGTGGCAAAGGCAGCAGACAGGGAGAAGCACCGGAAGTAGGACCAGGCTGCTGAAGACTTAAGAGGGTCATTCTCGCTTCTCATATGCTCGTGTGATGGGGTCTTACATAAAGAGTACGGAGTATTTGTAAAGAAAATTGCCCTCACCCTGGCCGAAACATGGAAAAAGGCATACTCCCAAGTTCTTAGCTGGGTGAGAGTTAAGCTCCAATTCTCCACCATACGAGCAATTTCACTCACGCTACGTGGGGCGCGTCGAAAAGTGAGGTCAATTGGTTTGGAAGATGAAGCTGCCCTCACGCTACTGGAAGACGAGGTAAACAAAGAAAGCGACACCTACCACAAGAAACAACAATTTTCGACCCCCCCCCCCCCCCCTCCAACATCTTTGAGAATCGCTGGAATGTTTAAAAAAATAAAATTAAAAAAATAAAAAGTATAAAAAAAATTTAACCATTCAGTAGTACAATGTTGCACAATTTCAACATTCAACAAAAGGGGGTTATTAAAATTTTTTATTTCGTCCTTATACTTTGATCAGGGGGACTAGTAAAGTATAGCTGTATTAATTAATTTTAATCTATCTGTTCTTCCATAGCCCTGAAGAAGATAAATAAATTTATCGAAACGTTGGCGTAGAAAATACAATTTTTATTCAGACCAACCCTCAAGAACCCACTAAGTTGAGTCACAAGTCGTCAAGGAATTAACCAACCTAGTATTAATTAATTGCATTGATTTCCTCTTCTGTGAGTGCCTATACCAATTGAAGGGCCATCTACATGTATTTATTTTATTTTTATTAACACGGGCAAGGTCAATACAATATGTTAAAAAAAATTTACTAAGTGCAGATAAGAAAATTGAGTTAATGAAATGATAAATATATTGAAGTATAAAGGAGAAAAATAAACCTCTCTCTATCCCTCTCTCTCTCTCTCTCTCTCTCTCTCTCTCTCTCTCTCTCTCTCTCTCTCTCTCTCTCTCTCTCTCTCTCTCTCTCTCTCTCTCTCTCTCTCTCTCTCGCTTTCCGTACCTTCAACAGTTTTAATATGATTTTGATGAAGTTTTCGGGAATGAGGAGCTTATGCTATTGATAATTCTCTATTACTTTAATGATTCAAAAATCAATATCCCACTCTGCGCATGCGCTAACGTAAAACCCATTCAGCATTATGTTCTTATGGTCTACTCTTACGATCACGCCAAAATCTGAAGGACAGCCGTGAAATGTCGATGTGATCACCCCATATGAATTCCTTATTAATCATATCGGTTCATTAATCTGCTGCGCCTGCGAAATACACATATCCTTACTATAACAGTAGATGAGATCTCCCCCACACACCTCCTTTTCCATCAAATTCACTGTCACAGTTGGGAGGAGGTGAGTCGCCTTGACATACATGCTTGAGATTACCGAAATTGATTACTTATAACAAACATGAATTCTACAGATTTATCTGATTTCGATCAAATTTTCAGGGATTTGATATTAAAAAAAAAAAACTATTTAAAATGTTTCAAAGCTTTGCAATCTTGTAACGGATACGAGGAAGGAAATTGGCCATTCAATTCGGGAGACTCTTTTTGCAGTCCCACTAGTAAATGAACTGTTTCCCAATGGAGCTACAAGGGGACCGTGAATATTAAGTGGATACCGCCACTAAGAACTCAATATTCCGGCTATTATGCAGACGTCAAAACAGCTTTACGAACCCCCATATGTCCCTTCTTTGTGTCAGTAAAACGATTGACTTTCCGATATGACTGAGAAAAATCCTTTGAAAAAATATAAATAAATAAAATAACATAAGGGGGCAGTACAAAAGAAGTTAACCGTGACTTATTTGGGTTTGGGGTTGGCTTGGGAAAGTTCATCAAGGGGTCGTTCTGGGGTTTTTTGTGGATTCCTGTAACTGACCCTGTCCGGTATGAGAAGCGATCCAGCAAAATTTTCTGACATAAACAAAAATCATGGGCACTCAAACGAAAAAAAAAAAAAAAAAAAAAAAAAAATGACAGTGATGTGGGATTTTTCACGATCCACTGCATTCGTGAATGCAAATTCATTTTTATAAGTTCAGAGAAGCTTTTTAAGGGGAAACGTATCCAATCGGAAAGGATATGAGAATATGACGGTTGATAAGGGAATTCATGGAATTCAATCGGAAAGGATAATAACTGATAAATAATAGTTATTAGGTACTCGAAACTGTAACTAATAACCGAAATTAATATTTTTATCAGTTAAGTGGCAGTGTGTGTGTATTTATCATTTTCCAGGATGGGGGAATCAACTAATTCGTTCTTAATTTTTGTTGTAATGTTTAGCTGTTGGATATGCACTGTTGACTCAATTATGTAAGTGAACTAATAGCTAACTTAGCTACCAACTACAAACTAATAATTAAATTCCTTATAAGTTACAGGTTTTTAAATAAAAGCCTATGTGATCGTTTAGCAAAGTAAACTACAACGATTTCATAATTTCTCCCTTGAGAGGGAAAAACACTAAATCATGTTTAATGTTTTTCCCTCGCACGGGAGAAATTAGATATAGTTTTTTAAGGTCAAGAAAAAAGAAAAGATTCTAATTTACCAAAACAATTTATTATATTCATATACATTTTTATTTTACCATTAGATATTTCCGATGGAACTCATAGAAGTCCCTTCCGAGAGTGTAAAGCATAGAAATTAGCTCTAAGAGCCACTCATCTGAACCGGACCCTGGGCATCGTCAATTAAATGTCCTAAAGAGGCTACATACGAAATTACAACTTCCTAGAGCGTAAAGCATAGAAATTAGCTCTAAGAGCCACTCATCTGATCCGGACCCTGGGCATCGTCAAGTAAATGTCCCAAAGAGGTTACACACGAAATTACAGCTTCCTAGAGCGTGATGCATAGAAATTAGCTTTAAGAGCCACTCATCTGATCCGGACCCTAGGCATCGTCAAGTAAATGTCCTAAAGAGGCTACATACGAAATTACAGCTTCCTAGAGTGTAAAGCATAAAAAATAGCGTTAAGAGCCACTCATCTGATCCGGACCCTGGGCATCGTCAAGTAAATGTCCTGAAGAGGCTACATACAAAATTACAGCTTCCTAGAGTGTAAAGTATAGAAATTACCTATTAAAATGATTTAACCACCGCTTCACAAATCAAACCGTTCTCGCAATATTCGGATCACCTGCTATGAATCAAATCATCGAAACACCAACTCAATTAAATCATCAGAAATTAACAAGCGGTTGCAATCATGTTCACAATATCAATAATTGAGAATGATCACCTGTGTGTAAACAATTATTCAAATAACCATGCTCATAACTCAGCTTGTTGGCCACGCACTTCGCAGTAGTTAACATAATATGGTTGGATAAATCGAGAGCTTTCGAACGAATGGTCAACGAATTTTGTGGGATGAAAAACGACGAAGTACCATTTCCCTAGCAACGACTCGGTTGTAAGCGGAAATCATCAGAAAAAAACGTTGCACATTTGCGTGTCGTGTCGGAATTCACAGAATGACCCCCAGCCCTAAAACATTAAACATGTTAATAGAAAATGAGGGTTGATAAGGGAATTCATGGAATTTCAGCCTTCAACACTATAGTTTTAGATTAGTAACAAAGAACTAGGTACAAGCAACAAAGAGTATCTACTAGCACCCCCCCGGAAACCCGGGAAGATAAGTACAGCCTTTGTTATTTAGTTATGGAACACGAATCTGCGTAAGGATTCGGTTTTTTCTACGGTTGGTACTTTCCGTTTCGAATTGACACACTTCGAAAAGAATTAAATAAACTAAAATTTAACTGTTTAATTTTAATTTAAACTTAGTTTACTACTGAAGAACGAAGCGCTAAAAAAAAACCTCGGCCCTTCGGGTCCCCCGGTTGCTTTCCGATTTGGGCCTTCGGTTAAAATGCTTAAACATGGAACATGCTTTCTTCCCGCTAATTCGGGAATATTTTATTTTGTTTTCTTATAGTTATGATGTTGCCAAAATAATTAGCCTGCCACCAAGCGGCACGACTATAATAACGATTACCACCTCAACCAAGTGGCAACAAAACAAGGCTTACAAACGGCACAATAATATTGTTTACTAAACATTTATCATCGCATTATTGGATTAATATCTTGTAAATAAATTAAAAACTACGACATAAAATATTTTACTAATCGAAATTAGAAGGAAGTACGTAGGTAGGTAATTTTCTGTTATGGTGCGCGTCTATAATTACTATAACCAAGATTAACTTCTCATCCAAGTGACTACCAAAAATAAGCGGCATTGTTTACTATAAGTATCAATTTACATACTTATAGTATTTGTTTACATGAATAAATATAAAACTACGACATAAATGGAAGAACAAGTACGAAAGAAATGCGTGATAAATCGAGAGCTTTCCAACGAATAGAAAACTATTTTTGTCCAATGAAAACTAAAGAACCGAATTAGCGGGAAGAAAGGATGTTCCATGTTTGTCATTTTGGCCGCAGGCTCAAAGCGGAAAGCAACCAGCGGAGCCCCTTGCTAGGCCCGGAAGGCCAAGTTTGAGAATATTTTTTTAATTTCAATTAAAAAATGAAACTAAACTTGCTCTTGGAAAATAAGAAATTTAAAGGGTGTTTTCTACGGTTGGTACCTTCCAGTTCGAATTGACACAATTGACACTGTGAATTAAGGGATTCACTTAAGGTTAAAAAAAGTGGTGAACATTTTGAAAAGAATTGAATAAGCAAAATTTTAAAAAACTACTCAAAAACAAAGCGTATTAAAAAAAAAAAAAAAATCAATTTGGAACTTTTTGTTGATTAGTGCTCAAATCCGTACCTAGTTGATACATCCTGTGTAATCGAAGATACTTTTCTTTACCGAACTTTTTCACTTCTATATAGTACTGTTGACCAAAATACTGTTTGACGATCAGCTACGAGCTCGGAATGGCTTCCTCGCAACAAATTAAATCCTAGTGTACGTCTTTACGGTTGAGATGTGGGGTCTCGGTTTCCGCATGCACGCCATCGGAAGACCTTACAAAGTGATTACTCCAAACAAGCGAAAGGGAGACGCTATTTAAAGACTGTGAAGAAATAAAGTGTCTTAGCGTCAACAAGAGCCCGCTGCCAGGCGGACGGGAAGGGAAGGAGGTTCTCATATTTAAGAGAATTAGTCAACCGGGTAACGAGGCGAAGAACCTCCCCAGGAGCAGACGGTTTTTGCATGTGACACCATCTCAATCTCTCAACCGAGTTGATGGCCTGTTTGCAATAACCTCGAGCCCCCCTTTTTCCGCCCGACCGGTCGAGTTGGCTTCGGAAAGGCGAAATATCTGTTGGGAGATTGTTAGAAGGGAGCGAAGCGTGCGAAAGTGATGTATGCTGCCGGGACGCGTTTAGCATCTCATGTGTACTCCGTTTCGTGGACAGGAAAGAAAAATCTTGTGGCGAGACGGTGTTGGTATCATCAGGCGGCTGGAGGATCTCTATGTTGTCTTCAAGCGAGAATACATTCAGTAACAATAGTATCACTTCCAAGTAAGGTCTTCAAGAAGAATGTCAAGAATCTATTACTTCAAGCTGAACTTTATTGTGTGAACGACTTTTCAAAAATGTCCTTTTAAGGCAATATCTTCGATTATCGTTATACCTACCATATCATGATTCAACTTATTTATTTATTGCGTAAAGTCTCGCTGTATCCTTCCTTGTAGCCAATGTGGATTGTCTTCTCAGCAGCCGAGGAATTTTATAAAAGTACTCATGCTAGCTTTTTATATAGTTTCTCTGTTTACTGTACTGAATTTTTAACTATTAGTTATATTATTCTCCTTATTATATTTTGTTGTTAATTGAATGAATGAATTTTTAGTGTGCGTGTAATTTATAGATTGACTGGCTGGTATATTTTATTCAATTATATAGGGGCGGTCTCGCCTGGGGTTTTCCCTTGACTCGATTACTTAGTCGTGTCTAGGGGTGCTCACCTAGCAATGGGTGGGCACCCTCGGGAGGCCGCCATGGTGGGTCGGGTCCGGGCTCGGCCCTGGGCTGGTGTTTGAGTCTGCTGGCCCTTAAACTCTTTTAATCGCTTGTTGGCTGCAGGAAGAACTTTACGTTTGATTAATGGATGGGTTTATTATAGTCATGTTGACTGTATCTCTTATTGACAATTGTCACACATATTATGTTTTTGACAAATAAATAAATAGTACCTAGTAATAGGCGAGCTTGGAACACGCTTTTGCCGGGCCTAACTGCCATAAAACGACCCCAAAAACTGTGTCAAGTAAGTAGCGGTAGGTCTAATGTCTTAGCTAAACAACCTATGAAGAAGAAATTCGGAATGGAGGCCCCTTAGGACGTCTGGAAACGAATCATGCAGTCTTAAACCCCCCTCCCTCCTGATTAGCTGAGTGAAATTAATGCGGAAAGGCGAAATATCTGTTGGGAGATTGTTAACAGAGAGAAGCGTGCGAAAGTGATGTATGCTGCCGGGACGAGTTTAGCATCTCATGTGTACTCCGTTCTGTGGACAGGAAAGAAAAATGTTGTGGCGAGACGGTGTTGGTATCATATCATTGGTAGCCGAAGCTCAAGGTGACAGAAAAGGGGTGTCCGAGGGTCTAAGTGAAAATCCATTTAGCATTGCGAATTCTACTACGAATTGCTGGTCACATTTTGAACTACTTATCTAGCTGCAAGCATTTAGAAATGAACAAGTACAATCTAACACTTTAAAGAGTGATTCTTACCGAACTTTTTGGTAAAAGAAGATATTTTGGTCTTCGATTCAGCTATTTTGGCTTTCCTCTAGAACTTCTCATATTATCGTTGAATTCATTTTTATTTTTCAAGATGTATCAGCACATGCTGTACGTATATAGTTGATGAACTCTGAAAATTTCGAGGTCTTTGAACAAATTATACGTCGGTTCTCTTTTTTTCTCTTGGAGCCAATTTTTAGGTTTTTTTCTGTAAAATAAATAACGGTTCTGTAACAATATTATAGGTACCACCCCATAGAGAAATCACAAACTGCAACAAAGGTTGTACCATGGCGTAATATATACATTTTTTAAGATTAACAGACAGAAATTTAACATTGTTCATCACGTATGCCATCTTTCTCAATTTATTTATAGTATATTGCACATGACCGTCCCATTTCAGCTTATAGTCAATTATAACCCCTAAATATTTCACAGATTTTACCGTATTTAATACATTACAATTACATACATTATCAATGGTGTCACATTGCTGGAGGTGTATACGCACACTAATTTCACTCGGCCATTCGTTTTTTGAAATTTAATTTATTTAGATTCATCCACAGTCTGATGTTTTTGAGATCTTTCTTCTGTCTAATCTTTGCTTTGTCCCAAGATTGGCCTTTGACAATCAATGCAATATCATCCGCAAAAAGATAAATACTGCCAAATAGATCAAGGTTTGCTATATCGTTCATGTAAAGAATGAACAAACTAGGACCCAACGCTGTTCCCTGGGAGAGGCTGTAATGCCCGGTTGAAGTAGCAAACAATAACACCTAGTAATAGGTGAGCTTGGAACACGCTTTTGTCGGGACCTAACTGCCATAAACCCCCCCTCCCCAAGATCAACTTATTCTTCGGTGGGCAACGGTACCTATTTAATTTGTTTATTGACATTTTATGTCTTCACTTACTTTGGCACATGAACGAAAAAAGCGTTACGGTTGGTTTTCTGATGATTTCCGCTTACAACCGTTGCTAGGGAAATGGTACTTCATCGTTTTTCATCCCATAAAATTCGTTGACCTATCTCTTTATCCAACCATGTTATGTTAACTACTGCTAAGTGCGTGGCCAACAAGCTGAGTTGTGAGCATGGTTATATAAATAATTGTTTACACACTGGTGATCATTCTCAATAATTGATATTGTGAACATGATTGCAACCTCTTTTTAATTTCTGATGAGTTCATTGAGCTCGTGTTTCGATGATTTGATTCATAGCAGGTGATCCGAATATTGCGAGAACGGTTTGATTTGTGAAGCGGTGGTTAAATAATTTTAACAGGTAATTTCTATACTTTACACTCTGGGAAGCTGTAATTTCGTATGTAGCCTCTTTAGGAAATTTACTTGATGATGCCCAGGGTCCAGCTGAGTGGCTCTTAGAGCTTGCATACGAGTCTGCAACTAAAGACATAAAATGTCCCAATGTGTTGCAGACTCGTATGCAAACGTTTCTGATGATTATCCAATACTTTTCTCTCCGGGTTGGATTTATCTAATTTATTACATTTATTTCATTAATCCATTGATATTTTTTGTATTTATTGCTTTATATTTTTTGTTGCCAAAAAAGTGAAGTGGGTGGTATTTGAGATCAATTTTCGCCCGGAATCCTCGATAAAAAACCGGATTTGGTCCGGAACCGGACCGGACCGGACCGGATTGCCTCTGGCAATCTTTGTCCACATAGCCTACACTCATCTCAGCTACAAGAAGTGTTTGTTTGTGATTTTGACCTTATACTCGTATATACACACATATACCTATATTGTTATTTTCTTTTCTTCTGAAACACCGATTTTGTTTCCTCATCAAGAGACGAATTTATTTTGTTAATAATATTGTGATTGGGCATCGCCCGTTTTGTAAATAAATAAATCCCGCCTCTGGTGCCGGGACGAGCGAGACGAAAAACAGCGGCGGACGATCCGGGAGGGAAAAAGGGGATGCGGTGCCAAGTCCGCCGCCTTCGCTATCGATTCAAGGAGATTCGCCGCCTCTTCCGCCGCCTCTTCCCGCCGCCTCCGCCTCATCCCGCCGCCGCCCTGACAGCCCGAATGTATTTCCTCCCCTCCTCCCGCCACCGCTCCCTCCAAGCCGGTTCGAGACCGACCAATGAGGAGCCGGCGGAGCCATCTGCCCAATGAGGATCCACCACTTATCCCCCCCCCCCCCACCTACACTTCGCTTCACCTTCCCCACCTTTGCGGCACAGCGATTACCCAAGCGCTCGTGTCATCCTCCCGCATCCACCGGCCGACTCCGCCGTACGATGAAACTTCCTCACTGCAGGGAAACCGCCGTCTGCGTAATTTCCTTGTCTACCAAGCAGTGCTGCCAACCCATTTCAGCTAAAAATCCCCCCTAATTCATGAAAGAATCCCCCAAATCCCCAGGAAGAACCAGAAAATCCACCAAATTTATGGTGTGCCGTTAAAAGCGATTTTGGACACAATATTGATCACAAATTGAATTGAGGAGCTGACATGGAAAAGCAGTTAAGTCCAGGAATCAAATTTCATAGGAACTCCCTCTGAACTCTCATCAGATTTTTTTGGACATAATCTCTTCTCCATGCAAAGGTCACACATTTATTCAGGGTGCGATCTAGCAAGGACGGGAGGACCTAAGGCCGTTGGCGTGACTGTTTACTTGTACTTCGACAAAAAAAAAATGTTCTTTAGATTTTTGGACTTAACTGCTTTTCCATGTCAGCTCCTCAATTATTAAGTAGATAATAGAAGGTCATATAACAAGGAAAACAATCTGAATTATTATAAAAACAGGAGAAACTCCGTTACCTACAGTAGGCAGGTTACATATTATGGTGAATAATGTTGTCAACAAAAGTAAAACTTGATGGGTAACTCTCACACGAGTAATGAATTTGAATAGGTTAACATCAACATAACATGGATCACCAAACAAAATCTAAACCAACAAGTATGACTAGTAAGTAAAATAGGAAAAAATACAAGTACACCCACTGCACATAATGTAGAAAGATGCATTTATTTTTCCTCCAAAATTGTGGAGAAAATATTTTTCTTGTGGTTCAAACTCCTTCGCATTCCTACATCTAGACTAACTCTCGTCTTATTCGGTTTGGCAAACTGACGTTGATACCTGCCACTATCCTGTCGTGCCATTTGTCGTTGTTCTGAGAACGATCTAGTGGAGGGATCATTTTTTCATTTGTATTTATGGTGAAATTCACCTTTGATTCATATTTAAGGCAGTCAAAAAACAATAGAAATCAAGGGTTGTCAGTGAAGCTCAATAATCCCCTAGAAATCCCCTCCCACACTTCATCTCCCTAGGGCTGAGAGCCCTTAAAAATCCCCCACGTGGGGATAAATCCCCCGCGTTGGCAGCACTGATTACCAAGTCGTTTGGGCAGTAGGGTGCTCGCTGTTTTAAGAAAGGTGGAATTTTGATGACCTCCACCTGAAATTGGGTTTAACATGTCAAAAAAATGACCCCTGAATTTTTTCAGATTTTTTGCATAACAAAAACCTACGCCGGTAGCTCCATTTTGGTTTTTGAAATACGCTTTTTTTGCCAATATTAGATTTTTGAATTTAACTTTTACAATCTTCATTGTAAAATTGTGAAACTTAGTATACTTACGTTTTTGGGGTCGCTAAACTCGCATATACAGTCAAAACAAGTCGACAGCAACAACTTTTGATAGTTTGGAATCTTAAAATCTTCAAAATCATGTTAAAAAATGACAATTTTCCAAAATTCATTGAAATGATAAAAATTCGTATTTTTACGTATTCCTGTTAGAATTTTCATTAAATTCAACAAAAAAAGCAAATTCAAGTTCAGCGTCCCAAAAAACATAAGAATACAAATTTTCATAATTTTACAATGAATTTTGGAAAATTGTCATTTTTTGACATGATTTTCACGATTTTGAGATTTCAGGGGTCATTTTTTTAAATTTTAAACCAAATTTCGGCTGTAGGTCATGAAAATTCCACCTTTCTCAAAATAGCAGGAACCCCATAGGGTAGTTTGACTACCTCGCTTTAAGGCCCCATCACACTTGCATTTTTTCATCTTTTTTCTTGCATTTTTTTCTTGCTCGAACGTGAAGAAGGCAAAGTGCTTTTTTACAAGGTCAGCTTTTTCGACCATTGCTCATCCCGCTATCCGACATACTACCACAACTAGAAGTCCGTTGCATATTATTTTTATAGTTCACAGGGCTTTGATAGAAGACCCTGTTACAAGACCCTGCCAAACATACACTCCCTGCTTATAAGAAAAAAATCATGGGTCATAGGGTTGAGCGTAGAAAAAGCCAACTCGTGAAGTATAAACCATTATAAACCAATGGCTTACCTACTGTGTTTCGAAAACCTAGTTAAAAATTTAGGCGATTGCCTTCATATATCCCAATCACTTACTTTATAGATGCACAATGTACATTATGCACCACCATTGTGCATTTTGACATGGATGTGTCATTGAGCTGGGAGTCAGTCAAAGAATCATGGACGCGAATAAAATAGTAATCTCATGAAAATCATTGTTATTTATGGCGATGGGTCGTACATTTCAGCATAAACTTGCTAAAAGTATTCGGTAGGAAGCCTCTTTGGTACATCAAGAGACCAATAAAATTATGGGGTCTTTCCTGATCAGCTGAGTGAGTTAAATTCTCTCCCGTTCAACATAGGAAGTTAAAATTTGATAGTTACACTCTGGGACATTAAGAGACGAATGGAGTGACGGGACGAATGTTGACGATAGATAATATCTTCATTGCATCGAATCGGGTCACTCAGAAATTCATCTCAAAGAAACTATTGAAATCCATACCCAACTCATATTTCTGAGGTCCTTCATACGACTTTTTTAAGCCACATCGTGTCTTTTCGGCACCAAAAACTATACTGTATATTTCGATTATCTAAGGAGACTGACTACCCACCAAATTTCAAGTTGATACTCATAGCTCAGAAATTAAGGCCTGTAGAGCATAACAGACAGAGAAGATAGAATAAACTTACTCCTATGTACATTATCGCTGTCAGTATACTAATAATGATAACTCTTTACTCAGTAGATCGATCTACCTTTGTTACTTCTTCGAGTTCGCTTATCGAAAATGCATTTTTCTCCCGAGTCATCTAATGCTGAAGGACCCATCTTATCACTTATCTGAATATGAATTTCGTGGTAAAATTTGTCTACTTAGTTCTTACTAACATTTCCCGAATCAAAGCTTTCTGGACGAGGATACTTGGACCTGCAGTAACACTTTTCAGGGCTCTGCTCGGTTCATTTAGCCGCCTCTCAATTTAATAAAAAGCGCCATTATAATAAACAAGAAGCAATAGAAAAATTGGCGAAATGAGGGGGTAGCTTGGAGTGTGGGGTGTTATTGATTCCTGATGGTGGAAGGAAGCTTGGCGGGAGCAGCGAGACCATCCCCTTCCCTGCACATCCGAAGCCTGATCCAACTTTAAGGCCACTCGAGGTCTTTACGGGGGTAATTGGGTGGCAATAAGCTATAACTTCCGCTCGATATTTCATAACCTTTTTTTCCTCCTTTCCCTCCTCTTCTCGTTCGTTCCTTTCCTCCTGCTCTTCGTTTTTTCCCCAGTTATCCTTCAAATTTGTCGGATGACTGGCGGAGTCGGAGGGTGGGGGGGGCCAGTGGGGTGACTTGATTTTTCCCTTCCTCATTTCAGTGAAAAACCACATGGATTACTTATGGTAGTTTTCTGAAAATCGGTTTAATCGATTAGAATGTCGGATGGCCAAATTGAAAGTGTCCAGAGGATGCAGGTCTGGATCGATGCTTAACGAATTGGTAATTATGGTTGTGAATCAAGTTCAAAGATCTCGTCAGCATTAGGAAATTCGTAAGTAAGAATCCTATCACGAAATACACCGATGTCAACTTTAATAAGTTGGAATTGGTACCTGTGGATATTTAGTAAATGATAGAGACAATTTAGACAGACGTATTCAGATTGCCGATGTTCCGGCGACGACACACTGTCTCAAGCATTGATGGATTGAGGGGCTCCTGAATCTGATGGTCAACTGCAACAATGTTGCACACTACCTCGTACCAATATCTGCTAGCTGCAATTGACTACAATAGCACCACTACTATGTAGGGAACCGCAATCGGTAAAAAAGTATCGATTTTTTGAACCGATTCTGAATCGGTTTCAAACAATCGATTTCCAAAAAATCGTTCCTCTCAAGTATCGATTTTTTTCAAAATCGGGTTTTTAGCGATTTTTACTTTTTTAGGGATCAAACTCGATCATATAAAATAAACCAGTCAACTGTAGAAATAAACAAAAATAGGTACATATTTTTTGCTCGAGGATTCTAATATACTTAATGTATTAAGTCCGGTCAGAATCAATTCAAATTCTAAAATTCATCCCTTATTATAAATAGGAGAAAGTAAATGCTTCAACGAGAATAATAATTTTCAAAACTAGGTTAAAAATCGATTTTTTTAAAATTCCGATTTTTAGACAAATGGGAATAAAAGTATCGATTTTCGATTTTATCCTATTAACGAAAATCGATTAAAAAAACTGATTATTTTACAAGAAAGAATCGATTTTCAAAAAAATCGGAAATCGATTGCGGTTCCCTATACTATGGGCTATAGGTGGGGCAACTATCTACTGCAACGATGCTGCACACTACTTACTACCAATACTGCTTCAGTGAACTGTCATAGCACAACGACTAGATGCCATAGATGGTACGACCACCTGCTGCCACCACTTGCACACAAGTGAGTGCTTCAGTTGAATACTATAGCGCCACATGTAGATGATGCCATTATAGACTGCCACGATGTAGCACAATACCTATGTATTACCAGTAATTCACTACTATAGTTGACCGCAATAGATGGTGCAACTACATGCTGCCACCATATGCACACTACCTATTACCAGTAACTACTATAGTTGGTCATAACCCCGCTACTAGGTGCCATAGATGGTGCCACAATCAACTGCCACTTTGTTGCACTCTACTTTGTTCCTATTACTGCTGCTACTGACTGTGCCATAGCGCCACAACTATATGCCATTATCAACTATCAACTTCCATGATTGTGAACACTACATACTACCAATCACTGCATATTACCAATCACTACCTATTTCTGAGTAATGTGTTTTAGAGCCATATCTAAGTGCCATAGGGTTACAACTATACGCCATTGATCTACCAAACACAAACAATTGCGATATTGCTGAAGGAATAGAGAAGTTACCACTTCTACGGGTTGAGGCGATTAACCAATACCACAACTAGGTGTCATTGCTGTCTTCTTTCGCGATTGATGTTCTTTCTATCTACCGCTTGATATTACAAATAACTAAAATAGCGTTTTGTGCCATAACGTCTCAATAAGTTGCCATAGGTATTAACTTCCAGTAGTTTCGACGGTAAATGGTCGGATGGCACGCTGGCAGTTCAAATCTACCATAGCAGATTTTTCATTAACCAAAACTAACAAAATTTCTTCAACAGATCAGCTTTCCGTAATAATTGTTTTGAACTTCCCCCTTCCGTAATAATATCTTAATATCCGTCGTAAATTATTGTCCGAAACTTCATTTTTTAAGGATATATAACAGTGAAAATGTTATCTAAATCCTTAGTCGTTTGGAAAAATCTAGTTTTTATTGTTTTAATTTGTTGAAACCCACTTTACTTGAGAGTCTAGCGAGAGACGATTTTCTTAACGATTCCTCGAAACAACATTTTCTTTTCCCAATTCCCACTCGCGGAGAAACTGAGAGACCGATAGATAAATATGATAGTAAACAACGAGTACCTCACATTATCAGAAAGATACGAATTATTTTAAATGCATCATTAAAAGATACATTTTCAGTTCGAGTCCAGACTTGTGTATCTATTGGGTGGGATGTAGAAACATTTCAGCAGGCCGATTACATAACTTTGCATTTACCCTTCAAGGCATTAAGAAAGTAAAAATGCCTCAGACTGTATGGTGTTTAACCACGTTATAATTTTAGGACTTCGAATCTTTCACACATTGATAGAAGAGCACAGCTTAGTTGGCGGGAAGCTAAGTTTTTCGATCAATTCTGGAATCACCTACAAACTCAATACCTAAATTATTGTAATATTTCTTGAAAAGTTTAGTAGTTCACACTTATTAAGGATGGAAACGCCGGCCTGAAGCAGCAAAGCAGTTATTTCCCCCGAGATAAAAAGGTCAGATAGTCCGATGGTAAAACGGGCCCGTAGCGAAAGAGGCTCAGTTATTGCAAATCACCTTCCGGCAGGAATAGTTTTACCTTGTCCTGAGCGGAAAAGCGCAGGGGAGTAATTGGCAATTTAAATAAATATTGACCTCCCTCGTCCCTATGAATACAGATGGCATGCAAATCGCTCATTGTGTCCAGTCCCCCGAAACAAAAAAAAAAAACCTGATGAGGGTTACACAAACTGGCTAACAGACACGATCACTAAATTTCTTGGGCAGCTGGATATTTTGTTTGATATTCGAGAAAATTTTGCTGATTATCGAATTTTCGAAGACAAAGTGAGCTATTTAGATGGCTTCGAAATTTTGAGAGTGGGAAGGAAGGGTCAGGGACCCCCTACGAATACGTTTCATAGATCAAAGAACACAATCCTAGATTTTAACATTTTATCGTATATTAATAGGATGTATTTCCAGACGACAACCTCTTTAAAACACGGCGTAAAAAATGCGTTCCAACGCAAAAATCCGTCTTGGCAAAAGACAGGTCAAGTTCATTGGCCAGCCCGATCGCTCTAAAATTTTAGACTCAAATTTACGATTTAGTGGCCCAAAAAATGATAACAATTAGGTTTTTTTAAGGTTTTTAATAGGTTGCCACATTCGAAGTATTTTCATCGTTGAGGCTCACCATCAGCGGGAATACACTGGTCCATTATTACCGAGAGTGTCTCACTCAAATCACGAGTGAATGTGCCATTTGCTTTTTTTTATTGTAGAAAATTGTTGAGAATTCCTCAGTCTCCCAGTAGCAGCATGATAAACCTCATTTCAAGGAGATTAACAGTCTGTAGCACAACAATTCGCCTTCCACGATTCGATATTGGCATTTAGAATTAACTCTGAATAAACTGTTTTGGCCTGGTAGTATAAATTCTCTCTCAAACGCCTAAGACCCACATCTCGAATTCGTTGATACCTTCTTCTCAGACTTCTTACTTTTTTCCCCTCATTTTTTATTTGACAATTCCATCATGGCACTGTCTTGCTCAATATAGCGGTTAAATATTTCCTGTATTGAGGAATAAAAGTATTACAGGATTTTATTACCCTTCTCATGAATGCATCAACGCTTTCTTCGAAATTCGTACATGCGGAACAAAGATCCACCAACCCAGCGTCAATATCCATCTCCTCATCTGCTTGGCCCACCAATTCCATAACTTCTCGTTTTAGGACCATATCAAATTTATCCCAATCAGCTTTCTTAACCTTATAACGATGGCCGCTGGTAGACTTGGGCTGCTGACTGCTTCCATCACCAGAACTGACGATCCGGAAGGCCAGCAAAGAATAGTCCGATAATATTTCCTCAATACCTTCAAGATTTTGCCTATTCATGACAAAATACGCAGATAATTCATTTGTAGTTGTAAGATCTATAATATTACTTTGCCCATTCCTAGTTCGAAAACAGAAAAAGATTTAGACGCCATAAGTCTTCCAACAATACTCCCCGACCATCCGTTAAAGAATCATACCAAGAGGCAGATCCCCGCAAAACTCTATTTTCTCGGTTCCATATTCATTTAAAATATTTCTCGTTTTATTCATGTCGTGTTCCATAGAGGTTGGAGAGTTCATCCGACAGTTTTGGAAAATAAGATCCAAATATATAAAATACCAGTCTCGCATTAAGGGTTGTCTGCATGACAACAAAATCTTCATCTTGGCCATATACTTGTTCTATCTATATATGCAATGATGGCTTGGCGTTCCCGTTTATGTTTAGAACGGCAATGTGTTCCATACAGGACATTTCTTAAAATGTGCTGGAGCCAAAATTCATATGAGGTTCATATTGTAGTGAAATTCTATCGTTGGGTCTACTTGAGGGTTTAGATATTTAGGTTCTACACGCTTATATAATTCTAGCACAATAACTCATCATTATCGATTCATAACACAGATAGAAAGTCAACGTAAAAATTTATATGTTTCAGGTCCGCGTTGCCGGCAACAGGGGGTACTTCGACGGTACGCTCGAATTTTCCAATTGGCTGAAATACGTGAGGTCCTCCGATAAACCCGAAGAGGCGAACCTACGAGCGTTCCTCACAGCTGGCCAGGTACTGACTTCTGTGCATTTGAAATGGGAAACAAATACTGCAACTTCTAGTTACATGAATACATTTAAGAATCATTTCCTGTTGGAGTCTCGCACAACTGAAGGACATCCTAAAACTTATTATCGTAACATTACTTATTCCACAATGCAATAGTAAAAAAAAAACAAAAACAGTAGCAAGAGTATTATGCTATATTCCTTCCATGAGCGTATCGCACCCTTCAAAAGAAGACTGGAATGGAAATAATGAAAATAAATTAGACTGGAAGAATGGAAATAAATTAATTAACAAATAATAATAATAAAATTGAATAGATCAGTTTTAGGGATGTCTAGTTATGTGTGATGAAACAATAATTTCGCTGAGATGTTATTTTGTCAATTATTTGGCCAGCAGGTGTACTACGAGGCGGTCGTTGACGTCAAAGGAGGGGAGGAGCTGGTGCTTGCGCCCAAAGAGCCTCTAAGGCCAGAAATCCATGACAGCTCCAAATCAGGTCAGTTCTCAACGCCTAGAAAAAAAAAAAACCAATGACATGATGCTGCGAGTATAATTAACAAATTCAACCAATCATATCATCATTGTGAAACACCTGTATTTAGATATCAACCGATTTGGATAGTCTTCCAGATTAATTTATTGTGTTAGACAGAAACAAACATTATCAAGTTTGAACATGATATACTCATCATATGCAAAAACGTTATTCAATGTGGTTTTTGCTGAACAATGTCTAGTGAGGTGGTCTGCCTTTTCTTGTCAGAGGTGGTTTTCATCGAAAACCACCACTAACCCATCCCCCGCCGTTGAGCATGCAGTTATTGTTGCAATATCATCAATATATTTTCAAAAGTGACATCACCAATTCGTCTCCTTGGTATCTTCAAAGGCAGATAGGGATTAAGCTATTTGATTTTTTTAAACCATGACTGGCAAAACCAATATCAACAAAACTGGTGTAAAAAAACTCTTATATCTTATAACGAATGAGACCTAGATACCCACTGACGGTCAACGCATGCGTAAGAGCTGCAGGGGTACAAATATACAAGAATGGTAAGACTCGAGTAGTCCATTCTATTATCTTGTTATCTTTTCACGTATCTCCTACCCGCTAATAATATCCTCACTTAGCGTACAGTGATATCGCGTTGCCGAAGCTTTTCCAACGTGTACCTCCCTCGAATTCGTACAAGTCTAATGAAGGATAAATAACAGCCAGGTAGTCAATTCGAACATTCAATCCGAATTAATTCTCTTCCAAGTTCAATTCACAACATACAATACTCGTATATATCAAGAATTAACTAAAAGGTGTTGGTAGCCATCCCCGATATATATAAGCATTTACTGGTGATGAAGTAATTTATAGAATCAATCAAAGCGAAATTATTCATTGTACTTAATCCAAAAAGGTTTGCAACAGTTTTTTGTAAGTATATGTAGACAGGTGTGGAAATATTTGAGATCCTAAGGTGGTGGATCTCGTAAGATTCCCGTAATAAGACCAGTCCTGGTTATGTGGAATTCAAACGCCACTGAAACTCCTCCTTCTCAGCCAGAACTCAGCCAGGAACTGTTGAACACATTACTTCAGGCTGAGTCCTTGAGAAATGTCTTCAACCCTCTCGGTCCATAATCCTCTGTCTCTCCAGTTCCAGAATGATCTTTTTCTTTGGGATGTCTTTAACGTAGACAGCTACAGAAGTCCAATGTTGCTTTCGTTCACGAGTTTTAGTGGATTATTCCACCTCCGATTTCACATCTTGATTTAGCACTTCCAGAGCATCCTGCAGACCTCTTCTTTCGGTTGCCCATCTCTTGCATGGGTACAAAGAGTGTGGAGCACATTATCGTCTATTTCCTGGTAGTTTGAACATATTGAAAGTCTACTTTTCCCATTTTATACAGGTAGGAGAAAAATAGCCAATGCCCTGTGAGGAGCTGAGTCAGAAAAATTGTTACTTCCCCGTGTTTTCTCTCCAAAACTATATCTGGATTTGGGGTATCAAGCGTGCTGTCCATCTCAGCGTGCTGCCTCAGCTCCTCAGTCCATATTTCCTGCCAACTTGCCATAGCATGTTCTCTCTCTACCTAGTTCACTCCGATACAACAAATTACGGCAAAACGAAAATGAATCTTTGGTAGAAGGGTGTGACAATGGAGATGATGGAAATGTAGTTCCTCCTTCAAAGGGAAGAGGCAATTAAACTGCAACACCCAGAGGATATTCTGAACATTGAATAACCTCAAGAATATGCCAAGGTATAACATTTGCAAGAATCTAGAAGGAGGAACTACTTCTCTCCATCACAAGGGAGAAGAGGGAAAGAACTCGTTTAGCCAAAAAAGAGATCCGTCAAATGTGTAGAAGAAGCAATAGTGTGGGCGTTTTCTCTTCCAGAGGAAATTCAGTCAAACTTCTAATATAAGGCCATGTGAATAGAATTTAATAAAACTTTTAATTTTTGAATTTGGCAGGGAATATTCTCATGAACCGATTCAACTAAATATAATAACAGTAATAACGCAAGTCTGTGAAGAAGGTGGGGGAGTGTCGGAAATCTCCAGTAAGCAGTCACATCTCCGCGCGGCCTGTCAGGAGCAGAAAGGGGTGACTTTTATGGGTTTGATAAACGGGAGGCTCACACGGTGACAAAAAAGGGTCATTGTATTTAGGGGTTAGAGGGGTGAGAAGGGGGTTAATACTGGATCCGTAGGGGTTGTAAATAGGGGTAGAAACAACCCTTGGAACTATATACGAGGAAGGGGTCGACAATAGGACGGAGAAAAAAACCATTTAAATGAGGGTCGAACGGAAATAATGGTTCGGTGCTACTCCCACACCGCAAAAGTTATTGTACTGGGTCATGTGGCTGGAAAATTCGTCTGGCATTTATTTTTTTAAATATCTATACATCGTGAATGATGTTATCTGGAGGTCCGATTGTTCGCCGCAAGTTTGATGGGATTGGTGTGTGACTTCCTGACAATTGACTTTTGTTCGGGGTTAAGGAGTGAATTCGATTTGAAGAAAAGAAATTAAACTGATTGTGAACAGATATTAACACTCAGCTTCGATTGTTTTCCTGAGAAGGAGGAGGGGGGAGGGGGGGTGGGGGTCTCGAAGCTGCGATGCGGTTCGAGAGGGATTATGAAATAAATTGATGCGGTTGGTCTAACTTGTTTGAATTGAATGAAGTGACCAAAACCATGTTGAAAACCAAATTCTATTATACAAGACAACGGGAAAACTTTGAACAGAAATTAAGGTTTGTGAGAAGGAACAGGTTTAAGAAGGGTCAGAGTTGTTTTTTGATATCATAGGTTATTTATCAACATAATTAGCATGAAAGCTCATGTGAGATGCAGTATACCACTATGAGCGAGTTTTAGTAATTTCCTCGCCTCATAAAAATGTTGTCCAAATAATTTATTGTAAACTGTTATACATAATATGTATATACAGTTTGCTTCAATATAGTTATGTTTGTATTGAATACAGAAGTCTAGTTATGAAATTTGACCACTTTGTGTGCGCGGAAATTGTGTAATTATTCAATCAAGTATAGCTAAAAGACTTTGTCTAAACAGCAGTATTGTGTATAAACCAATTTCAGGACTTAGAACAATCTTTAGCAGTTTCTTTAGATTTTAATGAAATTTAACCACATGATTGTATGAACAAAATTTTGTGCAAAATCCAATTCATAGTTGGTAAACGTTTACCAAGTATTATACTGCTAAAATTGATAAATAAGGGGTTTTAACCATTTTGTGCCACTTTTAGTAATTATTGCTATAGGTACATTTTTTGAAATTTGAGATATAGATTGTGCTTAACAAGCATTGACCAACAAATTGATCTTTTCTAATTGATTTTTAAACGTAATCCTAAGGAGAGTTAGCGTTTGGAATGGCACATAAATAAAATATGCATACGAAAAAGAAAAGTTTACGTTTCAAGATGCGTAGAATCCGAAAATCGGATAAAAACTCCTTCCGTACGCCGTTCACCGTAGCTTTTCTCCAAAACTACTTGACCAAAGTTCTAAATCTGGCTCAAAAATCATTCATCGGCCGGGGATGTGCCAGTAACATCGGCATCAATATTAATCAACCCTAAAGGGTAGTATTAAGGGGCTGCGATAGGTATTCTAACTATCGAGATTTCGAAAACTTTCGAGGTAACAGAAGTAATTTTTGCTTGTCATAGATAAATATTATCCCAAAAATTCGAATAAAACCACCCGCAACGCTATTCGTTAACTGAATCGCTTTACCTTTGTAAAAAGTACTTTGAAAAAAAGAAGAAAAAAAAACCTTGGATTTCTTGGCTTGCGAACGTAGAGAAATCATGCACTGCTGTTACCTTTAGTTTATTTATACTTATAAGTGGTAAACTGAAGGTTTTGTTTTGTGGTTTACACCCCTTCAGATATCGAATAACTTAGTAACTACCTACTTACTAAAAATTCATAATTTATTGTGACTCCAATAAGCTTTGGCTCCCAAACAGTGTTCAAATGCAGTACTTTCAGACATGAAATTAGCTGTTAGGTTGAATCGTTGATGTTGCGCGAGTGTTTCTTTTCACAGAAACGTTTCCATTTACACAAATTGAATCGACTATGTTGAATTGATTTGACGTTGGCCGTTGACTCAAATCTTATTGTTCGAACCGCCCCAAACTCCCCACGGAATTTTCGAACAAACTCTTCATTTACATGGCATCCGCCGCGGAGGTGTCGACCCTGGCCAACGAGCCCCCGTTTCGCGTCCTACGCATTACAAATCAATTCCCACTATCTTCTATTCATTTTATTCCTTGCATAATTAATTTTTTGTTTCTTTTCGTTAATTCTTTCTCTCTCGCGTCTCCTTTGCGTCTCTTCGCGCTCTCCCCCCACTACGTCGTCGGATCTTTCGTTAACTCTCCGGATTTCCGTTGATCGAGACGTCTGTTTGTGTTTTCTCCGTTGGAAATCCATTGATATACCTACCGAGTGCTGGTAACCTCGTGTTCAATCAGAGAGAATCACAAAACATCGTTCGCGCTTGTGAAGACATCGCCTGACCTGCAGTATTTGCAAGTAAACTAACAGTTTATTCTAACAGTTCATTATGTACCTACTTTTATTTCGGTTATGGAGGCCTTTTCGTCAGTAGGTTGCGTTGGTTGAGGGTAGAGAATTTTCAGGCATATCTGATAATGTCATTTATTGAGGTTTGCTGAGCGCTTTTGCCAAATATATGGCCTCTTCAGAGCTGCAATTATTTTTTACATTTAGTCTATGCTAATCTTATAGGTACTTGTTAATAAGTTGGTTTTATTATACATATTTACCGTATTATTTGATAGATGAGCTGTTAAATGTTTGTGTATAAGTTGGGAGGCCTCCTTGTACATCTTGGTCATGACCTGTTGAGCTGCCTGAAAATTGTCTAAACTCAACTAACCCAACCTACTTTTGTTTCCGGGTCTACCTATGTACCTATGTTCAGGTTTACAAAAAAAAAAAAAAAAAAAAAAAAAAAAAAAAAAAAAAAAAAAAAAAAAAAAAAAAAAAAAAAAAAGCCAAAATCAATTGATGTTCGTGAATACAATAAATTATCATCGGATGTTCATAAGTGTGCGGGTCAAGCAGTACATATGAAGGTAGCAAAACCTTTTATGCCAAAATCACAATTTTACTCTCATTTTAGATTTTAGATAATTTTGAACAACTTTCGTTTCGTGAAGATTGAATATTCTTTATTGACACAAATATAAAGTTAAATAAATGAAAATTCTGTCGTGGGTCCGCAAATCTTTGATTCCAACTTAATTTCTCAAGTTTTCATCCGATTTTGATGATAATTTCAAGGAATCTGGGGAGTTAGACTGATCGCATCACTCACTACTTCACTCTGCGAATGCGCTAACCTCCTGCCTTGAATAATTTTTTGACATTTTATGTCTTTACTTTGGCACATAGAATCGAAACGTGTTACGTTACGTTACGTTACCGAAAAGTGTTACTTTGATTTTCTGATGATTATCGCTTACAACCAAATCGTTGCTACGGAACAGTATCTTAGGCATTTATTCCTGATAAATGTGTAAAATGTCTGTCAAGTTGGGTGTGGCTTTCTCGTATCGGTAACAGGAATGTAAAAATCATTATGTTTTAAATAAAACTACAAGATTTCATAGCGGGTCTTAATGGTTTGTGGAAATAGTAAATCAGGACGGAGCGTGAAATGTCAAACTTGATGAATAAAGCAATGTAAAAATGATGCTTGATTGATGATACGTTTGTCTATGCGCAAAATTGGAGGGTTTGTGATTTCTCTATATACGTTTGATGACATGATATTCATTTGATAAATGAGAGAGTGACTAATAGCCTTTCCAGAAATATGCCCGCCAGTATTAGGAGTACCTGCTGAGCCTAACCTTTGAGAAGGCCTAGGATTTTGTATATTAAATGAATATTTAGTGTTTTGAAATTCTTATATATTGTTATAATTCGGATGAAAATTGGTTATCTACTAAGTATTCCCGAAAACATGACCGCGAGCAAATTGCCAGCTGAGCCTAACCTACGGAATTCTTAGTTTTGTCATCCATTGGTGAGCAACACATGGTTACCTCATTTTATATTTTCTCACGGTCTTGGCGTCCGATCTCGCCCAAACTCGGATTCTAGTCGGGTAGAGACTATTTAATTATTCCGAAATAGTTTCAAGATGATCGAATCATTAGTAGATGCGAATGCTGTGAATGTGAAATTCTTGTAACAAACATTACTTCGACAGAAATTTTTGCATTTAATTTTGATGGAATTGTCAGGGAATCCATTGGGAAGGCAGTAGATGATCCCATATCATTCGTTGTTCATAAATCAGAACTCACTGCGCATGTGCGAACGAAAATCCTTCGCATCATTTTCTCTAGACCTGGTCGTCCGATCTCGCTCAATTCGATCAAAACGATGATTTAATTACATCATATAAATTTCATCAAGATCGTATTATTAGTTTCTGTTGCACATGCGCGGATGTGAAATTGTTGTAAGGACCATCAGTTTCACAGTTTTCTTACAAGTTTGATGAATTTAATTATTTACCTAATTATTTATTTATTTACTTAAGATGAGGGTTTGGCTGAGGATGATCCTGTTTCAATATAAGCCAAAAATTATTAGTTTTCAACGCAAAATCAGTCAAGCGTCTTTTCTCATGGACTATCTGTCTGATTTCGCACGAATTCAAAGGGTGCTAGGGAAATGACGATTTGAATTTCCCATATGAGTTTCACCGTGACCGTATCATTAATAGCTGCTTTGCATGAGCAAACGTAATATCAATCAATCATGATTTTCCTATTGCCTTTGTAAATGACCGATTTCAGAAACATACGTTTCTTCTTAATTTGAAATTTGCCACAACCCACCGTGGAATATTTAACGATGATTCCAAACATTTCAATGGTCTAATAACAATATTTTGGGTATGAGGAAGCTATGTGCCTCACCCCTTGGCTTTTGGCTTGGTTTTGGAACTAGCTTCTGTAAGATTATTGTATTTGATGTTAATATTGCCCATATCGGTTCCCTTATTATTCATTATATGAAATACCCGTTGTTCATGCTATCATCAGCGTGGTAGTATGCAGTGGTTATCGGACCATGAGAGTCGATGATGATGGATTGGATTCTTTTTAATGCGGATCAAAAAGAGCGTCAAACGTCAAAAATACGATTAGAATAATCAAGAAAAAAATAGCAGCTTCCGCTGATATGATCCGTATGGAAATCATTATGAAGCGGTCGCCAGGCTCAGTTGTGTTTATCAATCACACGGGTATATGCGTCTAAATAGGCGGATGGCCGGGCAACTGTCAGCATTGTGTCATTATTAGCACATTAGCGAAGGGGTTTGGAACCCACAATGGGCACGAGGTTAAAAAAAAAACCAATGTCAATAGCGAGTCAGAAACATCGATCATTCACAAAAGCCGTTCGTTGAAAAAAAACGAAGTTCACGCCCCCTCAGATGGTTCTATATTAAAGCTCATAATATAGGGAAGATGTAAAAGATAATGTCTCTATCCGCAATCCCGACCCTGGCATAGCCGACAATGGAGCGGACCTATTACGAGCCGTATGAGACGCCAACCCCTTTCTCATTGTTGTTCGCGAACGGAAAACATTGGAAATCGTCACATAATATGATACAGAAAGGGTTCTCCCTTTACAAAGACTAGGGGAGGAAAATATGACAGTGCGGCTAATCTGTGCACCTCGCTGTCTCGCGACATCTGCTCGTCCGTATCACAACTGTCGGAACACGCCTCCAACCCTTTTTTACAGCTTTAAGTCCCGTACAATTTTTTCATAATAAATAACGTCTATATTATGGGTTCTGGAGGCTGGGAAGGGAGGAGATGACTCAATTTGGATCGTATGCAGTTTTGGCCTGGGGGGATTGGTTGGTGATTCCGCCGTATTTGACTCGTCGAGCGCTGCTGGCCTCGGGGCGAGGCTCGTGGCTTACATTACTAGTATTGAGATTTCTCTTGGAATAACAAGCGGTTTCACAAGGTTTTCTCACTGAGTAACAGCTGTCCGCTATATTGTGGAATGCAATTAATGCGTTTGCGGCAAAACATCACATCATTCCGGAGTTGAACAATGCAGTGGAATCCTTGACTTTTTAAGATGGAAAAAAAGACAGCTATTAGCTTCTTCGTATTACGTCCGAGACTACCTTGAAGTGGAATCATTGTAACCGCTTTCAGGCGATGGTTAAACAATTTCTTTCTCAAAACCAAAATTGTTTACTTACTGGGATTTTGCGTTGCTGGCCGTTTCGAACCATTTTGGTTGCTAGTAAAGGTGGGCGGCGTTTGTGTCTCCATGACTGGATGTAAACGATTTAGGAAGATTAAGCACCAGTTCCAGTCTTGGTTGACAAGTTTTTTATTGGTGACGTTCCGGTCTCTAAATTTGGATCCTATTCATGCCAAATTATGTGCACAGATACTACACAGATATATATAATAGGAATCACATCTGTTGGGTAATTCCTATTATATATGCCTGTGTAGTATCTGTGCATGTAATTTGGCAGGATTAGGTCCTACTAAAAAAACTCCAAAATCGAGGATAAAAAAAATGCTACGAGAAACTTTTTGTTGGAAATAAGTAGTACAATCGATCCCCAGGAGGTTAATAATCTTAAGAGAGATCATCCTGCACAATGAGTTGTACCGTTGGTATCTAAATTAAAATGAAAATAGGAAAAATGTATTTTCCAATCATCTGTACGTTAGAAACATTAAAGACTAAAATAACGAATGTTTGCTCATTGTTGTACAACTGGAACATTCGTGCACTGAGAAATAATTTATGAATTTAAATGAAGTGCTTACTAAACTACGAATTAATAAACCACTGACTAAACAAATTATGAAGAGTTGGCTCATGTAACTATTTCTTCGCATTCTGATTCGGCGAGGGCAAAAATAACATCGAAGCTACAGTTTGGATGAGCGATGGCTTCTGTCACTCGCGTATTATCCAACTGTCCAAGTTGGCTCGCACGTCAATCTGACTCGTGAATATAAAATACACGCCAGACAGCAAAGATTTTTATTGGTTAGCCCACTATTTACAGATATAATAGATGTAAGAAATCATTCAATTCGATTATAATACGACCAAACGGAAATTTTTATTGCTGGATTCCAGAAACATGAATATTTTCATATGTGGCATTTGAGATAGTTAATCAATAATTTCTCGGACTGGTTTTTTTCCTAATATTTTTTTATTGGCATTGTTTTTATTTACATACAGCCACAGTATTACTTATAGAATAGTTCTCCATTTCTTAGTATTACATTGTTACATAGATGTTCTCAATAACTTATATACTAAATCAATTTTACAATTTATATGTTAGCATAATTATGTTGCTTATGTTTATAAATGAATAAATATCTTGCCATATTTCCAATTTTTTAGTCTGTAATAGTGTAATGTAATTAAATGGAATTGTTATTAGATATTTTATTATTAAACATGACTTCCCTATTTTGACGGTATGTAGTACGATTTATTATCACATGTTCCGCATCACCATTTGGTTCCCCACAGTCACACGCAGGATCCTCTCGTTTATGGATTTTGAATAGATAGGCTGGGCATATGGCGTATTCACCCTGAGTTTGCATAATATTCTTATGAACCACTTTTCTTTATTCATTACCCTAAACCAAGGCACTGATCCAATTCTAGGATTTATATTTTTTTTAAAGTGACCCTTGGAGCCTCGGGCGAACACTTCCTGCCATGCGCGTTGATTTACCCTCTTAGAAATAGCGTAGAGTTCTTCCTTTGTCAATCCATATTGTACAATATTGCCCATGGTAGCTGCTTGTTTCGCCACCATATCTGCCCGTTCATTATACTGGAGTCCTATATGGGATCGAACCCACACGAAATGCAAGTTCATTCCAGAGATTTTACAGTGGTGTACAAGGTTAGCTACCTCCGCAACTAAATGGTTTTTGAATTTCGTTAGGTGTTGTGAGGAAATTGCTTGTAGTGAACGGTGTTAATCAGTGCATATAATAATATGTTGGTCCAGCTGGTAGGGTGACGCACTGATATGTTTCAGGGCTTGAATCATACCAATAAGTAAATTCATACCAGTAAAATCATCCCAATACTCGGACTGGTTGATCGGAAACACAGCGCATCTCTCTAAAGCGAATTAGAAACAATATTTGTATAAAGTACTTAATTAAACGTTATACAAGCTAACTATAGTGAAATGTAACAGTACGTAAAAATGTAACGCTTGTTAAATATTACGTTTGCACATGTTCAGTGAGAACTATTAATTTTTGAAGGACGAAATTTATACGACACTATCTTAAGCTAATCCGCAAATTTTCTTCTAAATTTTAGGAATGGAAGTAATGGTTGTTAGAAGGATTCAACATTCGCGCATGCGGAGTAGCTGCTTATAATACGATCTTGTTGAAATTGATATTGGAAGAAAATCTTTTCGTCTATCATCCGATTTTGAGCAAGATCGGGAGACAGAGAAAATTGTGCTTGATGGATTCTAAGTTTGTGCATACATAGAATTAAGAATTAGATAGACGGACATCCACAATAACAGAGTTGTTCAGAATGGTTAAAACCAAAAATGCAAGTGGAAATCCAAATATGATGTTGGTACTTTTTCATTTTTTTATTTTTATTTTTTTCATCTCCTAAAATGAATGGACTCGAAAGCAAAATTTGAATAGTAGGTACAATTTTCGACACAATACTAAGATAATATAGTGAAACGGAACAGTAGATTACAAAGCAAATGTAACAGCAGGGAGTTTAGAGTTTAAAGGTAAATATTACTTTTAATTTTCTCTTTCCAAGCTTGTTTGTGCGGAGTTTAATATTTATTCACGTTTTAGTTATTAACTATCCCTAACAATTCTGTGGTGTTGCAGCGCTCATAGTGACTTGAATATTTACATCACATCAACAGTGTAATTAGGTTCCAAAAACAAATTAATTATACACAATTGTAATAATAAAAAATGGAGTTAAAAGTTTCAGTTATACCATGATTGTATGATCGGAATTTTGTAAATTGTTGTCCCATGTTTATGTTAAACTGTTTTGAAATTTGAGATTTGAGTACTCTGAGCACAATGAAATTGTTAACTATCTCACTACTATTCCAAATAATAGTCTATTAACGTAAAGCTCATAGTAGCTACTCAAAGATTTATGATTACGGAGCTTGAAAATCTAAGTTTGTCTGGTCGACACCATTTCAAAAGGATCCATTCATCAAAATTGAATTCAAATCTCGCTGTATACAAAAAATGAGGGTGTACTTAATTTTTATGTGAATCGAGAGTATTATATATATATATATATATATATATATATATTAATACTTTTTTCAAATGGAAGTAGACTCTATCCTAAGAAGTTTGACACCACCCGAATTCCGATACGATAAGTTGTTTTAAGGTTGAATTGAATTTATAAAAATTTGAAATGAATTTGTAAAAGGTTTAAATGAATTTTTAAAAGGTAGAATTAATTCTGTAAAAGGTTTAATTGAATCTGTAAATGCAATAAGATGAAGATAGTGTGAATAGTTAATTACTGAGATCACTATATTTTCGTTAATTTTGGCCATGAAGGGTGGGTAGGTAAATTCCAAAATTTTCAAATCTGTAAGTGATAAAAGTATATTCACCAATATTCATCAAGACGTGTAACGCACCTCTTAAGGATGCCATGATGATGTTAATAACTACGGATGATTGCTTCCGGTCTTTATGAACACCTCCGTCTTTGGGGATTCTCAATATCAATTCCGGTTCCGGTTATTTGCTCACTTCCGTTCTCGACGTACAGGAGAAGTCAATTGTCTTCAAGGCCTCGTGCACATCGCACTCGACTGAGCAAACAAAACGCCCCAAAGAATTAACGTCGTCGAGCACGCGTCTTGGAAGAAACCAAATTTCCGCTCATTATTTCGTGTGTGTGTGTGTGTTAGGTGAAAATGCCGAACCTTCTTTTTTTGTGGTTTTTTCGCTCTTTGAGAAACCGAAGGGATTTCACGAGAAGAAAAAAAAAAGTCGACGTCGTTAACGACGAGGGGGCGGAAGGGGCCATTAGAGAGCGGTCACACGTCATCAGACGCGGACGTCGGGCACGCTCTGGCCGGTAAGAAATCAGTGGATGAGGTTCGGTAGGAAGGTTTCGTACGGGCAGGTTTGTGTTAGTTATGAGAACACACGTGACCGGAACACGGAATGCTGGAGCTTCCGGTCACCTGCCCCGTGACCTCACCGGTCCGTTTTTCAACCCCCTTTGAATTGATCGGCGTGATCCATCATTTATGAAGAGTTGCGCTGCGTGCTATCTCGTTTAGGTGGAGGCAAAGCTGATTCCTGACACTTCTGACCTGCGTCTGTTTATCATCCTAACCTTCATTAAGGGGTGAAGGTGAAGAAAACATTGACTGGTCAAAATCAGTTATATTGGACGGTTAGGACTGGTTTGATTCCAAATCAACCAAGATTCTTAAAAGTGTGGAATCAGTTTTTATGAGAAAATAATGTTTTATAAAACGTAAAATGTTTCGGGTTTCTCGAGGGTTGGGCAATGAAAAGTCTATATTCTAGGCCGACGTTTCGAAATATTTATATTTCATCTTCAGGGCTTGGAAAACTGTATTTGTACGCTTATTTCATATCCTCGAGCATTGAGTAGGTAGCTATACATAGGTAGTAAACAACATCTTTGAGTATACCGAGAAAACTGAGAAAAAACATTGGAGTATACCGAGAAAACATTATTCAACTGAACAGAGACTAAAATTGACAGGTGTTTTAAAACTTTATGAAACAGGCCTTTCTCCCCTTAAATTGGTTTTCTTTTGTTCTCCGACGTTCTTCCCCAGGAATTGGGGCTTCTTCAGGTAGATAATAAAATGAAAATCAAGATGTCAAATTTGAAAATTGTTAAATCTTTATCGTTTATTTTTTGTATGAAAATGAAATTTAAAATTATCAGTTTATGAAAATCAAATTGGAAATTGTTCATCTTTATGTAGTACTCATAATAATCTGTATGTTTACCTAGTTCGCTGGTGATGGTAATTGTAAATTTAGAGTCCTTGAATCAAATAAGAGAAAAATTTGCTCAAGTTTTGAGTATCTATTCGGAAGTTAAGTGAATCTGAATTGTTTTCTAAACCATATTTAAGAAGGTTATTTTTTTCCACTTAGATTCTCTTTCTACAATTTTGAAATTTTCGAAGTCCACGTGGTTGTCTAGTCCATAACGTGGATGATCCGATTTATTTTGTGAAAAACGACACCGAACGGACTGAGATGTTTCTCCCACATACAGTTTTTCATACCCACCATTACCACAAGGGATCTTGTAGACGAAGTCTGAACGCTGTTCTTTAAGTGTTAAATTTTCAAGTTTACTGAATAATACTCTGTTTGCAATTTGAGTTCGAAAAGCAGTTTCAAAGTGTTTATGAGGCTCGAAAATATTTGTCATTAGTCCTGCCCCCCCCCCCCCCCCCCTTCACGTATGGCATGAAAAATTGTGGACTGTTTGTTGTTGTAATTTTCAAACAAAGAAACGTTGAAATGATGTGATGGGTGTATAGATGCCAATGGATATAGTCCCCAAACCATCGAGACCCTAAGGTTCGGATGGGGGTAGAAAATTTGAAAATTGCTTACAATCCCTTTCCATTGACAATCCCAAGGGAATGAAAAAAAAATTAAATCTTGTAAAAGGAAAACGAGAATAATAAATTGCTGTGTAATAATTTGCTGCATTTTTTATGTGGGACCACGAGAAGTTTATTATTTTTAATAAAGATAGGCAATTTATCTGCGTATAAGGACTATCCAATGAAGATCATGTGGAACCACGAAAAGTTTAGTTTTAAGAACATTACAGTACTAACAGAACTGCCGGATGTTTGACGGAGAAAATTGCACGGGAAGACCAAAATCTCTCTATTGACAGTATTGAACCAAGATGTTTGATCATATCTTTGTTGAAATCGAATATTGTTAGGTTGTTGGCGTAACTTCAATCAACTCCGGTGTTATGTGAGAAACGACGATTTCAGTCCCGGACGCTCCGAATGAACTCGGATCGGTTGCATCAAGACCCCTCAGTGTCTCCTTCTGATCTAAATATTCATAGAACCTGGATCCCTCGATCCACTGCCCCGATTCCAACGTTACCAAATCGGAAACAACACGACGAAATCAAATTATAAATAGCTGCAACGAAAAAGAAATTATATTCATAACCTTCAATCTTCATTCTTACCGTTTGTTTTGATCTGTTTATGCGGATGAGGCAAACAAAAGGCAACCTTCACATCTCGACCCCCCAATGCCGCGTCCTTATTAATATGAAATTGATTTATGCGGTTATTTTTGATTTGATGGCTCGTCATATTGAGACGATACCGGTTTTTGAGGACTTCACACGAAGTTTCCAATGATAATTATTATTTAATAGAGCCATAGATGAGAACCGTTGACATCATCTTTGTTTGAGAGCTCCTACTGTAGCATTCATTCATTGAATAAATCAGTTATCGCCTTATGTCCATGGGAATATGTGGTAAATGCATATTTCATTCAACGTCCGTTGTGGCTTCGCTGGCATTTGTTTTCTTCTGACAAACACCTATTTTCATAACAATGGAGTACCTACGAGAATATATATTTTTTCTTTATTGTTTGATTTTGCTGGCTTTTTCGGAGAATTTCAGTATAACTAGATCACATTAGGCGAACGAGTAATTCTAGTTTCATTCATATTTTTGGATGTTCATAACAATACGATAAATGATGGTAACTGCAGCGTACGGAAGACAAGGTACGTCCTTAAACAAAAAACACTCCTCTATCTTAATGAAATTTTTTAATGAATCATCATGGATCACGTAAGATTACCCCATTGGCCTGCGCCGGTTTGAAATAATTGTTTATGCAACCATGTATATACATTATGCTGTCTAGTTTCAATTGGCACCATGCAAACAGCAACCATGCCCATACTATGAACCTTGCCTGTTTGTCCATGCGAGTGTTTGGTCAAACTTTTCAAAAACGAGACCCAAGGATAATACGCGGATGGTTCACCAGTCTGAAAAAGCTCACAACTTTTTAGAGCATATGATCCACCAGGACTGAATATAAGATGATGCAGTAACTCAATCCTAAGCAACGTCCTTTGCCAACATTCTCTTCGAAAAAGGCATCTAAGCCAAAATATTGAAACTAGTCTGTGAAGAGAATTTCTTTCATTTTTTACGTGAAAATATATTATTACGTGTTTTATATATTATATAATTTTATTCAATAATTCTCCTTAGAATTGACACAAAAAAAATATGCTATTTTGCCCATAAGTCAGCCATTCTAAAAAAAAAAAGGATGAGTTCATTGGGCAGAACCTTTTGAGCACAATAAAAGAATGCACTAAAAAGTAATTAGAAATGGCAAAATCATTATTTATATATATATATATATATATATATATATATATATATATATATATATATATAAGCTCAATATAAGTTTATCAATTATAGCATTCGCACTTTGAATTAACCTTTCGCGAATTGAATTACTTTCCGCAAATTAAATTCGACTTTCCGCGTATTGAATCAAACTTTTCGCAAATTGAATTAAACTTTCCGAAAATTGAATTAAACCTACGTACGTGAAAATATCAATAACATTCAGAAAGGAACACTGATCCCTCTCTGTTGTTTGGTAGGTGCCAAAGTTCTTCTCATAGCACGGCTCGGAATTTGTGCAAATTACGTGATAGATATGTTTCTACTGCTCCCTACTGCTGCTGTCGGGCAAATCTCCATTAACTTTTGCTTTTAGAAGTCTTCCTACTAATGCCTATAAATTAAATAAAATGTCAACTATAGATGGATACGCTGCGAGCTCGGTTTTGCTATTCAAAAATAAATAATTTACCTTCGGATTAACTTCATGAGGTGCTGGATTATGATTAAATCCATCACTTGCATAATTTGTTAACAATATATACATTTTGATGAAGTTTTTCATTTTGCCTAGATCAAAACGGCAGATTCGTCTAAGGTCAATTTGCAGAAAGTTTAATTCAATTTGCGAAAGGTTTAATTATTTGCGGAATGTCTAATTCAATTCGCGGAAAGTTTAATTCAATTCGCGAAAGGATTTATTCAAAGTGCGTATGCTATAGAAAAATTGTTTACCTAGTAAACAATTATAGTTAACTAAGTAACTAACTAGGTAAGTATTGATAGTTAACTATCAATTGAATTTTATTCAATTTAAAAAGAGTATTAACATATTTTTCAGGAATCTCTATCAAAACGATAATTTTTATTTCTTTTTTTAGCTTTATTTAGCAATTTCGTCATCATCTAAAGAGTTTTTTTTTTTTTGACAGTATGTTTTATTTGAAATTTATTTTGTCAGATGGAATATAGTACGTACTTGTTGTGCCATTTAGGATCTTATTCCCTTATCTTTAATTAAGTCATGAAATGGTTCATATTTGTGTAATCATTGCACTTGTCATATTTTCTGTTTTTGTTTTTTAAACTCCTGATCTCCAGACAATTTTTATAAATTTTGGAGATCAGTAACTGCCAACTTTAATTAAGATGTGTTGTTTTTTCCATGGATCGAAGTATCAAATACTTCCTTATCTTTTTGTGTGTATACATATGTACTTACATTCTTTTTTTAATAAATGGCATTAATAAATTTAAAAAAAAAACTATTTCTTTGTGGTCAATGCTATCAAATTTCAATACAAACATAAATATACAAGAAATAGATATTTATGAAAATTCGCTCATACGATCATGTTGCATGACTGGAACTTTACCTTGATCTTTCGGGTGTTGGAAAAGTAATAACGCGATGAGTCAGTGGGAAAAAAGTTTAAAAGTTAAACGACGGGGTGAGTTTATGTTTTGAGTGTTGTTTCCCTCAAGAGGTCTCTAATGACGAGTTATTACAGGGTAAAAAAAAAATCCGAGAAGATAATGAATGCTCACTGATCATTACGGCAGATAACGCGGAAAGAGCTTCGCGTGGTACACGTTATGAAAGATCAGAGCGTACGTCGGACGGATTTTTCGCCCCTATTCGTATGTCATAAGTATATGAGTGAGATGGAAGGGGTGTGGGGGTGTGATTCCCATATTAGGTGACCCCCTCGCAGGTGGCCCCTACCGACTTTTTTTTACCGTCAATTTTTCATTATTCCCCGTTTACGAAACCGGCGGAGGTTTAACCTTTGGAGGCCCGGATGAAGAGGGAGGTTAAAAATGCGTTCCGTGGTTAGTAATTATTTTTTTCCGGAAGAGGGTTGCGACTGATAAAACAAAAACCTCGGGGGCTACAACGGCTAATCATAAGTGAAGCAGATCTGGAGCTGCCTCGCTAACGAGTTGGATCTATAAACTGGTAGAGCGTAAAGATGACGGGAAGAGCTTTAGAGGATTAAACGGGAAATCAACTCGTAAATCGAGATCCAATTTATACATTGATTCATGCAATATTCGAGCGGCTATCCTAAAATTATTGTAGCTGCTTCTATTTTGTCAGGAGAAGGCGCAAAAAAAATTAAGTATTGAATTTAATTACTTTCATACATTTTACCCAACTTTACGCAGTAATGGGGGTATTTTACAGGCGTCATTTTCGGATTATTTTCAGATATATATATATATATATATATATATATATATATATATATATATATATATATATATATATATATATATATATATATATATATATATATATATATATATATATGTGGACAAATTTTGTGCTCATTACTCCTCCGAAACCGCTGGTCCGATTTGGACCAAATTTTGATATGATGTATTCCCATATCGGAACTTTTGCCTCGCTGACTTTGGTGACTACGACAGACGAACACGGGAATGTAGGAAGCATCTCTTGCCCAAGTTGTTTCAAGCTGGGCCGTCTTGATTGGAGATGAACTACTGGTTGATGGAAAAAAACTTAACATTCACAATGGACGAAGTACGTTGGAGGATTTTACATATACTTGGTCAGAAGTGGAGATTTTGTGCTCATACCCCCTGAATGTCCCCTCAAAACATTTCCAGAAAACAGGTCAAGAAGAATATGAAAATCTACAGGAGATAAAACGAACATCAACACCGCTTTGGAAATTTTAGCAATGACTTGGGACAATTATTAAAATTTGGCAGAGGAGTGTAGGCATTATTTATTGTGATCTATGTTAACTATGCAGTACTCATTTATTAGGTGTAAATTATGTAGAACTGTATAAGTAATTATTTGATACATCATACGTAAAAGTCTAACATTGTTTGTTGAGGCAGGAATGAAGGCAAGATGTCATGTGCTATTTTTAATATGTATTTAAGGAACTCCTTGTAATACCTACGGGTTTAACAATAAAATTGAATTGAATAGTAAGTTAAGTTAGGTGGAAGAGATTGTGTGAGTTGGGGGGGGGTGATAGATGATAGTCGTGGAAAAACAGAAAAATAATAGTGGAAGGGTGGGGGATGATAGAGTGCGGGCCAGAGGGGGGGGGGGTGTAAGAATTGAGGATGATGAGGAGTGAGGGGGCAAAAGGAGGGATATTTCAGCCTCGGCTTTTACCCCCTCCTGCTCGCGGCCTCCAAGAAAAAGATCCCCCCTCCCCGCCCTCCTCCCAGTGACAGTAAAAGGGAAGATTGATTTTTGCGGGGACATGCGCTTTCCCTGCGATGATAGGGAAGCCTCCCCGGGCTCTTCACCCTCGTCCTCCACCTCCTTCTGCCCTCTATCTTCGCCTTCCCTCGTCCTCTATCTTCGCCTACCCCGTCTTCTATCTCCTCTTCTCCTCCTTCCGCGACACCCCGCCCGCCTCCCCGGGACATCGCTACGCCCTTTTTCTCTCGTCAGATGCTGAATATTGACCAAACATGTACCCGGGCTGGTGGCAGGAGGGATGTGGCACTGGAATCGTCCTCCATCTTCATTTTCATCAATCATCCCCCACTATATAAATATATATATATATATATATATATATTGGTATTTGGTTGACTAGTGATATGTATCTATATTCGGGAGGTTGAATGACCAGTCTAGTCTTGAGTTTACAGTTTTTTATTCACGACGTTTCTATCCAGGAGCTGGGTCCTAGTCATGTGAATTCCAGATAGAAATTGACAAGGAATCAGTATTTCTTATTGGTACCAAGGTAATAACTAGTTCTACATAGATATAAGGATGAAATTTCTTACATTGATGTACTGGATCTTCGAAGTCAGATGTGGAGACTTATGAAAAGTAGAAAACAACACAAGATGTTGGTACATCAATGTAAGAAATTTCATCCTTATATCCATGTAGAACTAATTGTTACATACCAATTAGAAATACCGACTCCTTGTCAATTTCTTTCAAGGATTCACATGAATAAATAGGACACAGGTCCTGGGAAGGAACGTCGTGAATACAAAACTATAAACTCTAGACTAGACTGGTCATTCAACCTCCCGAATTTATATATATATATATACCTATATATATATATATATATATATATATATATATATATATGTTTTTGCATAAAATATGTATCGTACAAAGTACATGATAAATATAAAATACATTAATATATAATATAAACCTAGCATACATACATATATAGTATTTTCCAATCTAATTCAACCTTTTTCCGATTAAATGAAACCTTTTTTATTCAAGTCTGAAAAACAGAGTAGTACCTATTGGTGTAAGCTCCCAAACTTCGTTAAAAGAGTTTACAATACAGTTTTAATAAAGCTAACCAACTTAACAAGTACTAGAACATTTTTACGAACTTAGCAGACAATTTTCAATCAAGTAGTATACTTTGTACGAAAAAACAAACTAAATTTTGAAGGAAAGTTCAATGAAGCAGTTGGCTGCAGTTGTTAGCAGAAGGTACATGTCAGTAATTATTATTGCAATCCAAGGGAGTAACAAAGGGTAGACGGTGCTCTTATCTTCTGGGTGAATTTCGTTTGTTTTTTCCTACCACAAAAGTATACTTGATTGAAATTGTTTGCAAAATTTGTAAAAATGTTCTACTGTGAGCTTTATTAAAATTGTTTTGTGAACTCTTTCTAAGAAATTTAGAAGGTTTCAAACCCAGGTACTACTCTATTTTTCAGACTTGAATAAAAGCGTTTTTGCTATCCAAAAATCGAATTAAAAAAATCCGTCCGGGTTTTCTTCGAAAATACTAGACCAAACTATATGAAACTTGAGTTAAAAATCACATTTGGGGACTAGATGGTCCTAAAAGCTCGGCATCAATTTTTATCGGTTACAAGTTAGTAGGTAGTGAACACTCCTGAACGTTCGCGAACAGGGTTCTCAAAACTCTGTTCGACGCGGGTGACTGTTTGCTCACAATTGTTTGCAAATAGTGTTCACGATCAATGCACGTTTGGTGTAAACTCGGCTTTAGGTCTTTAGCCTCCTAGTAGCGGCGGATCTTGTTAGTTTGGAGCCCCATTTTGCGAAGCATTTTGTAAAACATGATTATCACTCCTTTTCTTACTTAATTTCCCATCAAATACTATCTGTAATGAGTAGATTACTAAACATGTTTTCAAGGTTATACTCTTCAATTATAAATTCATCAGCACCCAGAGAAAAAAGTGAATAGTGTACTTCTCTAGAAACTTATTTTCGTTTGTCACTTATTTATTCCTTTGTTCGTCTCCCTTTTTTGTAGGGAAGTTGTGATGGCGAATGAGCGATACCGTCAGATTACGGAGGAAGCCGCAGGGCTGAAAGGTCCGTGGAAGTGAAGAAGAAAGAGAATCACCGAGTGATAAATGTGCGGCTTTTTATAACATCGATTTTAAGAGCTAAGAGAGCAGGTTGGGGGGAGAAGAGGAGGGATGAGCGAGGGAAGAGAGAAGAAGGAGGAGAAAGAGGATTCAAGGAGGATGAAGGAGGAAGAAGAGAGAGAGACTGGCCAGTGACAGAGGGGAAGACAAGATTCGATCTGCGAGGAGGCCCCGGGACATGCGCGGTTTCCAGGGGGAGAATCCACTGTCGTGGAGGAGCGAAAGGGAATAGGGGAGGGGAGGGGTGATGTGGGCTAGAAGTTGGCCGGGCTGGAGGGGTGTGTGGTGGGGGGATCACGATGGAAGGGGAAATTGAAGAGCGAAATTCGGTATGGTGGTAGTGATGAGAAGGGGTAGTGGGGGGAGGGGGTTGTACCGCAAGCCACATCATTGCCAACTCTTTCAAATAAAATGAATCTAGCGAGAATGAAGTCGATGTCACTGGAATTTGATTATTGGATAATGAAAGTCCAGGAAACTATTAAATAAAGACCTGTTCAAATACAAATCGAAAAAAAAAAATAAAATAAAATAAAATACAAATTTCTTGACAGAACATGGAACATGTTCCTTGAGAGAACAGGAAAGAATTGAAGTCATCATAGAGCCCATCATTTCAATCGTCTCTTAATGAAATGAAATGAAATTGTTTAATTGTAAAAGCCTTCCGGCGATACAAAAGCAATGGTCTCTTAATGTCCCAGGCAGTCTCCCAATCAAATTTCAACTTCCGAATTGCCAAACTTCCGAAATGAGAGCATTTCAAAAAGTGGCGAACGATTTTCCTGGACCCCCCCGGATGTTATTACTTTGAGCCTGACTGCTAAAATGTAAAAAACATGGAATCATGTTTTAGCTCCTCGCTCTCACTTTATTATAGAAATGATCACGACGATTGAGCTCTTGTGAGATGATGATCTCCTAATATAAACTCGAGAGTAAACATTCACTTTATTATAGAAATGATCACGACGATTAAACTCTTGTGAGATGATGATCTCCTAATAGAAACTCGCGAGTAAACATTCACTTTATTATAGAAAGAGGCTAAAGAGGCTACATACAATTATTGTTCATCACAATTATTGGCGCTACTTTCATCTCACTTTATAGTCTCACTTTTCGGCGGGGGATCCATCGCTAAAACATGATTCCATGTTGAAAATCTTACCTAGAAGTCTGCAAGACTTTGTGACTTCCCAGTCTAATAGTGGTTGCAATCATGTTTACAAAATTAACTGAGAAGGATCACCTGGATGTAAACAATTATTCAGACAACCACGCTAATACCTGAGATACTGAGATTGTTAGCCACGCACTGTGCAGTGGTTAACGTAATACGGTTGGGTAAATCGATAGCTTTCCAACGACTGGCGAAACATTTTTGTAGGATGATAAATGCCTAAGGATACAACAGTTCCGTAGCATCGATTGGGTTGTAAGCGATAATCATCAGAAAATAGGAGCGCAACGCACTAAATGTCACGAAACGGTAATTGTCTTAATTTTGGCCGGTATATGATGGCAAAAACATGTTCCATGTTAAGAAAATCTTTTGTATCCCATTACCTGGTATAAGGGTGAATGCCCCATGGATACGAAAGAGGTTCTTTAACACTATTTTTGAATGGATGAAATGAATCACCTACTGACATCATTAGTCCATCTATAAATGACAAGAGTTTCTGTAAACTTGATTTTGTGAAGTGAGAATTTCATTTCAATGATTATCAGCTGACGGGATAGATTTTTAGATAGATTGATAGATTTTATTTATTTCAATAGAGACACATACTTATGATGACAGTACAAAAGTAGAACTAGGCTACTCGGCTAGCTGATTTTCCAACGGTAGGCTTGGACTGTGCTGTTGGTCAAGGCCTAGGCGATTTGCCCATAATTTCAAACATAGCACGTTGACATAACATCGCATATGCGTCTACATAATCTACAAATAGCTTAAATATTATAAATACGATGGTATTTTATGTCCTTTTCCTCTATAAGTAGAAAAACTTTCTATAGTAAAATTATTGTTTTATTATATCATACATAAATGCTGTTCAGCATAGTTTCGCAATCCACTGCCCCATTTTTCACAAGCCACGTTAAAATTTGCTGTTTTGCAGTTTGGTCTAGTATAATTTTGAGCTCTTTTCATATGACTATCTAGCACTCTGTGAATGATGTAGGTACATAATAAATTTTGGACTATGTGTTGACAGCGTTAATCTTGGTTTTGGTGTAATTACATTCCCTGCGTCTACATATCTTGTGGTATATGCTGGATTACGCTGTGAATTTATTATTTGTGGATACTTATGGAATTGCAAAAGTATCCATCGTTGCAGTCTGAACTGTAATGCGATTTTCGCTTCCTAACTACCGAAGGTAGGGAGGTTTTGTGTTCGTGATAGAAGTCGAAAAAAACATTGCCCTCCAAAATCAGAATTTCCACTTGTCTTTTGCGTGTCAGAGCTTGCTGATCAATTTTGGTTCTGTGTCTGTCTAAGGCTGTCTGTCTATCTCTGTATGGTAAATCCTTGCCACGCCCAAAATTATCCCATGTTTCAGTCCGATTCCAATGAAATTTTCAGGGATTCTGCGGGTCTTGTCTTAAATTTTCTCCTCATGGCGGGGAGGGGGGGTGGGGTGGGGGGCTTAAACTCGCCCCAGAATCCTAGAAACAGTGAGTGAAACACTCACACTGCCATGCTGCCTTCCACAGCCCACCCTACATGGCAAACGTATCGTGACCAGAAGTAATAAACAAGCATTCCCTGATCGGCTGAGTCGAAATCAAAAATACTTTGTGAATGGAATAGAAAACAATTCTTATCTTCTACCCAATCACCGTCGTATTCCTCCAAAAGTTCACAAGAAAGACGTCAATGAAGTTAACCTTGACTCTCCGTTCATCTCCTCGTAGTAGTAAAGGTGTAGGGTGTGATTCTAATCTTGAGGTTTCATCTGGATTTTTGAGTGTTTCGATGCAGTTTGTAAACCTAGCGGCTCTGCGGGGAGTTCCCAGGAGTCGGCAGATGCTACTCTCACTCTCATTTCTCATAGTATGACGTCTGTTGAGGCGATCGCGTGTCGTATCTATTTCAAAATCTCACTTGAAACTTCTCAAATGTGTGTCACTTGCCCAACGCCGTACGGATTTAAGCGGTTCGATCTTCGAGAGATAGGACGGATAATGGAGATAGGAGTTGAACGCGAAACCGCAACGGATATTATGACTGGTGTTGTGTTGATGAATAAGAAACAACCGCCAACAGTATGCGTAATTTGAACATGAAGAATCAAATGAATATTTCCAAGTCTGGGCGGGTGGGCTCTTTCAATCTTTGAGGTCTTCATTGTTGAAAAAAGTTCCAGTCATGCAGCATGATCGTATGAGCGAATTTTCGCAAATTATTGTATTGTATAATGTTAAATTGTTTTCAAATTAGAGCTTTTTGAGTGCAATGAAATTGTTAACCATTGATTTTATGGTAAAAAACGTATTTTAAATAATAACCTGCTATTCAAAAAGAAAAAAAAGGTTAAGGGTTTTTAACTTTTTTGCAGTTTCTGTATATTTTTCATCATAATTTTGTACATACATTTTTGAATGTTCTATTATATAGTTAATAAACTTTATTCGAGCAATATTCTACCAAAAAATATAAATTTAACGATTTTTAGCCGTATTTAGCCATTTTTAGTGATTTTTTTTTTTTTTTTTTTTTTTTTAGCACATTTTTGAAATTTGACCAATCTAATGTGCCCAAAAAGTGTTGGCCAACGATCTCATCCTTTCTTTTTGAAAGCTTGATATTTGGCGCAAGAACGGAATTTTTATCTCAATCCTAAGGAGAGTTATTGTGAGGAATGACACATTTACAACTATTATCCAAATTTAAGCGAAATCGTACGACTAGAGTGTGAAGAAATAGAGCATAATGTAATTGACACATTTGTGCACGCGCAGAATTAAGTATTGATTTGGTAACATTGAAACTGATGGAAAACCATTGACAACCTAACCAGCGACCATTTCATCGAAATCGGATGAAAACAGTGGAAATTAAGGTCGTTATAAGGATTTCACATAGGCGCATGCGCAGTAGCTATTAATGATAAAATCATGTTGAAATTGATGTGGAATGATCAAATCATCATTCTCCAACTATTATCCAAATTTGAGCGAGATCGGACGACTTGGGCGTTAAAAAATTATGCTTGTTGGAATTTACGTTTGCGTCAAGAACGATGAAATCGAGAGGGGACCGTCTATTCCCTAGCCCGCACATTCACTGAAAGTTTCATCCAAATCAGATGAAAACTGTGGAAAATAAGCTTGTTACGAGTGGATTTGGGGACACACGACAGACAGACATGGAACCAAAGTTGTTTAGAATGGTCAAAAAACTAAAATGCGAGTGGAAATTATGATTTTGGAGATCAAAACTTTTTTCTCCCGAAAATGAAAACAATACCTGCTTCTCTTCTACCTTTAGGTAGACTCGGAAGCAAAAATAGGTTTGTTTCCATTTTCCCCTGGAAAATTCCTCCAGTCTGAAAATGTGTCAGAAAATTATAGACCAGACTGAGTTCGGACGGAATAATCATTTCTAGAATGCCCACTGGGTCTTGACTGCGTTAGACGTATTTCAGATGTAGTCAGACATTCCAGGTGCAGTCAAACAAAGGTGTAAAAATGTCTGCAATTTTTTCCGTTATTTCCCGTTGAGTGTGGTCAAAAACGGAAACACGGCTCTTTGGTTCAACATACAATGCCGAACCAAGCCGAGGTCACAGTATCTTCTGAAAGGTTGATCAGTTTGAATAATAAGAAGAAAAAAACATCATTTATACCTGCTCATCTTACTACCGAAGAATGGAAGACGATAAGCGAGACTTCTGGTTAACATTGTAGATCGAAAATTTGACGTCACATTATGCAAACGGTTTTCACGGGGAACCTGAACTCTTTGAATATTTTACCAGCGTTAACTCGTAATTCCGTGTCATCGTTTTCAGGTTATCACGCTTAAAAACGTAAATAATTCAGTATCCCGCTGACCGTTAGGGGCAACAGGTTGGAACGCAAACGCCCTGAAGCGCTCATCACGGAAACAACTTATTCGAGCACTAAAAAGCCTGATTAGTGACAGTTCTCCGATTAGGGAGTTTTCACTTCGATTCATGAATGGAATCCCCCTGTTTCGGTCTGCCCGTTCGTTTCGAGGTCAGTTGATTTCATCTTCTGATTCACTTCCGATTTCTACCGAACCATCAGAAAGGTAATTGGGAGAGTACTGAGATCGGAATTTTACCCGTTGAATTCACCAGGATTCAATTAATGATGAAAACGCACTCCAAATGCACATATGCTCTCATTATTTGAAGAATGCAATATCCGATTATGTGAATTAGGGTGTTCGCTATTTTGAGAAAGGTGGGATTTTGATGACCTCCATCCGAAATTCGGTTTAAAATGTCAAAAAAAAGACCCCTGCATTTTTTCAGATTTTTTGCATAACAAATACCTACGCCGTTAGTTCGATTTTGGGTTTCGAAATACTTTTTTTTTGCCAATTTCAGAATTTTTAATATAAATTTTACAAACTTCTTTGTAAAATTGTGAAACTTTGTGTACTTATATTTTTGGGGTCGCTGAAGTCGAATATACAGCAACAACTTTTGGCAGTTTGGAATCTAAAAATCGTCAAAATCATGTAAAAAAATGACAATTTTTCAAAATTGATTGTAAAATTATGAAATTTCGTGTTCTTATGTATTTTGAGTCGCTGAACTCGAATTTGCTGTCAAAAAATCAATTTATTATTATAGTTTTTTTTTTTTTTTTCATTGTATAATTAGAATTTTTTTCTGTTCATGATGAATTTTCAACAACAAATTTGAGTTTAGTGACATAAATACCAATTAAATAAAAACAAAAAATTAAATATTAAAAATTTACTTTTTTGTTAAATTTATTGAAAATTACGTACGTACAAATAAGAATTTTCATAATTTTACAATGAATTTAGAATAACTCATTTTTTGACCTGATTTTGACGATTTTGAGATTCCAAACTATCAATAGTTGTTGCTGTCGACTTGTTTTGACTGTATATTCGAGTTCATTGACCCCAAACACGTAAGTAAAAGTTTCACAATTTTACAAAGAAGTTTGTAAAATTTATATTAGAAAGTCTGATATTGGCAAAAAGAGCGTATTTCAAAAACAAAAATCGAGCTACCGGCGTAGGTTTTTGTTTTGCAAAAGATCTGAAAAAATCAGGGGTCATTTTTTTGGCATTTTAAACCAAATTTTGGGTGGAAGTCATCAAAATTCCATCTTTTTCAAAATAGCGGGCACCCTAATGTGTGTGTATGTGAAAGCATGGTGAACAAATTAATGTTTAGTTGCGTGAATTGTTAATTCGAACCCTAGGACACTGATTGAATTATTTTCACAATCCCTGATTAATGTGGATTGATTTTTGCGGGAAGTAGAAATCATTTCTTTAATATTAAAACCATGGTTACCTGGTGGTGTGGGACGAAAAACCGGACGCTACTATAATGAGCAAACTAAAAATACTCATTCAACAATGAACTAAAACACCCGTGACGAAGATGTGGAAACCCATTTCAAAACGGAAGTTAGTGAAAAAACGTTGTCTATTTCCACGAAAAATAAAGATTTACAGCGTTAAATCGATTTTGACTTAACGATTTCGATTTCAAACTGTTGAAACCAGTCATTCTTCCCCTCTTTTCACGTCATCAACTATAATCCCCCTTCACTTTGCTTGCACTCAAATGGTTGTACCTCAAGCATCCTTTCCTCTCTCTGACCAATGGGATTCAATCTCCCTTCACCTGTGACTATATAAGCTGTGTCTTTTCTAATGTGTGTTCAGTTATTGTTTGTTAGTGACGATGGCCTAACCTTCGCAATCGATTTAACATTCAACTCTTCATTTTTCGTGGAAATAGACGACATTTTTTCACTAACTTCCGTTTCTCATTTAATTCCATGCATGCGCAATTACTGATATGCATTTTCATTATAGAGTATGTTCAAAACCGTGCCAATTATCTATATGTTTATATTATCTACATGTTCCAATAAATATCACTTGCCGACCATAATTATAGGTGGATTTAGATAGGTTTTATACGAATTTGGAGTTAAACTGGTTCGAAGATGGAGTAGAACTCTCCTTGAGAATGGAGTAAATTATCCATCTCAATCATATTCGATGAATATGAACTATAAAAGGGTGTTACAGATAAACCACTTTATTCTTGCATTAAAGCCGTGTTTCCCTACTACCATCCCATATTAATTTCAACATGTTTTTATCATTAATAGCTACTGCGCATGCGCCTATGTGAAATCCTTGTAACGACCTTAATATCCACTGATTTCATCCGATTTCGACGAAATTGTCAGAGAACCCGCGGATTAAGTTGTAGATGGTACCCTATCAGTTTCATTGTTGCCAAATCAATACTTCATTCTGCGCATGCGCAAACGTATATTCCATCATGTTCCATCTTTTCACTCTCTAGTCGTTCGAGTTCGCTTAAATTTGGATGATAGTTGGAAGAATGTGATAGGTAAACTAGGAAGCTATGTGCCACACCCAACTTGGCAGACGTTTTTTCATTTTTTATTGTTACCATGCAGTAACCTTAATTCTTCAATACTCTTTGAAAAATGTGTTTATTAGATTCCTTGAAATCGAAATTTCCATAAGTGATACTTCAGTATTTTGACAGGTGCGTCTATTGTCAAGGTTCAAGTAGGTTTTAATTTGTTCAACAAGTGTCAGACAACACGCGGAAGCTACTGGCCAACGGTTTCCTCCTCAAGTATTTTTTTTTCTTCGATGATGGAGAGTTGCTGTTAGTCTTAGTAGAAGCTGTCGTATTAACAGCCCAAGTAGTGTTAGTAGTTGTGGTGGTGGTAACAGTGTAGGTAGGTAATAGTTCACCTGCCCTCCTCAGGTTTCTGTCCGTTTTCACCTTTTCCCATACTTCACGGACGACGAGTCGCGCGCACAGGTGCGCCCGAAGCTGAACTTGTAACCGAAAGCGCTCACCGCTCCGTAACGGGTGAAGCCAAGTCAGCATTTGGCCCCCCACTACGGCCAAATTCATATTTGGCTGAAATAAATTGATCATCTTTTGCCTAACCATAGTAGCGCGTGATCAAACGCTTATCTCAGATTATAGACTATTTGCTAAATGTTGTTATAAATATGTTACTAGTGTATATACGAGGACACAGAGTCAACCTTAAATCTGGGAAAAATGCGACTCATTGAAGAACAACTAAGATCCAATTTGTAGAATATCTGCAAATATCATCAAAATCGGACTGTAAATATGGATAGTTTTGCCCCATTTATTTATTTATTTTATTTTTTTGCTTCCGAGTCTACCTAGCGGAGAAAGTTTTCACTTTCGGAGAAAAAACATTTTTTTGCCTCCAAAATCAACTCGAATTTTACGTGTTAGACCATTATACTTACAACTTGGTTCCGTGTCTTTCTGTCTGTGTGTTTGTGTGTGTGTGTGTGTGTGTGTGTGTGTGTGTGTGTGTGTGTGTGTGTGTGAGAGAGAGAGAGAGAGAGAGTGTATGTGTGTGTGTGTCGTCTGTGTATGTGAGTGTGTGTGTGTTTTAACCATTCTGAACAACTTTGGTTCCGTGCGTGTGTGTCTGTGTTTGTGTCGTTTGTCCGCAAATCCTTGTAACAAGCTTTTTTTTCCACAGTTTTCATTCGATCTGGGTGAAATGTCCAGGGAATGAGCGTGCTACGGTGTAGACGGTTCCCAATAAGTTTCATCGTCCCTGACTCAATACATCACTCTGCGCATGCGCAAACGTAAATTCTACCAAGCACAATTTTCTCACGCCCTGGTCGTCCGATCTCGCTCAAATTCGGATGGAAGTTGGAAAATGACGATTTAAGCATCTCTTATCAATTTCAACATGATTGTATCATTGGGTATTATTGGGTTGATAAAAATTGATGCCGAGCTTCAAGGACCATCTAGACCCCAAATGTGATTTTCAACAAAGTTTCATGTAGTTTGGTCCAGTTTTTTCGGAAAAAAGCCGCGGACGGCGGACGGACGGATTTTTTTTTTTTCTTTCGATTTTAGGATTCTTCGCATCTTGAAACGTAAACCAAAAAATTTTCAGGGGGTGTTAAACATTTTTTTTTTCTTGATCGATTACAAAGGTTTATTATTTAAAATTTAAACCAAAAACGGCGATCGATTTTCCTGTTATGAAAACTAAGGAAGTTACACTTCAATAGTATCGCATTGGTTGTACGCAAAAATCAATAGACAATAAAGCTTCTTGTACACTTTTTTGGGCTAAAAAAATGACACAATTTTTTCAAATACCCCAAGCTAAAAGACTCCATGAGAAAAAGAGCTGATTTCAAAAACATATTTTCTCATCCAGAGAAGCGTTGAGGACACGGTGTATTTAAAAGCAGATGGGTCGGTAACATAAGGCACGACGGTCTCGAACTGATAGGCAAATGTCTTCTTCCGCGGTGGCGATCCTGGGAAAGTTCACCGCTCAGCTTAGCGCCTCGCTAACTCCGACGGTTGCTTCCGAAACGAAATCGGACGAACTCAACAAGTGCAGCGGCAGCCATATGGCTTTGCCCGTTTTTGACTCTTGGGCGGTGAGCACCATATGTCACCGACCTTTTACACCTGCCTGCAAATGACCTGCGCGGCGATTTCCGTGTGGTTTTAGGTCAGCCCTCCGGTAATGAGAAACGTCTTTATGTAATAAATAATATTGGTGAGAAGATGGGCTTTGGAATTTTGACAAAATGCTTGATTTATTCATGGGCAGAAAAAAAGAGGGGGAAAAAAACTTGAATTTATTAACAAGCAATATACGTTTTTCAGCATAATTAGAGTGAGTGGAGGTATCTCTACTACATACAAAGAAACCTGTCCAGCAATGAGCGGGTAGCTGCTTCGGGAGCCGTCATTGTGGGTGGGTACGGGCCGGCATGCTGACTCCGGCCGACAAAGCGTTGAGGAACATACAGATCGTTAGTCAAAAATCAGAAAACAGTCGGTAACATGAAGATCACACAATATTTCTTGACTGACCTTCCATCTGATCTGACTGTACTCATTTCATTGCATTTAGGAAAAGTAATTGAAAAAGTAATCATAACCTAACAACTCTGCCTACCAACGACCTATCTATGGATAAACAGCACGTCTGCTAGCTCTTGGCGCTTCTCGCGGGCTCCTGTCATACTTCATTTTGTACGAATAAATTTAGCATTAACTATTAATTGATTGCATTTTGGAATATTAGCATCAATATAAGATTTTAGTTTTCTGCTTTCTGTTAATTTTCAAAACTATACAAAGAAACTGAATGGCGAGCCCACAGAGCTCAGTATTTCATTAATACTTCATCTACAGTAGGTATTCCAGACATACAATCTGATAGAAACTACTCCATTATCTTTTCAACTGTTAAAGTCTACGTTTTAGTTATTTCGAAGCTGGCTATTTTTGTAATCCTTCCCTCGTTGCAGAACGAAAATGTGTTCCTGCAATCCTAAACAATGTTATCGAAATACTTTAAAATCGCCCCAGGCTTCCCCCTGGGCATTCCAAACACGACCCTCTCAATCACCCTTTCATCCGCACAAAAAGACCCTTCCGCAACAAAAACTTTGACTTTTTGTTCAAACCCGGGAAAAACGGACTTTGATCGGGTAAATCGTGATTGAAGAGGCGACGTTCCCAGATAAAAACCTCCCTTATCAATAGGAAGAAGATGGAAGAAATGGGCAGTTGGAGCCGTGAAACGGGGGGAAAACAGCTTTTCTTGTTTAGCATCACAAAAAGGCGGCCAGAAGCTGACTTCTCCATAATGACCTCCGACTCCCTTCTTCCTTGTGGCGTCGAGGATTGTGTCCAGTTTAAACCTCTCTAAACGGGAAGGGGAACGCTCGCCTTGAGAAAAGATCCAATCTTCGGGAGCCCTTAAGAGCTCAATTCAAGAAGGCCAATATTTCCTTGCTCTTTCCCCAAGCAGTCGAATGTTGAGGGACATTCACTCACTGCCTTGCATCCCTTTGATAAATAAAGAAAATCGTATTCCCAAGTAAACAATTTTTCATATATTTTAACCGCTAACCAGTCGCATGTCATATGAACTTCAACAATAATGGGAATCTGTCGTAGAATTATCAGGAATGGGGCCAAACAAATTATTCTCCCTCCTGGTGTTGCTCTGATGAATGTTGTTGCCTTGTTGCTTTTAAATTTTGATGCTGTGCAAGTAAATCAAACTATTAATATAATTTTGTGACTGCCGGATGTTATTTTCTTCTTTTCTTCTATTTAAATCTTCAATAGACTGGTTTTAGTTAGTTCATTGAGTTGTACCTGTTTGCAACTTGTGATGAATTTATTGATCAGTTGGTCACTGAGTAATGTGATATTCACGCTGTGGTTCACCTCTGAGCCTTGACGAAGATAATAAATGTATCGAAAGCTTGGAGAAAGAGGAGGAATCATTTGTTTGGTCCCATTTCTCATAATTCTACGACAGATTGCTGCGTTTGGGTCGATAATAATTTATTCTACTAATGGGAATGGTAATAGGAATATAGGAGAATACCAAAATAATAACAGATTTCAACTATGCAGTGTCCGCATTTTATCCCATCATTCTGCATAACGTAGTAGTTGGTTTGAATGCTATGGATGAATAACATAAATGATTACGCACAGTTTAAGTGACAGTAGGATTTCATTGTTAGTATTATGTGTTTCAATCAAGAGGATTTCAAGGAAATTTTTATATTTATATAAATATCGTTTAATGCAATGATATTTTTGTACATCTATTATTTGATTGGTGAAAAGCGTGTTTTTCAACTCTTGAAAACTTCATTGAAGTTAGGAGAGAGTGGTTTCTGGACCATTTTTTTCCCATAAGTGATTTTTTAACGAAATTGTATGAACTTACTATTTTTGTGAAGGATGGAGAATTTCGTTTGGTATAAGACTCCAAAAAATATACCCATATTTACGACATGGCCGAACCTGAAATTACTGGCCAACTCTAAGCACGTAATAATGGATGGTACTTTCAGTTATGTCCCCAAACATATTGTGCAAATGTATTTGCTGTGCATCACGTGCAAAGGTTTAACATAACAGTGGTCAATAGCATGCATTTAAAGTCTGAATTACTTAACCCAATCGCATTACCTTTCGTCTGAGGTCTGTACCCTAACGTATTGAGAATCATATCCTAACAAATTGAGAATCTTGCCCTAACGCATTGCGTCTTTCTCCACTTTTACCTAAACTAAATTCAGCTCTCTTCATTTTCCATGGACATAGACAACATTCTTTGTTAACTTCCGTTTTCTCCGTCGATTACTAAGTATATCAATATTGAAATAATAAACCAAAAGGATTCATTTGTGAGTAAAATGCAATAGGTATATATATACATGTGGAATATGTCTAAAAGCTGGTCAATTTTTATTAATTATGTTGTGATAAGGTACTTACCAGCTGGGTCCCTTATGTCTATGACGATCTCAAGGGTTTGAAGGAAAACACAAGTGCGGTTTTTGCTGTTTTGCTATGCATTTCGAGACAGTTGAGCACTGCTCTTCATCAGGCGTACATAGTCGATGGTATCTTGGTATAGGAAGTTTGATGTCGAAAGGCACATAATTCCCATGGGCATATAAATAATACCCTCCTCTCCAGAAATTAACAAATGAAAAGAAGAAGCAAATGAAGGAGAAATAAGAGAGAAAGACATAATGGGGAAAGATGAAGAAATACGTATTACATATAAATAGTAATTCCAACAAACATAGATAGACTGTATCGGAACTGGGATGATAGGTTTCAATGTCTATAAAGCTTGATTCTTACATTATAACTTAAAATAAAATATGTATCTTCTTGCCGCTTGTCCAACGGATTTAATTTGAGCTGAATGTTGAAGATGTGTTGGAGCAGAAATTTCAGTTATTATAATATTGAATGACTGAATTTAGGCAGTTATTATAATATTGAATAACTGAACAATAGGCATACAATTAATACCCTCCTCTTCAGTCTTGACTTGAAAGTGTTTGGCCTTGGAAATGTTTAACATGTGTTTGTAGTGTGGATGGTGCAGATCTTGGATGTTTACAAGGTGGCATGCCATAAATACTAATAGTGCCATACTACCTTGTCACAACATAATAAATACAATATCTTCTACTCTCATTTGAAAGATCAGATAGGTCGCCCCTTCATTACTACTACCAGAACATGTAAAAGTAATTTTGTAGGTTGTGGTGAAGCAAGGGCGGACATAAGTCCGCGGGATATTGCTCTTATTCCGCTTAGAACATCTGCTCGTGGACTTGGGCATCTGTCTGTCCTCGTCCCGGTAAGCCGCACACCGCTAATATTTCCTCCTTTTAAAAAATTACCCCCTTTTTGTCTTTCTCCACAGCCACTTCCTCCTTTCTCGCTTTCGTTCTTCCTTTTTTTTTTATCGTTTATTATATTTCATTTCTCATCGGAAGAACGAGAGGGTGTCTAGGGGTTTCGGAGGGTGCCCAGTCTCCCGAAACCCAACACTTAGCGAGTTTTGCTCTTAGCGCCCGCTTCACCGATCTGCACGGGTGCTCTCATCTCCCCTTTTTGAAAAAGACATTCACTAATCCATTTATGGACGGGAACACCATAAACAATCAATAACTGTTTTATGTTATTTTCAAAATCCTTTTGTTCAAAACCAAGGCAACATCCGATGTCCACTCGATTTAGACGAATTTTATAGGAATAAGCCTAATAAGCCTTAAGGGTGTTAAGTAGTCTGTGTTAATTTGTATCCATAAAACATGAATGACATTAAGAAGATTCTTTTTAATATTTTGCATTGCAATTTTTTCGAACGATTCGGTTTTTTTAGACACCTAGGCGAAAAATTTGGAATGACTGAGCTAAATCGCCTCTATTGGGAATTTCGGAAGTCTGTCTCCTAAAGCACGCAAAGTATCTACACTACATACAGATACATCGGTACTTGGATATGTCTTATTTTAGCATGGTAAATGATTTAAGCTCACTGACGAAAAGCGTCACGTTTTTTGGAGACGCAGTTGGGAGATGGCGATGCTTCACGAAACTTGTTCTTATGATTTTCACGTAAGTACAACCAAGCCGTTGCTGGGGAAATAAAACTTCTATTTAATGTTTATGGGACAAAAATTGTTCTCCATTCGTTGGAAAGCTCTCGATTTATCACGCATTTCTTCCGTACTTATTCTTCTATTTATGTTGCAGTTTTATATTTATTTATGTTAATAATGGATATAGTAAACAATGCCGCTTGTTTTGTTGTCACTTGGTTGAGAAGTTAATCTTGGTTATAGATATTGTAGACGCTCCATAACAGAAAATTGCCTACCAAGGTACTTCCTCTTAATTTCGATTCTATTTGTCTTATGAAGCTCCTAAAAAAATAGGTTTTTGTTACTTGGTCACTTCTGCCAGGCATGTTCCATGTTTCTTGACTCCTTGCGAGACCCGAAGGGCCCAGTTTTTCCCCTATGAAATGTGTGTTTTGTGTCTCAAGTTAAAAATGTTTCAATTAAAAAAGCTACTGATTTCAGAAAACGTATCTACTACGAACCTACCTCAATAACCTAACGATAATAGTACCTAACCACCTGTATCTATAGTTGCCCGTTGTAATGAAGATTTGAAGCGATTATATCACTGTTGTTGTATAGTTACTGAATTTCTTTATTGGATCGCGTTAAAACCGAACCACACTTGCATTTTTTCTGCTTTTTTCTTGCATTTTTATTGCTCGAACGTGAAGAATGCAAAGTGCTTTTTTCCAAGGTCAGCTTATTCGACCATTACGCATCCTGGCGGAGCATTTTTAAATACTTGAGAAAATTAGAACATGTTCTAATTTTCACCTAGTCGCAAGAAAAATGCAAAAAACGTAACCCTTGGGAAGGTAGCAATTCAATGGACAACCCCTAAGAGTTGCTCACGTCATTCACGTTTGAGCATTAAAAATGCGAGAAAAAAGCTGAAAAAATGCAAGTTTGATACGGCCTTTACACTTTTTCGGGCTGAAAAAAAAGTCACAATTTTTTCAAAGACCCTAAGCTAAAAGACGTATATCCATGTCAATGAATATTTTTCCTGGGGTGTGTGAAAAAGCATTACTGCTGGGGTGCTCAGCCTTACAATGCATTACTTCCTAAAATTCATCGCGGATTTTCTTCTAATCACGAACGAATCCAAAGTCGATAAACCCGATATAAAGCCAGGTGTCGGCCTTAATAGAGGTTAAAAAATAAGAACATCGCGATCGGGGTTTGAAAGTCACGAAGTGAAAAAAAAAGAGGAAGCGGTCGGGGCGGCAGGAGGGTCACGGGCATCATTATTAAATTATTCCACCCCGGTGTCTGCCCGTAACCCCTCTCAGGTCGCTCTAATGACAAACAGAATCTGTTCCGCTGGTAGGATTCGGATTACCACCTGTTTGGGTCTCAGAGACCCCTCCCAACTACCTCTAGCATATCGGACAGACCGACAGACAGTCAACCCCCCCCCCCCCTCCCTCCCACCTCTCATGGTCTGTCAAACACCCACGCCATTGGCTCCTTTTTTACTGGTCTTCCCGTCGATGATTCGGGGGTGGGGGTGTTCCCTTCTGCAACCCTCCTTTTGAGCATCATTTCCTGAAGTTGTAGTCTTCTATCAGTATCGCACCCCTACGCTTCTCCGGTAACATCCCTTAGTCTGCTGAGAGGCATCAGCTGTTTTTTGGTGGGTATATTGAGCATCGAAGTAGAATTAATGATAGCACCCTCATGCACAATGCACATTATCAAAATCAAATACTTTCCACGATTTTTAGCCAAATAAATAAAAAATATCTTTGCAATGTTTAGATTTCGGTCTCACCTGTAACAATGCCTGATGCATATACTTCGAGGCTCGTCGTTATAAATATCTATGATTGCAATTCAGCAATTTAATCCCTATTATACAAAGATATTTTGTGGGGGGGGGGGGGGTCCTTTATGCAGCCCTCCTTTTGAGCATCATTTCCTTGTAGTCTTCTATCAATATCGCACCCCTGCGCTTCTCCGGTAACATCCCTTACCCCGCTGAGAGGAATCAGGTGTTTTCTGGTGGGTATATTGAGCATCGAAGTAGAAATAATGATATCATCACCATGCACAGTGCACATAATCAAAATCAAATACTTTCCTCGAGTTTTAGCCAAATACATCAAAAATACTGCTGCAATGTCTTGATTTCGGCCTCACCAGTAACAATATCTGATTATACTACGGGGCTCTACGTTATAGGTATCTATGATTTCAATTCAGCAATTTAAGCCCGATTATACAAAGAAGTTTCGTTGGGGGTTCCTTTCTGCAATCCTCCTTTTGAGCATCATTTCCTGATATTGTAGCCTTCTATCAGTATCGCACCCCTATGCTTCTCCGGCAACATCCCTTATCCCGCTGAGAGGAATCAGGTGTTTTCTGGTAGGTATATTGAGCACCTTAGTAGAATAGATGACATCACCATCATGTGCAATACACATAATTAAAACCATGTATCTTTCACAATTTGTAGCCAAAAATCAACAATTGTAATTTGCTCATTTTGGACGTGCCTGTTATGATTTACCATGAGACTAGACGTTATTGATATTATTACAGTTCACAAATTTAAACGCGATCATACGACTACAAATATCTCCAATATCGTCTACAGTAGTCATCTATTCTAACAAAACCACCCCATTGGCTCCGTTTGGCAGGAATTTCCGTCGATGTTTCGAGGGTGGGGGTGTTCCCTGCCGCTAGCCTCCTCCTGAGCATCATTTCCTGAAGTTGTAGTCTTCTATCAGTATCGCTCCCCCACGCTTCTCAGGTAACATCCCTCACCCCGCCGAGAGGAATCTGGTGCATTCTGCTAGGTATGAATTGATGATATCACCATCATGTACAACGCACACCATTAAAATCGTGTACCTTGTTGTAATTTGCTCATTTTGGACTCTGATAACATCCCTTCCCTCGCTGAAAGGAATCAGGTTTACCTGGTGGGTATTTTGCGCACTAAAGAAGAATTGATGAAATCATCACTTATTCTGACATTGCACTTATATTTATGTACCACCCACGGTTTGTATTCGAAACAACAAAACTAGTTATGCTATAATGGTTTTTAATGCACCCGTATTTAAAGTATGCACTGCGATGGAACCGCATTGTTTAAATGATTTCAATATATTAACCGTCTTCAAGAAGATAAGCATTTTTGTTTCACCTTTACAGAAACATTTTTCTAACGCAAAATTTAAAGGAAAACAAACCCAAATTTTTTTTGTCGAATTCGGTTATTGAACATTGTAAAGCAAGACATAAGAAGAAATTTCGTTTTTATAGTAAAAAAACACCAATTTTTTGCTTTTAGTTCCATTATTATTCTGTTGTGGAAAATTGTATGGAAACATGGTTTACATACCAACAGTTGAACTCATAGTTGGTCTCAGAATTGATTTCAATAAATTACGATTAAAACTATATAAATCAATAAATCATGTTAATAAAGAAACCACGAGATCTGAACGAGTTCCCTACAGTAGATTGACAGTTTTTGTATATTTAGAACTACTGTAATTAATAATCAGCGATTCGGTAATTGCGTTAGGTACCAATGATTAAAAAAATGATATGTCGATATAAATTCATTTTTCAAAATATAGCACTAGTAAAGTTGGTATATATCACACACAGTGATCTGATATTTTCAAATTCAGAAAGTCCTCTCAAAAAACTATATAACAAATAATAGATTAAACTAAAAAATTAAAAAAAAAAAAAAAAAGGAATTACAATAGTTTTTTCCCTTATTGTCCCGAAATGTAACTGGACAACAATTTTTAATGGCAAGAAAGGGGAGAGGGTTCTTGAGGGAAGAGAAATTGAGATGATGTGATATATATATTATTTTTTGCTACCCGGACTTTATTTGCTGGGTATGGCAAAACATCCATTTTATTATCCAAATAAAGTAATTGACAGTTTTTGCGAATTTTCCTGTGTTGTCACAATTATAGTGGACGTTGTTTCATGAAATATTCATTGAATGTTACACAGTTTTGGAAGTGAGTATATTCAATACGGCATGCACATTCAATATGCATGCCTCTTGATAGTTGTGTATCCTCCAAATATCTACCCCACGTACAGGATCAGGATAAATAAATTATAACCTGACCATTCCATACCGCACTATGTACATCTCCATTGTTTACATGTTAATATATACAATACATAGGATATGCTAACATCAGAAAATTCATCGAGAGCATCCCGAAGCACTTTTCGATCAATATTTTCCATTGGAAATTAGTCAGATAATTTGCTGGTTAAGGATATGTACGTAGAGCCCTATTGATAGACGAGTAAATCCAGAAATGAAACATGAGCATTTAAATTTGAGAAAAATCAAGTGAAAAAAATCATCCGTATCGGTATAGTTTCCAGCACTTCCTTTCTAACTAAAATTTTAAAATTACGATTTTAAATAATGTGTGGCGAAAAATAATTGTAACCTTCCAGCACATTATTATGCGATGATTTTTCTCAAAATTTCCTAATTACGTTTATAATAAATTTCCTATTTATTTCGGATAGCATAACAGCATATATGCACGTAGAACTCAAGAGTGTTCAATGTAGGGACCACTTTCTCTCAAGTTCATAGTGACTCATCCTTCTTCTTAACAAGAGCTATTTTCATGCAAAATGTTTCCAGTACGAAAACGATTATCGTGATAAGGAAGTGAATGTCGTCTAATGAATCAGACACACGACACCGATGTCGCGATTCAAAACATCGATGAATACGTACCTATAGGCGATATAGGGGGTAAAACGATACTCTGAAAATATCCGGGACAACGGGAGTGACATCTGAAATCGTCTTCATTCCCACAACCGATTTATGCGGTTCAACAATCGAAAAATAACCTTCTCACTTAGCCCAAGTGTTATTTCGATTCAGAAATCAAACGGGGGATATGCTAATTTCACGATTGAGAAGCGCTAAGGGTCCGCCGCCCGGCGGGGTGAGCGCAGCCTTCGGAATATGATTAGAGCAGCAGTCCGTTTGGGAAAAAAAGGGTACAAGTTTAATAGGATGAGATTCTTCCTAAATTGATAAATAAATTAAAATAAATTTAAAAGATGAATAGGAAGCTAACAAGATCGGGATCTTTTATTGGTTTCCATGACGTCTTCACTGTCTCGTTCTGACTCTCACGATTTACCAGGAGTATCGCATTTCGCGTTTTACTGGGTTCCCAGTATTTCACCTGCAACAAGGAACAAGTGGGAAACTCAGAATCCCATATTGTACTGTTGTATTACAAACTTTTATTGATACACAGGACTACTAAACACATAATAGAGGTGGTTTTTTGAGGATCAGTCATAAGATTTAAATTTGTCCAATTTTTGGTAAAGTTTATTACCATTCTCAAGGCATGGAGTAGTATACAGCTCAGTTTTTGTTCACAAGCAACACGAGCTTATTAGAAATTTGGACAGAGTTGGATATTATATATGCTGCACTGTTAGCTCGAGAGCTTTCCACATACTCTAGAGCTAACAGTACAGCGTAAATAATATCCAACTCTGTCCAAATTTCTAATAAGTTTGTGCTACTTGTGAACCAAAACTGAACTGTATACTACCCCATGCCTTGAGAATGGTAATGAACTTTACCGAAAATTGGGCAAATCAAAATCTTATGACTGATCCTCAAGGAAACTACTTCATATCATATACATTCACACACTCCTAATCCACACTCCTAATCCGTTCACATACTCCTCTTCTAATAAATGCTCTAATAAGTGTTTTAAATTTATTTTCTTCATTACATAGAACGTTTTGTATTGGAGTTATTGGGTCTATCGAGGCAGGGAGGTTTCTTCACGTGATTTTTTTCTCATACATTGTTTCAAAATCCCTCTCCTCTTTAGTCTTCTATGTAGGGAATTCCAGCTCTGTCCTCCAATCTAAGCGACCGAATAACCTTTCTTGTGCCCCTTAGTCGAAGAGACACAGCTCTACCTAAGTTGCTAAATCGAAATAGACCAGCGTGGGTAAAAAAACGAGTAGATCAGTGCTCATGAAGTGAGTCATATGATAGCACATTTTCTTGTGAGGTGATCCGCGTTGAATAGGAGAAAAATTGGCTTTCCAGCTCACTCAGCTGATCTATGACCTCTCATGAGCCTTCAGCATTCTTCCTTGAGCCTCTATCTCATATTTCAGCTTCCTGCGTTGAATAGTGTAGACAAATGGCTTTGGAGCTCACTCAGCTGATCGATGACCTCAGGTGCGTCCTCAGCATTCTCGGACGTCGAGAAGTGGCATTTAAAACGATTTTAAGAGGACATACATACATCAACGGACAAAGTGAACACAATAACTCATTTTTCCTTTTTTTTAAATGAGCTTAAAAAAAAGAATAAATAAAATGAAATTATATATATATCGCTGCAAATCATTACACAAAGGTTTATTATGTTTGTATTGTAGATAGGCCTTCCACGCAGATCACCTGTCTATAATTATTAAACGAAGTCTATCACACCTTATCTAAATAGAACTCTATAGGCGTAGACGCCTATCTACGAGAAATTAATTAAATAACCTAAATAAAACAAGTACACATTAGACATGTTGTATTCAACAAGAGCTTATACCAACTGAAAATTATGAGATAAAATAAATCGCGCACCTACGCTTCATTATTCCATCTATAAATGACATTATTTATAATAAACTCGATTTCGTGAAGAGAATTATATTAGCTAGTCCTTTGAAAAATTATATAATCGTCGTGGTTTATAAAAAGAGCGAACTGGATTCTACGCACCTTGAAACGTAAACCTAATTTATTTAGCATGGAACATGCTTTAGCCATGGCCCAACTATGCACAAGTCTTAAGCGCGTGTAAACTCGACCCCGAAGTAGCGGTCATATTATTTTCCGCTAGACACATACTAAGTTCCAAAACGTGAAGTCGAAGGGTTTTAATAACATATTGTAACCTGGTTGTGGATACGTTTCTATAGAAAAGGTTCATTTTATCTATCATATAATGGTATAAGTCAAGAATATTCCTTCGAAGGTGGTTATTGGTAATGAAGTTTTATAATTGTCTGCAATAAAATTCTCTGCGGGGTTGAGTCCTGCTTTAAATAATCGTTATTATATATAAGCGTTATAAGCATTTTCCATGATTTTATAATTTGAGCCGTAAGCTCTAAGCACAAAGTCCGGGAGTCCAGGGGGGGGGGGGGGGGGGGGGGGGGGGATTTTTTCTCGTTCAATTACGAAGCATTAGGTATTGCATGCAATAATGCATTGTTGAAAATAGTTAACCAAAATCAAAGTAAGATAGCAAAGATTTCTACCAGCAACGAATTCGTTCAGCTGGCATTGAAACTATTGCAACGAGAGGGTAAAGTTTGACATTGAAGTATAGCATAATTCATTTCACCAAATATTTTTAATTAATCACGAATCTCGCACTACTTTGGTAGATCCGTCAGCAATCATCACAATCTACTCATTAAGAAAATTACCATAGAATTATCTGTTGACCGAAATATCCTCATCCCGAAATAGTCTTAACGGTTTGTTAAATCGCAGATTTGAAAGTACGGGGATTACTGGGGAATACCTCTTCCCGCTGATAAACTTATGATTCACAGCCTTTGAAGTTCGCAATTGTTCATCATGAAATCATGTCTTTCATGGAATTGAGTCCGGATTTTAGTCAGGTTAAGTCGAAAACACCAAGATTTGAAATTTGAAAACAAACGGGGAAGGTTCCTACCCCGTATTGCATCTTTTAGAAAACCTTTCTCATACAAAGCTCCAATATGCCACTAATCTGTAACGATGAGAATGCATTACATCATTACCAAAATACAAACAACTGAGAAATAATAGTCTCATCTCAAATCGGAAAAAAATTAAATTGAAGACCGTACGTATTCTTTCTATAAGGGGGATCCATATAAACATCAAGAATATAATATTCATATTATTATAATATTAATATTGTAATGTTCATAAATATTACCCCGTGAAAATCCGATTGACTTTGTCGGACATATTTATCTACAAGGATCTTTAAGTAGTCATTATATCTGGCTTATAAAAAGTTTACTTTTTTTTTTTAATTCGCTGAGATTGATATTAGCAACCAATTTCGGGAACAAAAACGTGATGGAAACCATCGCTGTCACCAAAATCAAAACTCGTATTTTGCGTTTTTAAATAAATTTGGCTCATATCACGGCTATTTGTCCGCATTATGCGTATTCAGTGAGTGTGTAAGAAATCGTTGCGTTCTGCTCAAGGTTATTTGATAAACGATGAAAAGATTGCGGGCTTACCTCTAGATGGTCTTCTATGCATTCCATCGTTATGACATTGATGCCGTATTTTGCTTCAGAGTCCATCATTCGGTGGATACATAGTGCTTGCACTGTTTTCCACTTTTTGGAGACAAAAAGTCGGCAAAATTATTATTATTATGTACCCATTTCAGAACAACTTTCGTTTAGTGTCTGCCCGTGTGATCGCCAATCCCTATAACAAAGTTTTTTTTTTAAATCTAATTTTGATGAAATGTTCAGAAAATGTTTTGATTAATCTATAGATGGTCCCCAATCAATTTCATTGCGCAGAAGTCATAATCCAATCTGCCCATGCGCAAACCTAAAATCCACCTAACACAAATTTCTCAAAACCTAGTCGTCCGATCTCGCCCGAATTTGAAGGGTCTCAAATCAATTTTAACTTAATCATTTCATTATTAGCTTCAGCGCATGAATAAATGTGATATCCTTATAACAAACATTACTTCTATTATTTTCATTCGATTTTGTATGATTAAACTACTACGATACCAACATGTATTATTTTACTGAGTTTCCCCAAAAAATGCATAAAATCTCTTATACCAACCTCTATATCTACTACATACACCAATATTACTACTAACGAAGTTGAGCGAGATCTGACTTGAACGATTGCTAGTGTTCCTGACGGATGTGTATTCAAGATAAACCTGGAACGCTTGTCGGGCTCGTTTCTGCTGAATAAACTAGCGTGATAATATAATTATAATCCTACGAAGTCTAATACTTCTCGCTGAGTTTCATAGCACAAATAAAACGTCGGACGACGGACTGATTCGATTTTTGAAATCTACGTATCTTGAATCGTAACCAACAAAATTTGAGAGAGGGGATACAACAATTTCTTGGCCGATTACAAAGGTTCACTTTACAAATATCATTACGGATTGAAAGCAAAATAAAACTACACAATTATGGATGATGGAAACTGGGATCAGGTTGAAGGGAACCGGAATCGGAGAAATACAAGATGTCGAAATCAGCGTCAGGTTACAAAACTTTTGATAAGAGACGACGTGTGAAGACGCGTGAAACACCGAGCTTGCACCTTAGTAACAGCCTCCCTAGATTTTCCCTAGGTTCACGTTCACCGTATTAGAACACCGTGGAAACTAGGAACTCTCTATTGTAATGTAGCTTTGTCTTCGTAAATACGTTGAGGAAGTACGTTTTTTATTGCAATACACAGTTTTTTGAAAGTTGACAAGTTGGTTGAAGGGAAATATGTAAATTTCCTCTTCCTAGACCGTTGAAGGATAGATCCTAGAAGAACGAACGGTTCCGGTCCTTGCGAAAACCAACTTTTTCCTCCGTTGGACGACCAAAAAACGTTTGAGCCGTTGGAAAAAACTTAACTCAAAAACAGCCGATATGTGGATCACACGGTAATTTTTTTAAAATATGCACGAAGACGTTACTCCCGGTTCCCTAGAAGACGCCTCTTGTTTTGGCTCGTTGTAATTCTCGGATGAGGACGTCGTAGGAGAGGAACAAGTCAAGTCCGAAGATGAAAAAAACTGACGTGCAAAGAATGAGAAGTTAATCAGAAGTCCATTCATCACGAGGCAAGACTGACAGGAGAGGGAGCCGATCCGAAACTGACCTCGCTAGGGCTCGCCCCCTACGGAACCGGCTAAAATATTCAAATCCGATGCGGAAAAAGACGCTACCGTGAGATTCTCTCTCTGTTTTGACGTTTTATTTTGATGGAAGTCGAGGAAGACCGAGAAAACCACAATGGGCGTGACTTACAACCCCCTAACCCCTTTTCTGATACAGTTGAACCGCAAAGACTTGTTAGCTACTATTGTCTTACACCTCAACAAATTCACCCCTTTTTCCAAGATTACCACAAAACGGTGTATTCCTCAACCCATCTCTTGTTCTTCTTCATGTGACTTCTTCGTTTTACCGTTGGGAAATTCCGGTTTTTGAAATACCTCAACGTTTTCTTCTTGTCTTCTTGAAGTGGACGTTGTTTGAGGGAAAGTTGATTACACTATTTCACAAGTCCATCTTCTACCTTTGTGCAGAACATCTTGCTGGGTTTGTATGCCCATTTGGCTTAACGACGAATTATGCTACTATACTTGAGAAAAATAGGCTATATGCTGGCAATATGTATATATGCAATTTATTATCGCATCGATTGCCCGCACGTCCCGCTTATCATTTGGCACGCACGAATTCGCTGTCTGCGTGGGCCTTACTTGCGTCTCTTTGCTGCGATGTAGGGAATTTCAGAGCGCTCTTGCGGTTGCTCTGTTAGCTTCTTTCAGATTGTAGTAACATGATTCCTCGATAGCTAACTCTCGTTCAAACCTTCTCTCTCCTATTTTCAAATGATTATAGTTTGATTAAAATTAATTCTATTCTTATATTAGTCAAACTAGTTCGCAACCTATAACAATGTGCAATACCGGAAAATCATTGTTTGATTCCGTCACCCTCCGTCACCAAAAATTCTTTAAGTAAAATATAGATCAGTTGGACAAATAGATCAGAATGCTTTGAATAGTTTGGTGGTCTGGATGCTTGCAAGCTTGCATCTCAAAAATACATAACATCAAGTAGTCAATCCTTCAGTAAAAATTCAAATTAGTAGGATATATAGGTCAGAATGATGTGAATGGTTTGGTGGTCTGGATGCTCGCAAGCTCACATCTCAAGAATACATAACATCAAGTAGTCAGTCCCTTAGTTAAAATTCGGATTAGTTGGACATAAAGGTCAGAATGCTGTGTGTAGCAAAGAGACGCAAGTCGTGGACCTTGGCATGAGCCCTGCTGTACAAAAAGATGGGTGGCTAAAATACGCACACACACCTTCCAAACAGGATATGATATTCAAATTTTATGCAAAGAAAGATGCAACCGTGAGATTCTCTTTCTGTTTTGACGTTCATTCTCTCATTTTTGATGGAAGTCATAGAAGACCGTGAAACCACAATGGAAATGACTTATATAACTCCCCAACCCCTACTCTGATACAGTTGTTACACTGCCTTGTTAGCGTCCATTGTCTTCACCTATTTACCTTCATTCACCCTTTTCCCCCATGTTTGCCTCAAAACGGTGTATTCCTTGACCCATCTCCAGTTCATCGTTATGTGACTTCTTCGTTTCTTTTCCGTTGGATAGAATCCGGTTTTTAGAACACATCAACGTTTTCCACGATATTCAATCGCGTATTAGGTGCATTGGAGTGGTTTTAGCAAATTATCGTTAAAAATGAAGCTCTTGCAATGGCTACAAAGATTTTAAAATTTATTTTTTTCCACATTTTTTCTTGGGAATCCGTTTTGATCCGCTCTGAAAATATCCTTCTTCATACATATACGTACCTGTGAGTCATCCTTAGGATTGAGATAAAAATTCCATCTTGCGCTAAAAATCAAGCATTCTAGAAATAATGACGACTTTGTTAATCTGCATTTTTGAGTACAATAAATTGATCACATAACAAACAAGTAGATCAGTGCTCACGAAGTGAGTCACATGATAGTGCATTTTCTTGTACGGAGATCCGAGTGATAGTTTCTATCAATCTAGTCATAGTTTTATTTCACTTTGGCGATTATATATAGTAACACATATTTAGTTATTAGCCTATTCCAGATCTAATCTTAGTCGCATTACTTTATTTTTGAGGTTTTTTCTTCCGCTCTAGGGGCTAAATATTGATCATCACTGTGTCCCTTATTTTGTCCTTCTCCGATTTGACAGTGGAGTCTGTGATGGCACTCCGTTTGGTGGTGGAGGGTAGCATAGCCCCTTTTGGAATCGTGCCTCTTGCAGTGTCTCTTTGGACTGCAATGACGCTAATGACCCTTATGGTTGAGGTGCGGCTTAAACCACTAAATAAAATTAAAAAAATAAATAAACTAGAACATTCAAAATGTTTACATAAAATCATGATGAGAAATGAATTAATTTCATTTAAATGTTCTAAAAAAAATTCAATGAAAAGTGCAAAGTATGCTAAAAATCCAAAATCTGACAAATTCAGACTGAGGCAAAGTAGGGACTTGCCAACTTCGTTTGTCAAAAATGCAAGATTCAATTAGGCACTCCTTGTTTAGCTTTCGGTTTGTTTAGAATCTTGCTACTAAGTTATTTACAATGATAATTTTAGTTTAGGATAGTGATATTACCTAACATTAATATGATCACGAAGACATGGATACTATTATTCATTCATGGATGATCGACGCAAGCGTGTGAGCGCCACCCCTCGCCTTGTTAGCTCCGTATTGTTTCTGAGCTTCGCCCCACCCCTTCCCACCGGCCTCACCCCTTTCCCAATATTACCCCAAAACGGTGTATTCTCCGACCCATCTTTTGTTCATCTCTATCTGACTTCTTCGTTTTTTTCCGTTGAGAAAAATCCAGTTTTTTCGAGAAAAAATAAACAATGAATAAAAAAACCTCAACGTCTAGGCACGTTTTTCTCACACAAAATCTCGTATTGAGATCCGACGGTTCAAAAACCAATCAATAGAAAGAGTTAGGGGGGAATCGAAACACCGCTAAAAAGCGGGATTTCTACTTTTTCCTCGTACTTAGCCCTCGTTCTCACCTTTCTTTAGATACATTCTGTAAACGGGTAATCATGCACTAGTTAGTTACTAAAAAAACCAACATTAAACATTGAAACCGGTTCGACGGGCCAATTAGCTTTGCTGTACTCGCTACGTGTTTGAATGTTGGGGGTTGGGAGGTCATGGGACTTCACGCATGAATGGAGGGTCGCATAATAGCATAATAACGAAAAAATGTGTTCATACAAATATCCCTTCAACCCTTCCGTGTTTTTATACTTTGTGGATGGAAGTTGTATTCATCAAAAAACAAACTTGGAGACATTTCAAATTTCAGAGCGAACGTTTGGATTTTCATATTGTTATGCACGTTAAGCTTATTTAAGGTCAAATCAGATCATTTCATAAATACCTGTTGCACATGATTTTCGTACTCGATTACTCAACAAATCATCAGCTGTTGCGTTGTTTGAGTTGAAGATACTCACTGTTTCCCTGGCAGTTGCGGCGAATCCAAGAAACATGCGTATAGCGGAATAAGCATATACAATGGCCTATTTCATAAAGCAACAAGCAACAAGTTACAAGCCGATTTTATGTACAAGTTGTAAAAAATGAGTGTGCAAGCGTTTCATAAAGGTACAAGTGTAGACTTGTAATGCACTGTGGAAATCAACAAGTGTACAGGCGAATTTGGACAAGTTACAAGTGTTTTCCCATAATTTTGAACGAGTCGCTGTTTTACAGTTGTAAAAATATGGCAGATTTTTAACTCACGTCCGTTCATCCGTTAACTTGTTATTTTCCAGCATTGTGAGTTGACAATTTTTCGGTGTTTAATGCGTAAGAATCATCTTCTGCTGAAGAATACAGACAAGAAAGAAGCATTCAGCGTAAAAGACGTCAAAGATTTTTTCGGTCACGAGTAAACGCTTATTTGAGTGTTTTTGAGTTTAACGAGAGATTTAGGATGTCTTCCGAGACCCTTGAAAGATTCAAATGGTACGTGACCCTATGCAATTTTTCCTGATCGGGTATTGAGGATCTCCCCATCATTGAAGAACAAAGTGAGGTGTGAAGATCATCTCGAAGTTACAGATGACATTCCTAACCCAGCAGCATTAAGACTTGATGAATAGATTAATAATTTCCGCTGAAGGAAGAGGAAAAATCCGATTATGCCAGCCATCAGAAAAAGTTGAAATAAAATACACACTTTCTCCACTTTTCAGTTTAAAATTTGTCTATCTTCCAATCATTACACCTTGTCGTGTACGATAAACATCCTATCGTGTATTTAACACCGTTTTTATATTATGATTCACTGACAAAACTTCAATTTCGGCATCCCGCTTGACGTAGTTCATTTCTTTTGTCCCCACATGCCATTTTTCTTTTCTGCTTCACTTGTAAACTTAGCTTCTACCAGTGTAACTTTTTTACACTTGTACTCTTTGTTTTGGTGAAACACTTGTTCTAGTTTACCGTGCATTACAAGTGTAACCTGTTAACTTGTACACTTGTAACTTGCTGTTTTATGAAATGGGCCCCAGGAATCTTGCGAAAGATGGGTTCGGGATCAAGTTTTGACAGATGGGGAGGGTAAGCTATGACGTCAAAACATTTTTTTGGTGGTCTGGATGCTCGCAAGCTCGCATTTCTAAAATACATAATATCAAGCAGTCTTCAATCCCTTAGTAAAAATTTAGATTAGTTGGACATAATATAGGTCAAAATGATGTATATAATTTGGTGGTCTGGATACGTTATGTATATTTCATCCCTTGAATTTTACCCTTTGGGGTTGATTGAAAATAATGCAGAGAAAACAGGGAAATCAGCAGGATGATGTTTGGGTTTCAAGCCTGATTCCGTAAACTTTAGATTCGTGTTTTCGGAAAGAACCTTCGGACGGCGTATAGAACGGATTTTTTTTTTTTTTTTAATTTAATTTAATCTTACACCAATAAATTTGAAAGGGGTTTTAATTATCGGTCGATTACAAACGTTTATTATGCACATAATAAACCGAAATTTTACAAATCAGAAAAATGTTTGAGAAATATTGGTAAGTAGTTCTTTATGCTTCATTTGGGTTCAAATTAATATTGACCCCCTCACCGTACAAACATACACACAAATACATACACATAAATATCTATGCAAAAACACACACACAAACAACCACACCATCATCACCATAATTAGGTAACTAAGTCTTTGGGGCCTGGGGGCCACATTTAAACATTTAACACCTAGAATTTCATGATAAAAAACTCATATTATATCAATTCATAGCATTTTTCAGTCAAATGAAACCTTCTTTCTATCAAATGAAACTTCGTACGGTCCAAATGAAACCTAGTTCCAATCAAATTAATCCTCGTCCCTACCAAATGAAACCATACACCAATCAAATGAAACCTCTTTCCAACCAAATGAAACTTTTTTTCATACAAATGAAACCTCATTTCATTAAAATTGCTGGTCACCGCGACAGACTGCTCCAACTTCGTGATATCATGATGATGAAACTGCTACCGCAGCTTCTGGAAACCCGCTTCACTAAATTAATTTGTTGTACCCCTGTATTAACTTGTTTAGCAAAAATCTGAATAAAATGTAATTTTTCCCTGGATAATTCGAAGACGTTCCATTTGTTTGACAAAAAGTTTCATTTGGTTGAAAAGAGCTTTTATTTGATTGGAACATGGTTTCATTCGGTAGGTACGAGGTTTCATTTGATCGGAACAGGTTTTATTTGGTAGTGACGAAGTTTCATTTGATAGAAAAAAAGGTTTCATTTGACTGAAAAATGCTGTATTAACTCGCAAAACCGAAAAGCTAAAATTCGGAAATGTAGATTGAAGAATCGCACTACATTTCTTATCATAGCAATTATTCAACGACTATTAGTAGCATTAATTTATAATAAGCTTCATAAAAAAGACCTTCTGTCCTTAAATTGGTTTTTTAATTGAACTCCAACGTTTCTTCCCTGGAGCTTAATATTCAGAAATGTAAAATATGTATGTATTTCCATGATGTCCATATTTACATTTATTCCACGTAATTTCATATCAATAAAAACCGCAGAAGCAGGTGAAAACGATGTATATTTTGTACGAAATGAAAGACGGACTGTTGGGCTGATTTTGATGGCTACATCATTATCAATAACAAAAATTACTGGATATGCATCTGAAAGATGCTTGTATGGTTAAAAAGAGTTTAACTCCCATTTTTCGAGAGGAATAAAGGTCTGGTAGTTATAAGCAATCAAGTGCAAACGAATTATTGAATTGGGATTATAGCTTATCATATGATTATGATGATGAGAGGGGGGGGGGGGGGTACTCAATCAGTTTTAACATTAAGGAGATATAATTCCAAGCATTCAGAATTGATCCTACTAATGGTGGAATAGAGTGAGATTCCCTCATTTTAATATTAACCAGACTTCTCACTTTCAATCCGTTCGAAATTTTCAAGTACATTTAACATACTTCCCTTTGTAAAAAACTGAAAAAAATATACAAATAATTGATCTGTCAAATCATTCTTCTCCTTAACAGAAGTCTCCTGTCTCTTTTCTCTGACAGAAATTGAATATTTCAGATTCACCCTCTTTTCAATTAAAGTAACGTGAGTAATAAAAAGGCGATCGTGAGTAACTGATGATGTCCGAACCGGGAGAATCGATTTAGGGGTGTAATTCTTTATTTCGTATATCGTTTTAATTCACGTCTGTTTTTTTCCTTTTGTGGGTGTTTCCAAATGGAGTAAAAAAATGTAAAATCCTATAAAATGTTAATTTATAATTATTAGGTTAATTTATAATGACCCCATTCGTTTCAACAATTTCTTGTGAGTTTCAGTTGGTAGTTGAAGATAATTTCTGTAGAGTTCAATGTCATTTCCCCACTCCTCGAACTTGGTTTTCCCCAATCCTCGTGGTGAGAACTCCGTGAGAGTACCTAATGGGTCCCGTGAATGGGGAAGAGAGGTAATCCGCTCCCGTGAAACTATAGCTCCGGACACAGGGCCCCCCGATGATGGACACAGATCGGACTCAAGATGATGGACTCGTGGGGGTCTTAGGAGATTGGGATTCCCAAAGCTCCTCGAGAACCCACCCCTACCTTCCCCTATCGCACCGGAGGGGTGGGTTTCTCATCAGGTTCCTCCTTTTTCGCACTTCAGGTGTAAAAGTCTCCCTTCTAAAGGGGGTTGGGCCCCGTTTTTCATCAGGGGTGGGGAGGGAGGTCCGCGGAGTTGACAAGTGGCTCCCCGTCTTCGCTACATCCGTCACTACAGCTCATCTCCCTCAGCTCGACTCATCTCGTACTCTAGTTTGGTGATAAGTTTTTTTTCTCGGTGATTCGTGATCGATATCGGACGTCTAGTCTCGTACGGTCGTCTAGTCATTCCTAGTTCAGGAGCCCATGCTGCAGCATCAGCTCCGGTCTTTTCGAACACACAAAGGATACCAAAATCCCGAGGTACGTTACAAATATCATCTCGATATTCTGGATTCAAAACATACAATTTTATATCTATTTTCAAAAATTTAAACATTTCCCAAGTTAAACTAAACATTTTCCAAAATGATTTACAACGGTTTCCAAACTGGTATTTCCCAAGTCAACAAATATTTCCAACTCACAATATTTGACTATTTTCTGAAGCAATCGACCATTTCCCCACTATATTCAAACATTAATTCATATTTAATTGTTAATATTGCACTGAATATTGAGTGTGACTAGCAAATTCTCGATTTGGTATTGACGTATCGATTACCTATGACATTCAGTCTATCATCTTACACAACTGGCGAACAAAACTGATAACACTCAAATGAATTTGGTTTTTTACTATGATCAAATTTACATAAATTTTTAACTTGATTGCAAAACGTAAAAATTATTGATCAGTCAGGGGTTCACTCAAATGTGTCAATTCCATAACAATCAATTCCAGCATATCATTTATATGTGTGGCCGTCCGTCTGCGTTCGCTTTAATTTCTGTTGTTCCATGTACTTTCTAGAATTCTATAGTATGCTGTAGATTTTGATGAAATTTATCGGGAATGGGCGGGATAGGCTGCAGATGGTCCCCTTTCGGTTTCATTCTTCACAAAATATAATAGGTAAGATTCAAACATAAAATCATATTAAATAATTGTTAATATCACACTAAATATTGAGTGTGACTAGCAAATTCTCGATCTGGTATTGACGTATCGAGTAGGACATTCAGTCTATCATCTTACATAGCTGGCGAACAAAACTAATAACACTAAAATGAATTTGATTTTTTTACGATGAGAAAATTTACAGAAATTTAAACTTATTTGCAAAACGTTAAAATCATTGATCAGTCAGGGGTTCAATCAAATGTGTCAATTCCAGAATATCGTTTATATGTGTGGCTGTCCGTCTGCACTTTAATTTCTGTTGTTTCCTGTACAAGTACAATTCTATAGTATGCTGTAGATTTTGATGAAATTTATCGGGAATGAGTGGGATGGGCTGTAGATGGTCTCCTATCAATTTCATTGTTGCGAAATCAATACTCCACTCTGCGTGTGCGCAAACGTAAATTCTATTATGCTCCGTTTTTTCACGGCCTAGTCGTCCGATTTCGCTCAAATTTGGATGATAGTTTGGTGATGACGATTTGATCAACACATATAAATTTCAACATGATTGTATAATTAATAGCTACTGCGCATGCCCCTATTTGAAGTCGTTGTAACAACCTTAATTTCCACTGATTTCATCAGATTTTGATGAAATTGTCAGAGGATGCGCGGGTTAGGTTGAAGATGGTCCCCCATCAGTTTCATTGTTGCCAAATCAATACATCATTCTGCGCATGCGTCATCATTCCATCATGCTCCATCTTTTCAATCTCTAGTCGTTCAAGTTTGCTTAAATTTGGATGATAGTTGAAAGATTTCTCATCGTCTATTGATCTGATTCCCTTAAAACTAGGGGGGTAGTGGGCGATGTTTCAGTGATATTCCCTATGAATTACATTGGTTGTATTATAGAGGTTGGCGATTGGTTGTGTCATAACTATTCCGCAAGCGCAAAACTATACCTGGTTGACACAGTCAAAATTCCGAGACTATAGACCGATCAACGCAACCACGCGCAGTCGACACCAACCTTGTTTTTTAAAATGGAAACTTCGTTTTTTATTGCGGATTCGAATTCTAAACAAAATTTCAGGCAAGTTTCCCCCCCCCCCCCCCCCCCCCCCTGGAAGTTTTAAGTGCATACAAGGGAGCACAATTCCGTGAAAATAGAGCACGAATAGTAAGATATCGAGTTTTAGAGTCTTTCAAAAACTCGATATTTCACAATTTGTGCTCTATTTGCGCTTGCACTCGTTTGTGCGTACTCAAGAACTCAAGTGATGGGTCATTTTTTCATGAAATATTGTGTAAAATTCAAATCTGCAATAAAAAATGGGGTTTCTCACTTGAAAAGGTAACGTTGGTGTCGATAGCGCAAGTTGCGCGCTTGAATGGAGCCAATATGATATTTGAGGTACTCAGTAAAAACTACGTATTTAAAAAATAAATCCTTGTTACGTGATGATTCCTGAGGGGGGGGGGGGGGGGGGGGCCACCAACTTTTTTCCAAAATTTTGATTCGTAACTACCGAATGTAGGGAAGCTTTGCGTTCGTGATTGAAGTCGAAAAATTCTTGTCCTCCAAAATCAAAATTCGCATTGCTTTCCGCTTTTCAGAGCTTGCTGATCAATTTCGGTTCCGTGTCTGTCTGTCTATGGTAAATCCCTATTCATGCCTAATCATGTGAGGAAGCTATACTGCCCACCCAACTGGGCAGATGTGTTTGAGTTTTTAGTGCCAAACACATTAGTGACGCCAGAATAGCCTTATCTTATCCGGTTCTCAGGGTAGCACTGATGGACCATTGTGAAGCACGATTCCTTCTAACAATGTCTATATTTTGATTATATTAGTCATCAGTGCTACTCATAGAACGGAATTCAAACGAAATTCATTCAATTTTAACTTTTAACAACATTTTCGGAATAAGCGTTAAAATCCATAAGCGTGGTGCACTTTGATTCGTGGAAAATTTCCATCTGCTTAAAGATAGACAAATTTGAAAGTTTGCTTGTACATGCCGAAGTCTAAGATCAGTAAGCAGTCATCAGATTAGTCATTCATTCTTGTCGCATAACATTTCATCGATTACCTTCTCCACATCATCGCATCTAAGTATAGCAGAATCCCTGTACTTTTCCTGTACTTTCTCTTGTTAATTCCGTACTACGGAGAAGATATGGGATAGAATCCGTGAATTAGGTGATTACGATTCACGTAATATCGGCCAGTCTTTCTTGGTAATGTGGCCACTCACAGCACTAGCGTAGGATCAATACGATTGGTTCTAAGTCCAGCTCGCGATACTTTCTATAATTAACAACATTAGTAAGTCCCCAGTTTAAAGAGATTGTCTGTTGACAACTGTTGCGCGCGGATGATCTGAGGATGAGCCGGTGGAAATTGCCGGTTCCCTTCACGTACGAGAATAGCGTGTGAGATCATCAGATATGCGATAACCGCCACGTTCCTTCTCACCTTCAGATCGGAAGAGAACATAAAATGATCAAAGTAAGTTGTAGAGCGCGCGTACAGATCATCAGGAAACTGCTATATTGTGAACTTAATTTTAGCAAAACTTTATTAACGAATTTTCGTAGAAAATGAAGCAATTTCAATGGCTCCAAGAATTTAAAAAAGAAATATTCTCAAAATTTTCATCATGGCAATTTGGGCATTCTGAAACGATTCCTGAAGTTCTTGATGTTTCATATGTATAAATTTATATAGGTATGTATAATATATATATATATATATATATATATATATATATATATATATATATATATATATATATATATATATATATATATATATATGTGTGTGTGTGTGTGTCATTCCAAAACCCTTAGGATTGAGATGAAAATTCCGTTTTCATGCCAAAATATCAAGCTTTCCAAATTTAGGGATGAGTTCGTTCGCCAGCGTATTTTCAGCCCATTAAATTAGTCATATAGCAAAAAATGTGCTGCAAAAATCACCAAAATGGCTAAAAACAGTTAAAATTTTTATATTTTATAGCAGGATTGTTCAAAAAGAGTTTATTAACTATAGAATAGAAAAATGTACTCACATTTCATTAAAAATGCTAAAAAAGCTATCGTAGTTTTATATTTATTTATGTTATAAATGGATATAGTGAAGAATGCCGCTTGTTTTGTTGTCACTTGGTTGAGAATTAATCTTGGTTATAGTAATTGTAGACGCTCACCATAACAGAAAACTATCTATCTACTTCCTTCTCATTTCGATTCTATTTGTCGTATGAAGCTCATGAAAAATTTGGTTTTTGTTACTTGATCACTTCTGCCAGGCATGTTCCATGTTGACCTTTAGCCACGGACTCCAAGTAGAAGCATCCAGGGGGTCTCCCCCAGCGGGGTCAAGGGGGCAGAGCCCCTTGCGAGGCCCGAAGGGCCGAGATTACTTAAGAAATGTAAATAAGTTATGTAAGTGGGAAATAATTAATCAAGAGGTAGAATAGCAACAGGGCTTTCGTTGTTTCTATTGGGGTGATGGATTTTGTACAAGCTTGATGCAGTCAACGACAATTTCGGAATCCTCAATATTTACATATTTGAATAGTTTAACAGTCACGTTATGGATAGGAAGAAGCTATTAGCTAACTTAGCAAATGTTTTGGGTTGCGTGAGATGAACGAGAGATTCCGTTTAATGTATATGCTTTCGATCATTAAGGTACCCCTCAATCAACCTCAATTGCCTAACATTATATTGCCTCAATGGGCCTGGGGAGGATTAGAGCTGGACTCCTATTGAGGTTTACTGGGGCCCTCAATGCGTTGTTAGCAGGTCAGCAGGTAGAGCTCGCAGCTGAGTGGAAGGTTCTCACGGCCGTCGAGGTATTTGCAGGAGATTCGGAATTCCCCAATCCGTGCTAAAAAGAATGGACTGTTGTGGCTAAGGGTTCGTTGGCATTTCGGGTTTTCCCCAGATATTTTCAGAAAAAATGTGAATAGTTTGCATCCGTAATGGTGGTCAATAAAGGAGTAGACCAGTTCATACCCAGCGAGAGCTTCTTGGGAAGATTGTTTGCTAAGGTGAGGACGATACTTACCCAAATTTTAAGATCGCCGCTTACAAGATTAAGGTCGACGCAATACCAAAGGTGAGAGATTTCGCTCGAGTTAAACGGAGAGTTTTTGTATTTATAGTATTGGTATTTCTCGTAAACACGGAAACAAGCCGTTAGAGCGAGCACGATGAATGCTTACCTTTTCGCATTGATTTCTCGTAGCGTTTTAATAAGTCTGAGAGAAAGAGAACTCTTATAAAGACGTTAACGTGACTCTTGTAGTGAATCACTGCTTGAAATGAAATCTTGAGAATGATAAAGCTGAAATCGTCGATAAAACGTCGAAAGCTAGAACAAAATGGTTGAGTTGCGGGGAAAAAAAACACGAAAGAAAGAAACTTGATAGTAACGAACTGGTACTATGTTTAGGAACGATTTTAAACGCATAGGTTGTAAAACTGTTACTTATTACTTATTCCAGTTTTACAACCTTTCCTTTTAAAATCATTTCTAAACTTAGTACCAGTTCGTTACTATCAAGCTCCTGAACAAGCTCAATATAACATGTAGGTGATACTGATACCACTAACCGAGGCAAAATTCTAGAAGTCAGCCTATGCTCCAGACGACCATTTGGTACATGGCAGCCTCGAAATTTAACGATAAATTGCTCTTAATAAAACTGAAGATCCCCAAATTTGTAAACTACAAACGACTAGCCCAAGTTAATGAACATGTACATGATATGAAACCTAGATATGAATATCAACCTCTAATAAAGGCTCCAAACAAACCTGATGACTTGATTTTATTGCTGTACCTTAGCCATCAAACCATAATATTATATCCCTGAGGAGGCCTGACCAGGCGAAAGCGCAAGGATTTCGAAATATTAAACACCTTAAACACACGAGGAGCATCCTTAATATTCCTCCCCTATGAAATTCGGATGAAATGGTATTGTGTTGTTTGAAAGTTGGGTGTGAATCGGGCCAACATTTTCCTGCTGGGAATGGATCGTCCTACTCCCGTCAACAATTAAATGTGCATAATGGTATTTTATGGTGAAAATGGTGTGAGACCCCCCCCCCCCCCCCCCTTGGTGGTGCAGATTACTTTGATTCCTGTAGAGTTCTTTTACCCTCTCGAGTACAATCACATATTTAAGAACATTATATCCAACTTATTTACGACTACTTTATTTATTCACAGCGGTTTATGGTCCCTCCCTTCATTAGCTTTGTGGCTAATTTCGCCCCTATTAAACTTAAAATGCTAAACTTCGGAATGGGATCTCTCTCGGTGCGGTAGAGTAAAATTAGAACATCCATTCTAAATTCCATTCATTCTAATCATCAGAGTGAGCTATGTAACTAATTTAGTTACAGTCATACTTGAGATGCTGAAATTTTAAACAGCCTCATTAAAACATTTATGCACAAAATAATGCTGAAAACATCATTAATATTTCCTGAAAAATCGATAAAAAATGCGAAAAAAGCTAAAAATCATCCAAATTCTTTTTTGAATCACAGAATATTATTTAGAACGAATTTTTTATCTTAAAATTGGTAGTTGACCATTTTTTTTACACTCTAAGTGGTCAAATTTCAAAACTATACTAACCATTATATAATACGATAATTTACGAAAATTCGTTCATCCAATTTTACTGCATGACTGGAAATTTTCATTAAAAGGATATGTATAATAATGTATTAACTATTCGGTATTGCTGTATGTTCGCAGTTTACCTCCAGCCTAGTGGCGGTGAAGAGGAAGACGAAGAGGATATCGCTCGTTGTCCTGTTTGTGAATCTACTTTCCCCGACGTTGATCTGTAAGTACAATGAATATTTCCCATAAGTACTTTCTGTTCCTAATTATAGTTAATCAATACTTACACAAACAGGGCGAAATAAATGAAAGCTGGGCTTACACGCTCAGGCCATTTTTGTATAAACTGGCTTGCGCAGGGAGGTCGTTGAGGTGAACAAACTTTGCGCAAGCCAGAAAGTTCAGATTGAGTAATTTTTCTCCCGTTCAGAAAATCGGATTGAGTTTAGTGCGTTGGCATGAGTGTGAGGACCTGTGCAAGCCAATTTGTGCAGATAGTTTGAAAGTGTAGACCCAGCTCAAGTTGTTCAGTTCATCTGCAGAAATTGGATTATGGGGTCCACACGTTCAAGCCATCTGTACAAACTGGCTTGCGCAAGTAGATCGTTGTTGGGAAACGAACTTAACACAAGCCAAGCAGCTTTCGCAAGTCAAAAAGTTTGGCTTGAGCAAATTCTGTCCTGTTCAGAAAATCGGATTGAGGATGGTGCGTTGGCATGATTGTGAGGATCTGTACAAGCCAATTTCTGCTGACAGTTGAAACATGTAGGCCCACGTCCAGTTGTTCAGTTCATTGACACAAACTGGTTTGTACATTTGTTGTGGTTTGTACAAGCCAATACCAGCAGATTGAATAAAAGTGTGCCAATGGCTTAATCATTTAAACCCAGCTTTAGTTTTCGCTTGACCCCTTGCATAACCGAAGTGTACAATAAACCTCGTCCCTGTACTGCACTTCATAGTTTTAAAATGAATTGTAAAACCGTTTGGGGAGTTCACTTTCACACTGATACACGTTTGCCCAGAAAGCGACCTTTGCCGCAAAAACTGAGATACTCCGATATCTTTGGGAGGTCCTTTATCGTCACCGCTCTGCTTATGCTGTGATAACGCTTAAAAAGAGCTTCTTGGGCTGGGGTCGATAGAAACAGTAACTGCCTCAATTTTGACGAAGCGGAGGCGAACGTAATATCATCACACTCGAAAGCCCACTTCAAGTTTTCTGTGAGAAGCCCACCAGATGCTTCTTCACTGCTTCTTGTCACGCGAGCTGGCTGTCTTTTGATAAGTGCATTCCCAATTGAGGCTAACACCTAACGAGTGAGCTCCATCGATTGCCTCGAGTCAAGTTGGTTGGTAAGTCTCCAACGATACTGGGGGCCGTGGGTGCTTATTTTGACATTTTAGAGTTCCCAGTAGATCCGTAAAACACAATACGCCGTGTGGTATTGACGATCCGGCGCCGTATCTCTGACGCAATGAGTTACGGTGACGCATCCTTCCGTACAGATACGTTAACGGTTCGCCATCCGGAAAAAAACGTAATCGTATAAAATAACCTCCTTCCATGGACTCAACCTCCTAGGGATAATTTCATCCTTCCATGAATTTAGCGTTACAACTAGATCCGTTAAGGACTTGACGTGACTTTAAGGTGTGGTAAAGTTTCTCGTTACCGCACGCCGTATTGAGACCGACGGATCTCTAGGAACTCTCTATTATGTCTTTACTTTGGCACGTGGACTCGAAAAGCGTTGCGTTATAAAAAAACGACACAGTTGATTTCTAATTCATTTCTATAATTAACTTTTCAAGTTTTCAACGGACAGAAATCGTTCACCATTCGTGGGAAAGCTCTCAATTTATCACGCATTTCTTTCTTACTTATTCTTGGTATTAGTAGATATAAAAAGAAAATTCTGTCACAGGGGCCAACACGAGGCAAGGTATGCTAACCCGCACAACGCATAAATTGAAATTTTCGGTCCATTCTGGTCCCCTATCAGTTTCATCGTTCTTGACTCAATAGCTCACTCTGCGCATGCGTAAACGTAATTCCAATATGCTCCATTTTTTTCACGCCCTTGTAGTCCGATCTCGCCTAAATTTGGATGATAGTTGGGGAATAACGATTTGATTATACCATATCAATTTCAACATGATTAGCTACTGCACATGCGCCAATGTGAAATCATTGTAACGACCTCACCTTCCATAGTTTTCACCCCGGTTTCGATGATATTTTCAGTGAATGCGGGGGTTATTTTATAGGTGGTTCCTACCTATTTCATTGCTCTACTCATCAGTTCATTCTGCGCATGCTCGAACGTAAATTACGTTGAATATACCTAATTGTTTTGTTTCTTAATTGACCATTTATGACGTTTATCGCTACTTCTTGGTTTCTCTATTCCGCTATAGAATTTTCCAAATCATTAAAAACTTTTCAATGATCTATACATCTATACATTCGTAATAGGTAAACGAGGAAGCTATGTGCCACCCCCATCTTGGCAGACGTTTTTCATTTGAAGCAGATCCGTTGTAATTGTTGCAACTCCTTCAATAAGCGGTATTTTTCTGCGGTTTATTCTGCCAAATTTAAATTAACGTAGTTATACAAATGGGTTTTATGTCAGAATATTATAAATTGTATAAAGAGTTGATTTATCATAAATGAACGTTAAACATTTTTGTGCAATAAAATGAGCGCATTTTCAACCGTTGAACACAGCAAAAATGGTCCAAATCCGAGTTTGATATAGCAGTTTGTTATTTTTGCTAAACATTTTTTAGAAAACGTATGCTTACCATACTTCAAATTTATTTAAAACAAGTTTCAGTGACGCAGCATGATCGTATGAGCGAATTTTTGTAAACTATCGGACTATATTATATTACATTGTTTTGAAAATTAAAGATTTAGAGGGAGAAGGAATTGTTAACTTTTTTTTAATTAATTTTTTAGTGTAATTATCAACGCGACATTGATAAAAGTGTAGAAATGTAAGGACGTGTTAGATATGTCAGAAATATGTCAGTTTGGAGTTTGGATGGGCATGATTTTGTTTGGGGGCGATTAATAACTTTCTATTGTCCCTTCGGTGTTGTGAGAAAGTTAAAAGTGTTGATACAATTGAAGAGAAGAGAAAGTGAGGAGAGAAGTGAGAGTTAGAAGAGAAGTGAGAAGAGAAGTGTCTTAGTGTCCGGGGGACTCAATTGAGTCCGGGGCGGTAGCGGGGGCGGCAGACGTGTTTGTGATTGATAGGACGAACCCCCGCCGCCCCCGCTGATAAAAATGACTCGAAAAGGCCTCCCGGGGGCGGCGCTCAACACGGATCCGCACTTAAGTGAACCGCCCCCGACCAAACAACCGATGTCCCTCCCCTGATGAGAAAAGGGGGAGTCTTGATGAGAGCCCTGATGAGAGAAACTGATGAAAAGAGGCTTCCCTGAGCTTGGTGGTTGTGGGAGGGGGTCGTTGAGGGATGACACTTCCCGAACCATTCAGACACCACTGATTAACACCGTCATTAACCGAAGGTTAAGGGTGAGAAAACGGCTTTCCGGGGAGTAAATGTCCCGCGGTCGTGTAAAAGGGTCGTCGTCGGCAGACACTGTGACGACGGGAGGGGTCGGCACTTGACGTCGGATTTCCATTAGCTCCGAATTACTCGACCGATTTTCCACAATAGGCCGCATCAGGACACGCTCTCAGCTTCAAGAAACTTCCCCTTCCTATTTTTACTTTCCCAACAGCCAGCAGAAGTTATTTATTTATTTACAAAACGGGCGAGGTCCAATTACAATATTGTTAACAAAATAAAATAGTCTCTTGATGAATAAACAAAATCGGTATTTCAGAAGAAAAGAAAATACAAACAATATAGGTATATGTGTGTTATATAAGGTAAAAATCACAAACAAACACTTCTTGTAGCTGGGATGAGTGTAGGCTATGTGGACAGAGATTTCAGGGCGGACGGTGGATGGTGAGTAATATTTTTGAGCAGAAGGTTCGAGATGGCTGATCATGGAAAAAGTCTAAAGCTGGATTTCGTTGGAGTACATGGTTGGCTAGACGAGGGATTCTATTGAGGGGCTGTTTCATACAGGTAATTAGTTGTGGAGAATTGAATATGAAAAATGGGTTGATTACGGGAGTAAAAAGCTGGAATATGTAGGTTTATTTCAGAGATGAGTTCGGAACAGTCAATCCGGTTGTTCAACAAATTGAAAAGGAACAACATGTCGGATACAATGCGACACTCTTCAAGGCTGGTGAGTCGGCAGCGATTGGCTAGGGTTCTAGAGGTATATTCTTCTTGTGGTATGCGCAATTTATAACTCAGGTATCTCACGAACCTCCGCTGAACTTGATCTAGCCGCTCCTTGTGAGTTTGATAAAATGGTGACCATACGATCCAGCAATAGTCCCATTATTGGCCTTACGATCATTGAGTACAGTGATATAGGTGCTAGTATGCTGTTAAACTCAGCGGTGTTTCTTTTAAGGTAACCTAGAGCGCTCATTGCTCGACAGACCACAGAGTCAATATGTGTGGAAAACGTCAGAGTTGTGTCAAATATGACTCCAAGGTCCTTTGCTTAAAATATAACAAACAAAAAATCGTGAAGAGCCTCTCTTTGTGAAATATATATATTCTTTTCTCTAATTTGGTTAGTTCATATCATGAATTCTTATATCTATTGCTTCTGAAGTGAATATTTACCTATCATTTCAACTTTTATTTATAATTATCTTGTACCAACTCATTAAATTGTATTGTATTTGTACTGGGCTATGCCCCTATTAATAATAAATAAAAAGTCTGCCAAGTTGGGTGTGGCTTCCTCGTTGATCTATCATGGATGTATAGACCATTGAAAAGTTTTAAATTGAAAAATTCCATGCACGAATAGGGTAAATCAAGAAGTATCGCAAAACGTCATAATTGATCAATTACAAAACGAAAAAATGATACTCAATGTAATTTACGTTTTTACAAGCGTAGAATGAACTGATGAGTTGAAAACAATGAAATAGGTACGGAACCATCTACAACCTAAACCGCGCATTTGCTGACAATTTCATCACAATCGGATAAAAACTGTGTAAATTAGGGTTATTACAAGTATTCCACATTGGCGCATGCGCAGTAGCTATTAAAGCTATTAATGATACAATCGTGTTGAAATTGATATGAGGTAATCAAGACATCTTCTTACAACTATCATCCAAATTTAAGCGAAATCGAACGACTAGAGTGTGAGAAAATAATGCTTGATGGAATTTACGTTTGCGCATGCGTAGAGTGAAGTATTGAGTCAAGAACGATGAAACTGATAATGGACTATCCACAATCTGACCCGCGCATTCTCTGACGACTTCATTGAAATCGGATGAAAACGGTGGAAATTAAGGTCGTTACAAGGATTTCACCAAGGCACATGCGCAGTATCTATTAAAGACACAATCATGTCGAAATTGATATGAGATGGTCAAATTGTCATCCTCCAACTATCATCCAAAGTACAGGGAGATCGGACGACTAGGGCGGAGAAAATTCATCAAAGAGAAAAATGGTTTTATTGCTGGGATTTATGGTTTTATTGCTGGTTTTTTTTATTGGTTTTAATGCTTATCTCTCTCTCTCTCTCTCTCTCTCTCTCTCTCTCTCTCTCTCTCTCTCTCTCTCTCTCTCTCTCTCTCTCTCTCTCTCTCTCTCTATATATATATATATATATATATATATATATATATAGGGTTCTATATATATATAGAAACTTCTGTTACTCGTTCTATTACCCAAAGTATTACCTCGTTTTCTAATGATTTTCACAACCAACGCATTTCTAGGAAAATGTAACTCCTGAAGTTTTCATCGCAAAAGATTCGTTTTCTATTTGCTGGAAAGCTCTCGATTTATCTAACCGTATCATGTTAACGTCTGCGCAGTTCGTGGCCAACACTGAGGTATGAGCATAGTTGTGTGACTAATTGTTTCATACTGGTGATAATTCTCAATTAATTTTGTAAACATGATCGCAACTGCTATTGGGACATCAGGAGACGATTGAAATTGGTTTTTTCTTGATCAGCTAAGGGAGATAAATTCTCTCCTGCTCACCCCAGGAAGTTGAAATTGGATAGGGAGGAATTGTGATACGTGAAAATCCTATGTCTATCGACGTGGGTGGGCTTTTGACGACAGTTTCGAGCAGAATCACATTGTAAAGGGTTAACAGTCGGGGTTTGCGCCGTGAAAAGGCGACGCACGTGATGCGAGGGCCACAAGTCAGACGCGTGGGGCGGTCATTTACTCCCAGCACCGTCTGCGACCTCCGGTTTACGGGGAGAAAAACAGATCGACGCCGGGAGAATCGCAACACAAAAGACCCCGAGCCCTTCATCAATTCACATCACAAGGAACATCCGATCGATATCCCGTTTGAAAGTGAATCCGGAGGGGATTTTATCGATTGTTTTTCGATATCCTCTGTTGAATGTTTTTAGCTCGTCGTGCGTGTCTGACATCGTTCCCCGAGACCGTCTGGGGGTCGTGTCCCCATCAAAGGTGGGAACTTGGCTGACTCGCGCGCCGCCTTTTGAGAGCTACGACGGTGTCATCAATCTTGAGAGCTTTGTTGTTTTCTTGGGGACCTCGGGAGCTTATCAATACGTCCAGACGGTTTTCAATCGATGGATGGATGAAAACACGTGGACGCTACAACATCCTAAATCCAAGTGGATTTGGACAGTATGCTGTTCGAAACTATCGAGCTAATACCTATCTCCCTAATTAAAATTTAATCAATTTGTTCCGCAAATGTCTAATTTTCAAACCAATTTAGAATAGTACAAGAAATTCGCAAGACATCCACTTTCCACAAAAAAATGAGAGAGTGAGTGAGAGAGAGAGAGAGAGAGAGAGAGAGAGAGAGAGAGAGAGAGAGAGAGAGAGAGAGAGTGAGAGAGAGAGAATTATTCGTTTATTTAACAACCAGGGAAGGTTAAGGCCTTTAGGCCCTATCTTCCACCTTCCCTGGACACAAGAATACAAATAATTCCTCTTACAATCGCTATAAAATAGAAATTTGAATAAATTATACAATTGAAAAAAAAAGAAGTTTTTTAAAACTAAAGTTTAAACATTGCATCATCGTAGCTTATAATCATTAAAAATTAACTGAAATGCAATATTCCATCATCATCGTTTACTACCAATATTTTTCTAATAACAAGCTTTTCACCTCATTTCTGGAATTTCCATTTTCCTATTTTTCAAATACAAATATAAAATAATAAAGTTTTGTAAACACTACCCCAACTACATTTCTAAACCGCGATTCTTATTATCCTCGTAATTGTTTTTTTGCTTTAGTATCAAATACCAACAAACCAAATTTTGAATTTATCATCTGGTGAGGAATGGAGGGGATTAATAGTCACCAATTTAAGTGCTGCCCAAGCTACAATGCTCACCCGATACTAAAATAAAATATGTTGTATCCATCCTAAGGCATTCTGAGCGTTCTGCTAAGATGTAAGACGGCTCGGCCGTGCAGTGTAGTATCCCGCTACGCCGTTCGCCAACCCTCCCATCCCGCGCGTTCACCGGTCACTGGATAGAAGAGATTTTAAAACTAAACTTATTGTCAAGTAATGCGTGCATTACAGGGACGTCCCTGTGAACGGATTTTATATAAATTTGGCGGGAGTCAAAATAACTTCTATTTCTACGAGTTACCCTCCCTTGCCATTAACCCCTTCTACCGACATTTTCTATTTTCTATTTTCTATTTCTATTATAAAGTTTCCAGCATGAATTTGAAACTCCTGACATATTTTTCAAAACTATACAAAGTTCTTAATTGAACAATTGGAAAAATCACAAAAATCTGACCAGAATAGTTGAAACATCATGATTTATTACGGTTTCCCTCTCCATTCACTTCCTTCCTTATTTTCAATTACATTTCTGTTCGCCAAAACTAACTGGCAAATCATTGCTTCCTCATTTTCTCACTTCTTTTTCGTCACACCGACACTCGTCACATCTCTATACACAAATTCTCAACACGGTAACAAACGAGGATTCAATTTATCGGTGGGAGCCCGCCGATCCAGGCTGGAGGACCAATGACGTTTGTCTTTGTCCGATAAGGCCCATGTCCTGTCTCCCCAAAAAACATGGATGAGAGAAAAAAAGAATGCAAGAGGGAATTTTACCGTCCCTTCTCCCACAAACTAGGGAAAATTCCCCAAAACATACTGTCAGAGCTGCCAACTTAAGTTGAAGAAGTGATTAGTGTCCCCTGAGTGCAAGGTTGAACTCATGAAATCTGAGTGCGTCCCTAACTGCTGAGTGAGTCATCCCAATCAACTTTGAATTCAAACCCGTGAGTGGGGGATGGCCCCCCATTTAGGTGAGTTTGGTCGCCCTCCTCAGGCTTTGTCCACGAATTCCGCCCTAAATCGGATTCCAATTTAAACTACATTACGGCAATTTAAATGTTTTCCATTGTTTGTTGCGCAGGTTGGACGATCATTTGGTGAGCGGGCACAGATACGCAGCGAACCAATATCGCTGCGACAAGTGCAGCCGCAATTACTCCTGGCGCCCGTCGCTGCTCCACCACCAGGCGACCAAGCACGGCGAAGTTCGGCGCTACCCTTGCGAGAACTGCCCCAAACTATTTTCCGACCCTTCCAACCTCCAGCGGCACATAAGGTAAGCATCACTTAGTCTACTCTTGTATTATTACCTATTTATTTATTTATAATACTGGGAATCCCAATAAAAGTGGATTTAATACATTGGCACAAGTATAAACCAGTGGACTCGTCTGAACTAAGCACCAGCGGCAACTGAACCACCTGAACTGGGCATTTTCCAAATGTTCTGGACTGATCGAGGCAGTCGAAATGGTCCCATGGCCAGAGCGAGGGATTACAAGGATCACTGTCAAAGTGGTCCTATGGTTATTACATTTTGACCTATATGTCCAACTAATCGGAATTATTACTAAGGGATTGACTAGTTGATGACGTATTTTTGAGATGCGAGATTGTGACCATCCAGACCACCAAACTGTACAAATTATTCTGACCTACATGTCCAAATAATCTGAATTTTACCTATGGATTGATTGCTTGATGACGGACCTAGCGCGGGCCGGTGCCCAGTTGACGTGCACCCTTAGAACAGTAACCTCCTCAGCAATTAATTTATATCTCAACCTCAATATCAATTTGTCTTTATAACCCTACATAAATGGGGCTACGAACTAACAAGGTCGGCCGCTAGGAGCGCCAGGGGGCGAAGGACCTAACGAACATGGTGGCTGACATGACTTTTCCCTTGTTGATACCTATCGTCACCCCGTTTCGCTCTTCGATTCGTTCCCTTCACCATCAACCTCATCAACTGGTCAAAAACAAGAATCGTATTATTAATACATAAATTATTATAATAAAGAGACACACAAACAGAAACCGGCAAAAAACAAAAAACTTGTGTCCGCTACGACTACCCTTAAATAGAGAACAAAAGAAGTGCTAACTAATCGGTAGAGTCCGTCATCAAGTAGCCAATCAAGTAGTAACAATTCAATTTCAATTTAAATTCAAACAATTGCAAACGTAAAGTCTACCAAGCATAATTTTTTCACGCCCCAGTCGTTCGATCTCAATCAAATTTAGATGATTGTTGGGGAATGACAACTTGATCATCTCGTATCAATTTCAACATGATTTTATCATCAATATCTACCTACTGCGCATGCACCAATATGAAATCCATGTAACGAGCTTATTTTCCACAGCTTTCATCCGATCTCGATGAAATTTTTAGGGAATGTGAGGGCTAGGGTGTAGACGGTCCCGTATCAGTTTTATTCTTGCGAAATTAATACTCCACTCTGCGTATGCGCAAACGTAAATTCTATTATGCTCCATTTTTTCACGCCCTAGTCGTCCGATCTCGCTCAAATTTGCATGATAGTTGAGGGGATGACGATTTGATCATCCCATATCGATTTCAATAAAATTGCATCATTAATAATTACTGCGCATGCGCCTATTGGAAATCGTTGTAACGACCTTAATTTCCACTGTTTTCATCAGATATTGATGGTCCCCTATCAGTTTCATTATTGCCAAATCACTGCACATCATTCTGCGCATGCGCAAACGTAAATTCCATCGTTCCATCTTTTCACTTTCTAGTCGTTCGAGTTTGCATACATTTGGATGATAGTTGGAAGAAGATGACATGTAAACGAGGAATTTTTGGTCTATTCGTAGATGTGTTCTGCACAAAGTGGGGAGTATCAGTTTGTCGGTTGAATGAGTAAGGAATCGACTGATATAAATTTATTACTTCCGCGATTTATTATGAGAATGCTGGCGGTGCGGTCATCCGACTTGTACGAAGAACAGCAACGCATTCGGCTTGAGGGCCCGGGAATATTAGCTCGACCAGACTATAATGGGTGATGTGTACCTACACTATCTTGAATGGACTCTGTTTGGCATCGCCCTGTAATTGGCGAACTGTCCAATTACTCTGAGCCAACAGAGCCCGCCCGCCCCTGATCATCTATGCACCGTCCAATCAGTCTTCCAGCTCCCTAGAGACACAATGGCCATCACCTGCATATTGCATCCACAGACTTCGTGGGCGGAAAACTCAAATAATAGTGTGATGACGTTAAAACATATTGAGTATTACAGGCATTCTATTGGCGATTTCAATTAAGAATGCGAAATCTAGCGGTAGAAAAATGAGCCATCAAATTGCAGCTTGACAGGTTATCAGCGTTTGGTTGTCAATTTTCCTTTCTTCACTACTAAAAGTCAAATAAATAGTACTGCAGCGTATTCCGATGCAAATCTAGTGGTGACAAGGTGTTATTTTGCTTCCCTAATCTTCCCAAAAGAGGAAAACGAAATATTTGAATAACTAATAAGTTTGGATCGAAAGAACAAGTGGTAGACCAGCGATTTGCCTGGGAAAGGGCGTTGAAAATGGACAAAAAAGTGTGAATTCATTATAAAAGTAAGAGCATTGAATTGCTTTGTACTTACCCATCATTAGTCATAGATTATGTGCTTAGTCGTAGTTGTTTATATTCCTTCCCCTTATATCTTCAGGCGCGTATAATCAAAATTTTCCCGTATTTAGTTGTTCATTAAACTAACTTATCTGCATATATATTAACAGTAAATACCTAATAACCGTTATTTTAATACGAGAAAGTGTCGTGGACTAAATATTACCCTAATGCACTTAATTCTCAATATTATTTGGTAATTCATTAATTTAGAATCAAAGTTATCATGGCATGCCCTGCCTACAGGCAAACAGTCGCTTGAGTGAATCCTGTCGAAATTATTGAGCACTCAAGGTATCAAGGGAGGTAGCGGATTTGGTGGTCCAGTACGAAAATTCGTCTATAGAGCTGGTCTTCATGAAAAATTGGACTCCAAATCTGGGCTACTAGTCATCGTTTAGTACTGCAGGTACACGAGTAGGTGCGATAATTAAATTGCCGGACTAGTACTGTTCATTTTGAAGATACCAAGCCAGTGGCAATTGGTTCATTCATTCAAGAATTGGTTCGTTTCATTCAGTAGGGTAGGTACCCCGAGATTGCCAGCATGTGTTGTTCGAGTACAAAATCTGATAGGTATGCGTCTATTAGTCCTGCAACTTATCCTCCCTACGCAAATCTTGCATTTCTAGACCTTCATTCCCTAGACCTTTGTCCAGAGTCTGATGAAGTACCGCTTCATATTACATCTCAGAGACGATATGTTCTGAAGATGATGTCATCTTTATTCATATTTTCACAGTTCTTTTATGACCATCAATATTCAAACGGTATGTTTTCTCTCTGTGTTTCAGATCGCACCACGTAGGCGCTCGATCTCACGCCTGCACAGAGTGTGGGAAAACGTTTGCTACGAGTAGTGGCCTGAAGCAGCACACTCACATCCACTCAAGCGTCAAACCCTTCCAATGTGAAGTTTGCTTCAAGGTACAAACTCTGATCGACAAAATGTGACAATTTTTAGTTGTAATTGTGGAAAACCTTTTGTAGTGCCAGTAAAATCAAAGAACTAGATTACCCACCGACAGTCAAAAATGTCAGCAAAAGTAGGGCAGTATCCAATTAAATAACATCTCGTAATTAAAATCGGTGAATCTTTTTAGGTATACTTATCCAAACCACAATGGGTTTTTACCTAGTGCCACGTATTGCCAGTATTCCAAGTACCTTTATCTAATCTATATGCCATGTGCCACAGTATATTTATGGTAAAAATATGACTGACTACGGGACTATCGATATGAATCCAAACAGGGGTTATGATTTTCATTTCAAATGCAGATAGCTATCGGTGTTTACTTGGTCATGGTTTCTTAAATGATAGGTCTTACGCAGAGCTTTTCAAAAGGTAGGATTCGGAGGTCAGAAGTATAGTGAAAAAAAAGAAGATTTGGCATGTTTGTACGATATCCCACGAAAAGGTTTAGGGCGAGCATGGGAAACCGGAGTATTTACTTATACGTGAAAACTAGAGTTCATTATCCCCTGCAGTAATAATGGGGAATTTTCATGGTTATTTTTTATTTGATCAATAGAAAGATCCGAGCGAGAACTTTCCAAAAAGGTGCTGTATGATGGGTATCTTACCAGTAAAACCGCTCTTGAAATTCATTTCACGATGACGTCATTCCCCCTGCCCTGAGGGAACCCTCTGCAATATTGCACTACCAAGTCACACGTGATCTTCCTACCCGTTTATTGGCCAAACCAAACGCTCTTTTGAGCTGAAGATTGCTAATAATGGGATTTCAAATGAGCTGAATCCGAATTTGAAGTAAAAAGTGTGAAACCCTTTCGGACGAAAGTTCCCCATTGCTGTGGAAAATTATACGGTTTTCCATAGTTAAAGTAGCTAGATTTTTTAATAATTACGCTGAATAAGAAGGCGCCTTGCTGAGAACGTAATTTAATATCCTGGGCCGGTTTCACCAAAGTTTTCAAAAACGTTCACCACCGAGACAGAAATGTCTAAGATTTGTGTTCAGTCAGGTTGGTATACCGAGTATGATCTAGTAGTGTGTTATCGCTCAACGCTTCAGCTTTTCTCTTGGCAAAAAATACCAATGAGCAAAATAGCACTCGAAAATTGTATTACCGTAGGAACTGAAACATTTCATTCTTACCATATATCTACTTAAATTTTACCATTTCTCCATGTAGTTTCATTCATTTACAAGATCATCAAACTCTTCTTCAGCTGATTTCTATTTTTATTATGTCAATAAAGTATATGATCTTCTGAAAATCGGGAATACTGCTATGACGAAAAACTTAAGGTTCCATTTTTCTAATTTCTTCTGGCAACTACATAAATATGGATCACACGAATTCACGACTCGCCATCGCTACGTTACCAATCATAATCATGAATGGTGCATCCATGACTACGAGTAGCTTTATTGAGCAGGCGACTCACTTCACGATTCCGTTAAATCAACGTTCATTATTAATGATAGTTGGTGAAGAGGTTTTAAATAGACATTGTGATAACGTTTCGGTCGCAGATTAAACAATCGGAACCCGTTTGTCCGGAATCAACTATTCAAATCTCCGGTTCGGTGAAACGCTGGTGAATATTACTAACTTTGGTTAGGATTTATTGGGTGGAACCGGCCCCAAGTCAGCAGTCAAGTCTGACCATAGCCTGTGCATTTTTCTGTTGCAGGCGTATACACAGTTCTCGAACCTTTGTCGACACAAGCGAATGCACGCTGACTGCCGGATGCAAATCAAGTGCGCCAAGTGTGGTCAAACATTTTCCACTGGGACATCCTTAGCTAAACATAAGCGGTAAGTGTCAACCATAACTGCGCATACTTTAGATTTAGAGTTACAATATGACTTAAGTAGGGTAGGATTATGACCAGTTCATCAAATCACTCAACACACTCACAACACTAAACAAATAATGTACCTAATTGGTTGTTCGCAACAAATGGATTCATGTATCAAGTATTCATGTAGCAAGTTTTCTACCAGAGAGCTAGTTTAACCCTACTAACATTTGTGGTGAATATTTCGGATTGTTTCACAGCATTAGCAAAAAATAGCTACCTCTCGGTAATTTCAAGGTTCTGATAATTGTTTACACTCTTCTTTCATATGAAGATAGTAGTACTGCATACTTCAGGGGGGTATATAAGAGGGAATAACACTGATTGCGGATATATTGCTTGGTCCGTGTTGCTAGGCAATTTCATGCTTAGCATTCTAAATTTTTGTAAGTCATTTTGTGAGACATAATTATCAACGCCACTCCTTTCTCAGGCACACGTAGGTACCCAATAATTTAAATTTAACCAATATTACGCACAGGTGCTGCTCAATAGGAATCACGTGCAGAAAGCATCATAGGAATAATCATTATGGCTACTAGCTATTACCTTATGCTAGTCACTATACTGATTTAGCTCCATAATCAAGTACGAGTAGTCTATCGATTTGGTTCCTTGATCATGCCCTCAGCAACGGATAGTTGGCCCTAAGTGATACTGTACAATACAAAAATATTCATAGTGACTTTTGACTACTAGTTTGGAGACTAATAATGGTTAATCAGCCAGCAGTCTAGTTTGGTTGATCGCAACTATAAATGTTTTTTGGTGATTCATATAATAAACTTGTTGTATTGTAATGAATCCAATGTTGTGAAATGATTAGCCACATCTTCAGTATAAGATCTGGTGAAGTTTTCAAATTAATAACCGAAACGTTCCCCAATATGTTTGCAGAATTATCCAAGCCCACTCAACCTTTTCATGGTAGGGTCCGGCGAGGCAAGTGCGTACCCGTTTTTCATAAATCTGACTTTGTGATGCTACCAATGCCCTCACACTACGAGTTAAATAATGACTACGGTTTTATTACATTTCCCAGACATTGATAAAATGGTCAAGAAACTCATCGACTTATTGGCTGTCGTCTGATTCGCTGTCGGATGGGGAGAATCAGGCTTTGAAGGAGAGAATTAAAAGACTCCAGGATTTTGGAAAATAAGATAGAACTGAGGTACGGGAGAAGCGTGTGGTTGTGCGTGGGGGATGAGGAAGAGGTTCGTTAGTTACTGGGCTTCAAGATCTTGATTTTCTTATTTTTCCTGGACATTTCATGTGATTTTTAATGAAACGTCCGTCAAAAAAAGCCCCACCGTCAAAAAAGAGGGACAAGAGCGTTTTATTAATTTACTACAGAGATTTTTGTAGCCTTGAAGTTATCAAGTGCGCAGTTCATGCAGATACAAAATGTCGAAAGATAAATAGTAGAATAAAGAGGAAAGGAAGGGTTTCAGACGAGAAAATCATTGACAACTGAACCTCCCTCAAATTCACACTCTGATATCGGACGAATGTGCTTCCAATTACGCTTATTTGTCCACTGAGGATGAGGAGGTTAAAATTTTTATCAGGTGATCATAAACACCTGTTCTATCATTTGATGAGAAACGAACTAAAATAGAGTGGCCTCATAGCGAAGTAAAACGAAGAAACGCTGTTGCCTCAGAAACGCACTTGCCCCGCCTGACCCTAAAAAAAAACTAAAAAAAAAAAAAAAAAAAAAAAAATTCTCTGTTCTCCGAGTTTTTTTCCGAAACTATTGGATTAAAGTTAGTTAAAAGCGGGTCATAATTCACATTTGGCGTCTGCTGGTCTTAAGTGCTCAGCATCCATTTCTATCAACCCTAAAGGGTAGCATCTGAGGGCTGAAATATTCAAAAATCGAGATCTCGAAACCCAAGTAACGTAGAGATTTTTTGGTTGTCAATGATTGTAGATATTATTCCATAGAATCGACTGAAACCGCAACTGAAAATTGGTTGAGCGTACTTACTACTAGCTGGTTCGCCCGTGCGTTGCACAGGTTTAATTGAATATACACAAGGCCCCTCCTCCCACCCAACCATCACACTTGGGACCAGCCGTGGCCTCATAGTGAAATAAAACGAAGAAACGCACTTGCCCCTAGTTTGAAGTTGAATTTCTGTTTATTTGTTTTGATTACATATTTATAAATATATAATACTTATATATAAATATTTGTTTTGATGTTTTCGGCAGGTTTTGTGACTCGACGAACCCATCGCCCGCCGGAGCTATGTCTCACCCCCATCACGGGCCGCACCCCTCTGCCAACCCCTTCATGCTCTACCCCAGGCCGGGGATGCCCTTCTACCACCCGGGCCTCCTGCCCACCTACGGCGGGGCTCTCTCGGCAGGCTCGCCCCTCTTCAACCCCCCGACCTCCTTCTTCGGATCGCCGCACGTTCCCTTCCAACTCACCCCCAACCACAACCAGCTCTCCAAAGAGGACATGGAAGACAAATACAGACTCAGGATCGATCCATATGCCTCTTACAGGTAACGGAAATTATATCTTTTCACGTATTCTCCATCTAATCGAAATATCACATTCATACAGCTGATTTTCAATCATTTTTTGAAGAAACTTAGCCTACTGCATTTATCTGCCGCTACCCACGAAAATCGAAAGATGATTTCTTCGCGAAACCTCCCTCCAACATCATATTATATTCATAGGCCCTATCAACCTTCAAAAATGTATAGAACTTATCATTTGAGCTTTTCCTTCAAATTAAGCTTCAATCCAAGTGGCAGTTCAGTCCAAAATTTACCAGCCAGCTTAGTGATTTTCAGTTTTTAGCATTGCGTTATGAATTCTTCAAAAAAGTTGAGTATCATTTTCCCCAGAAATGCTAAAAATGGGTTCCATCATATTTTTTGCCCTGGTCCAATGAAATTATTATCCAAATTATTGTACATTACTAACGGAATGTGCATTTATGTTGCAGGAGATCTAGAAGCCCTTCCCCATCTAGCAGCGCTCTCTCCCCAGTAGAACCAATCACTCCATCGATGAACTCCATGAACCATACCCATAAGGTGTCCCCACCAGCTGCTGAAGAGGTATGTGGTCCTTGAGTTATTAAGTTAAATATTTGTATTTTGATTCAATATATTGAAATTATTGTTGATTTTTAGAACGTTTGGAAGTGTATTAATGAACTATGCGTTTCTGTTTAGGCTGTCTCTAACGAGAGACCTAGCCCAGCAAGACCACCAACATCGGCCAAGGTCCAACTTGATCAACCACAAGACCTCTCATGCAATGACGGTAGGCATCTTTCACTTTCATATTTTACAGATATTATAAAACTACATCCTAAAACTCCTTTGAACTGAATTGAAAATGAAAATATGATGATGAGTAATTAATAAATTGTATTGTTCAAGGTATGAGATCGCCATTGTCATCGAGATGTCAATCTCCGAGTGATCAGCCGTTGGACTTGAGGATTGGGGAAAAGCGCAGGAGGAGCCCCAGCCCAACTGACCCAAAAGAGGACCGATCCGAACATTGGAGAAACACCGAACCTGATAGCCCACCTTGCAAAAAGGGCAGTTTCGAGGAAAGTGTAAAGAATGAAAAAGAGGACGTGGATGACGATAATAAGTCTGACATCAAAGTAGAAGTTGAGGAGGACGAGAAAGAAATTGGGAAAGAAGCCGCAGAAAGATTGGGCAGCCCTAAACTGAAGCCTGCCGATTCTCCAGCGAATTCTTTCAACAATTCCACCGGTTCTTCTAATAATTCTGTTTGCTCGGACGTCCCATCACCCCCTGTTTACCCTCGTCCAGTACACGCGATGTTTTTGGAGAGCCTTTACAACCATCCGCAAGCCTCTTCGCCATTCCATCATCCTCCAAACCCAGTTTTCTCGTCTCCATCAGCCGCTTCCAAATTCTCCAGAGGTTTCCCCTTTTTGGGAGGAATGGGAGGACCGACGTACGACCTGGCGTCTCGCGGACTTCAGAGCCTTCACCACCATCTGAATGGCAGAGGACCACCGCCGAAGACGTTCCAAGAAGTTCTTGGAGGCCAGAGTGCAACTCAAGGTGCCAGAGTCAAGGACAGATACGCGTGTAAATTCTGCGGAAAAGTGTTCCCGAGGTAAGAAACCACTACTTTATCAGACCATTTCTGCAATATGTATAATTGAAATATTTCCTTCGGTCATAGCATCAAGACCCAACAAAACGTGCATTTCAAACGTCTCACGAAATTGTCGTCATTGCATTTTTCAGGAGCGCCAATCTTACTAGACATCTGAGGACCCACACTGGAGAACAACCCTACAAATGTAAATACTGCGAAAGATCGTTTTCGATATCTTCCAATCTTCAAAGACACGTCAGAAACATTCACAATAAAGAAAAACCATTCAGGTACGCTGTTATTCTGCAAAGTTCTTGTGAAACTAAAAACATTTGATGAGCAATGATTTTAATGTGGATGTTACGTGATGTTGCAGGTGCCCACTTTGTGATCGTTGTTTCGGACAGCAGACCAATTTGGATCGACACCTGAAAAAACACGAAGGGGAGGACGGACAGCCGGTAAGTGTTGGAGTTTCCTTTTTGGGGTTCAACAACACGATTTTCATAGACTCCTCGCGCTAAGCATTCACCTCTCTAATTTTAATCTAATGTGCAATAATGACAGCTATTTTTACTGTTTACCTTTTTTCAAGATAGATTTTCGGTGTACTATTTTGTAACAACAGAGTATTCCACTCTTATATACGGAGCATTCCTTCCTTTTTCAATACTGGCCGAACGGGCAACATATCTTGGTGGTGGTTAGATATCTGTAAATGCAATAACCACCAAAGATTTTCACAAACCAATCCTTTTAGCAAATTTTCGTAGAAAATGAAGCTATTGTAATGTCTCAAAGAAATTTTAAATACGAATTTTGAAATGTTTCTTCATTGAAATCCGTTTTGAGGTATTCTGAAACGATTCCTGGAGTTTGCGCTTTTACACATATTTATCATTCCAGACCATAACTTTCCTTAGGATTGATATGAAAATCCCGTTCTTGCGCCAAAAAATCAAGCTTTCCAATCAAATGGATGAGTTCGTTGGCCAACAAATTTTGAGCTCTTTAAATTAATCAAATTTCAAAAAAATGTTCTACAAAAATCACAAAGAATGGCTAAAAACGGCAAAAAGTCGTTACATTTATACTTTTTAGCAGAGTTTCAGCCAAAACAAAATTATTAACGACTGACTAGAATTTCGAAAGAATTTGCATAAAATTATGCTGAAAAAAGTACTTAAATTTTATTAACATTTGCTGAAAAATCTATTATAAAAATTGAAAACAATCTAAAAACCAAAAATCATTTTGAATCATCAATTTTTATTTAGTACAAGTTTTAAGCCATAAAATTGATTTTTTTTAAATTTCTTTCCACTAAAAGTTTTGAAAGTATGATTAATTCTTGTTAATAAGGAATGTTCTTGTTAATAAGGAGCCATAGAGTTCAATTAAATGCCAAGAAGTTGGGGAAATAGGGTATGTGTTTTTGAAAGCTTTGAATTCAGGGGCTAAGAGTGTATCTATACTTTTATTGATAAGTGGGATATTGGATAAAAGTGGTGAAGATTAGCACGAGGAGGCTAATGTGTGTTTGCATGTTAATGACAATTTATCAACAAAGTCAAGAGGCAAAGTTGCCTGACAGCTCAGGTAAGAGCTAAATGAAGATGGACCACGAACCGTGAGTAAAGCACTCTAATTTATTTTGTGTGGTATGAGTGCTTGAATCACTTTGGTGTCTTAATTTTGGGTTCTCTTTTAGGCTGCTGCTGACTCTCCGAGCTCAGACAATGAAGATCTGGTGACCGGAACGACCAACCGAGAAGACGCTTATTTCGATGAAATCCGGTCCTTCATGGGCAAAGTCGCTTCGTACAACAACAACTTCGGAGCACCACCAGACCCGAAGTACTTCGGTTTCCCGCCTCACCCCAGCTTTGGTCGCGACACCTCTCCGGTGACATCCCGAGTTTCAACCCCTCCGACGAAGCCCAGCCTGTCTGAGAGGCTCAAGGACGTCCCGTCAACCCCTTCCACCTCATCATCCCCCTCACTGTCCCCCAGAAGAAGCCCAGTAGCTTCAACCCCATCCACAGACAAACGAACGAATCTAAACAACAACAACTCTCCCGCTTTTCAAGTCGCTTCGTAACCTCACAATTCAACTCAAATAACAACGTTTTCTTCTTTTTGGTCATAAATTCAGTGTAAAATTGAACTTTCACTCTACGGTCTCATTTCGTAATAGAATTTATATTATCTACCTGTCAATATTTATATAATAACCTTTATACAAATAATCCCAAGACGTAATCAGTATAAAAATACTACAATAGTACTCATTATGTAATCAAAGTTTACAACATTTAAGGGCATATGGTTTAAAATTTAATTTTGGACAAATTCCCAGCAATGGGCATTTTTTAAATTCATACAGTTATTCTCTTTTCTCAAAATATTTTTAAAAATTATGGTATTATTGTTTGTTTTAGTTTTATTCGTTTACATAGTCGTAACACGTCCATTGTACCAATTTGAGTCATCGTTGTTCATGATCCTTGAGTTACTCTGTGTGAACAATTACACATTGTAACTTACGACATCATGACAATCTAAAATTCATTAGGTTTATTTATCATTTGAATATTTATTCACGATTTAATTTAAATTTAATTGTTTAGTTATTCCATTTACTAGGCCCTTTATGTATTGTTTCAAACTAGTCCCACGATATTTCTACGTCATGGTCCGTTCTCGTTACCGTTGGTGTATAATTAACAAATATACATCAATCGCCATAATGGCGCACCTAACATTAATGTGTACATTTCGTATATTATTTACCCGAAATATATTGTAATATATCAGCAATGTAAACTTTTTTAAATCAAAATAAATCCTGTAATTCTATCGTGTACATAAATTATATCATATATATTTGGTCGATATAAAACTATAGTGTTGTGTATAGTTGATTATTAACAATTCCTACTCCCTAACATGTTGATAGACTCCCTCCAATCAATTTCGTTTAGAAAACTTGGCGTAAATAGGCAGGTTGGCGTGCCTTTTTCTCAGCATTATTGCTACCAGCAGTTTATGCCAGAAATTGACACCTCAAACTTTCCCTATATTGCCCGGATTTCGGCTAGTACGTTTGATTATCATAAATTTCAATTTCGGTAATTTATCATTCTCACTTCAGCGTTAAATTTTCGATAAAACTTGAGATGTAAGTCACTTCTCCCTTGTTTCATTGATCTCCTTTGAGCGTCACTTTTTATTCGATAAGAATATTCGTTTATTGTGCATATATATTATAGTGTTCGAATGGTTTCAAAGTCGCTCACAATATTCGGTACTTAAAGCCCCCAGTTGTGTAGACGTGCGGAAATGAATCGCATTGTGTATTGTTATTTATTATCACGTCTTTATTTGTACGACTATCTTATTGTTGGAGATACAAATTATGGAAAAGATAAAAAATAAAAATAAATAAACATTAAAAGAATATTGTATTTCAAATTGTTCATACCATTCATTCAGTGTACCTACCTTCATTAAACGGATTTTCTCTTTACGTTTGTTGTTTTTGATCACCCTTGATGTTGTTATGAATTGTATTTTCAGAAGTCACAGAATTTAGGAACATAATTCATTTAAGTAACATAATTTGAGAGGGCAATTAATTATAGAAGGGATAACTCTGGTGTTCAAGCTACCTGATGTCGACTATAGATTTGGCAACTCGATCACAATCATCATCCAGTACTATAAGTGCCTTGTCAATTAACATCCCAAGTTTTCAGTCCCCTAAATTCTGACCTAATGAATTGAGGCAAACAAAAATACTCCTGGAAAATAAGGTTAAAAAAATTTCAATTTTTTTATTTTAAATTTTATTGGTTGTGCTACAACGTAACATATAACCAATTGAGTTGACATTTAAGCTATTTACATCTACAGTCGCTTCATAAATGAAATTAAATCATGAAATAAAATTACACTTGTCACAAAACTATTCCCGCTGTCTTCATATAAGTAATCAGTTTTTTGTAGTCACTGTTTGTAGCGTGTCGAAGGTATAGTGTGAGGTTTTGGTCATTTTCAATGGGTGACAATGCTGCTCTTTCTTTCGCATAAAGTGGGCAATGTTCCACTCTATTAACCACTGTATCTTAAAAATTTCAATCAATGTGCTATTAGTCAATATAAGTTGATTTAATTAATTAAATATAAAATTTCAGTTCAGTAGACATGATGTTTATGAAATTTCATTCTCCGATGATTTTTATGGATTTTGAAGTATCACAATAGTCGTACCTATCTAATGTTCCAAAGTAGGTAGAAACGAGTAACTAGAAATTTGCATAGTTCGGGGATAGAATTTCATAAAGCTTTTCCCATTTTCCCAAATTTTCTCATTGTAATTCTCAGAATTAATAATAAAGATTTTCTGGCCTAGAATAATAACAAAATGTAAAAATTACATCATTTTATAAATAAAAAGATGGACTAATTAACAAAAGATTCGAAGCAATTACCAGAAAAATTTGAAAAACTATACATAGAAAATGAGGAAAGTGAAAATATAAAATTGAAATGAGTGAGCGTGAATATTTTTCACTTTGTCTTAGTGATCAATCCCTGGAATTCACTCCCCCTCCCCACCACCTACCCAAAAGATAAATTAAGGAATACTTTTTTTTGAGTGTCGCAAAGAATTTTCCCAAAGCCCTGTGTTTTTTCCCCTATTTGATGAAAAAAACAAATAAAGTTATTAATAGGTACTTCGAAATTATCTAAATGAATTTTTTGTTTCGAAAACATTGAAAATTCATCGCAGGATTTGATTTAGTAAAAATAATATCTCCGGGGGGTTTGAAGTTAATATGCTGCATTTATTTCGTTTAATAACTTTTTGCAAGTAAAATTTTCAGGGAGTGATTTACGGGATTCGTTAAAATATGAGTGAGGAATCTGAAGATAAGGCTTTTCTTTTTACCCAGGTCGATTACATTTACGAGAATTATTGGTAGTAGGTACTTTAAATATGTACTCATATCATTTTTATTATTGAAATTTGATTAAAATAAATAAAATAGACACAAGAAGTATTTCCCTCCAGATTAATTTGTTTGTCCCCGGTAGGAAACACTAAACAAGTAGAGTGTCAGTGACGAAGTATACAGGATGGCCCCACTTTAGTTTATGAGAAAATTTTAGGTCGTAAATGAAATTGATAGCTGAGTAAAATAGTTCTTATGAATTTTGGTCCGAAAACCCGACCTAAGATAAAACATATTGGTAAGTAATGTATACATTACGGGGACGTTCCTGTGGATAGATTGTATATAATTTTGGTGAGAGTTAAAATAAGGGGAAAAAACGTCTGCCAAGTTGGGTGTGGCACATAGCTTCCTCGTTTACCTATCATGAATGTATAGATCATTGAAAAGTTTTAAATGATCTTGAAAAATTCCAAAGGGGAAAAGAGTAAATCAAGAAGTAGCGTTAAATGTCATAGTTGGTGAAATAAGAAACGAAAAAATGATACTCAATGGAATTTACGTTTGTGCAAGCGCAGAATGAACTGATGAGTTGAAAACAATGAAATAGGTATGGGACCATCTACAACAGAAACCGCGCATTCGCTGATAATTTCATCAAAATCGGATGAAAACTGTGGAAATTAAGGTCATTACAAGTATTTCACATTGGGGCATGCGCAGTAGCTATTAATGATACAATCATGTCGAAATTGAAATAAGATGATCAAATTGCAGCAAAAATTAAGATTTCCTAACGAAAGGACGAGTTCGTAAGCAATATTAAATTGGTCAAATTTCAAAAAAGTGCAGAAAAAAATCACTAAAAACAGGAAAAAACGGCTAAAAATCGTTAAATGTAATTTTTTGGTTTAATATTGCTCAAATAAAATTTATTAACTATAAAATAGAACAACAACAATTTATTTACAAAATTATGCTGAAAAATGTACTCAGATTTCATTAAAATGTGCTAAAAAATCGATAAATGCCAAAAAAAAGTTTAAAATCCAAAATCATCAATTTTTAATAGCATATTATCATTTAGAACGAGTTTTTTGCAATAAAATTGGTAGGTATTTAACAATTTTTTTCACTCAGTCCTCAATTTTAACCTCAATATCCTCAATATTTATAGTACGATAATTTACGAAAATTAGCTAATACGACTGGAACTATTATCACTTACACCATACCAATTAATGGTACTTAAATGAGTGTTTCTTGCTGCAAATAGGATGCCCTGAAGAGGCCTTATGTTAGGCTAACTAACTGACTGGGTATTTAATAAATATCTACAGATTTTTAAAGACTCCCCACTTTCTCCACTATCAACCCAGACATCCATTTGAAACAAGAGAAAACACGTTACCAATAATCCCTATGTACAGAGTGTGAAAAATTTAATTTATTATTCATTATTTTAATTTGTTTAATATTAGACTTTTATATATTTATTTATTTATGTTGATCTAAATGATCAGAACTTGGCGCATCGTGCCTCAGGACCCCACAATTTTGCGGTTTATAGTAGGTGAATGTTTTCTAGAAATTTTTTTTCTAAAAATGTCAAAACAACAAAACAAAAAACTTTGTGAAATGGCAGGTCGAAAAGGAAAGAAATTAGCCTCAGAGGCCCCATTCAGTGATCCTCCGAACCTCATATATTGTTTTTTATGTGTCCCGAACGAGCTCCATTAATTCAGCAACGTGAGTCGATTAGGATGCCTTGGAGGTTCCAAAGCTGATCAGAATTACACGAGTGAGAATATTACGGCAACATAAAATAACCAGGTGACTCAGAAAGACGGCAGAAAGATGGCCTGGACGGTGGATGACGGACGGCGGACGGACATTGCAGTTTTGGAATCTACGCACCTTGAAACGTAAAGTGGCAAATTTTGAGAGAAAATACTTTTCTTTTCTTATGCGATTACAAAGGCTTATCATTGGAAATAATAAACGAAAACTCGATTTTACAATGTTAGAATAAATTCCATTGGAAATACATCATCTGATAATTCCAATATTGGCATTATATCAGATTATATTTACAAGGCAATTTTTATGTAATCCAGTATCACGATCTAGCGATCTTTGATGGAATTCAGGGCTTGACCGGCTAATAAATAGATTCACTAGCGGCGCATTAGAAATCGCGTTTAGAAATTCGAAGGTAATTTTCGATGTTCGAGCCCTTAGGGAAAACGAACCGTTCAACGTACAGCATTGCGGAAGGTTTTAATCGATTCTTAGGGATCATATTCATCATTTACAAGCAAAAAATCATTACTGTTACCTAGAGAGTTCTTGAGGTCTCGATTTTTGAATGTTTAGCCCTTTAATACAACCCTTTGATGCCAAATTGATGCCGAGCTTCTAGGACCATCAAGACCCCAAGTGCGATTTTAACTCCAGTTTTATGAAGTTTGGTCTATTAATTTCGGAAAAAACTGCGGACGGACGGATTTTTCAAAATTCGATTTCTGGATTCTGCGCATTTTGAAACGCGAACAAAAAAATTTTCAGGGGGGGGGTTAAAACTTTTTTTTCTGGGTCGATTACAAAGGTTCATTATTGAAAATAATAAACCAAAATGTCACTCCACATTGGTGGTTTTATAAAAATGTCATCCTATTTTATTGTTATTATTATTACGTTGTTCGTTCTGATCACTGAACAATGTATAAATTACTATTATTTAATTTATTTTATTTTTCGAATTATTTTAATTTAATTGGGAAAGACTTCGGTGTGCATAGAATTGTGACTAACGGCAACTTCCCAATCAACACAGAATTTTCTCTGTCGAGTTCCTACATTAGATATAGGTATTCATTCTGTACAAATTTTATTTTTCCACAGTTTGCCTATTATTAGTATCTTACACTCATGAGGAATAAAGCAATATTCAATTTCATAAATTGCCCGCAGTGGAGCACGGGTACACAGCAAGCGTATATGATCATTTTTCATCTTGGTTTTCAACGTGACAACTCATAAATTCAGTATGAATGAAATACGTAACAGCGTAGATCTAGATAGCTATACCTACTCCTTCTATGGACTGCATTTTTTTAAATAATACAAAATAATTTGTTGTCTCTTATGGAAATTTCCGTTAGTGTATAAGATCATATCTGAGTTTTCTCCTTGAACTTTAGTAAGAGATGTTTTATACTTTACGGACGCCGCTTATGAGAAAAAATACAGCGGGAGAGGGTTTCGTGCGAAAGCTCGGATTCCGCGTGTGAGCATGAAAACAGAATAAAAAGATAAGGAAAGCCAACCCCTCTTTTCTCCCTTTATATGATTGATACAACCTCACGTCAATCCGTAATTAGCATAGGTCCGCCCGACCCGACCCGGCGTTAACACCCGTTATGAAGCTAAGATAACGATTGCAGGCTATCCGACCATCTCAACTTATACAATTACGCTCTGAAGAAGGCAATGCGCCGGTTTTTTTCTCTCTCTCTTGACCATTAAAGTGAAAGAGGGAGGTATTTTAACTGATGCCGGACACGCTAAAGGCGGTAAAAAGGGTGACCAGTTTAAACACAGGACGGCTCAAGGATGATACATGGGTTCGTTTAGTTTCAACGGACTGCTTTTGAAGAACGAATCCCTTTAGGTCGGTCGTTATTCGTTTCATTTTAGGTACTTATGATCCCATGTATTTTCCAAAACAGTATACAGTAATAATGATAATTGGACGGCGTTGTGCAAAAACCTATTAGGCGACAGTTTCACAATTTTTCGGTAATCGCGATAAAAGATTTCGGGCTCGAGTCCCAAAGAGTCATCCTATCAATTTTCAACTTCGTAGGATGAAGAGGAGAGAATTTAGCTCACTGACACTCACTCATTTCACTCCAACTTCTTTCATAAATCTAATGACCCAGAGAATCGAATTTTAACTTCCTTAGATGATCAGTAAAGAATTCAGCTTACTCTGCTGATTAGGAAAGGTACCACAATTTCAACCGTCCCTTAATGATCCAGAGAGTCACCTTATCAAATTTCAACTTTGTAGGATGAACGAGAGAGACTTTAGCTCACTCAGCTGATCAGGCTCGATTTTTATGAAACTTCGTTCTGAGGAGTGTTTAGGAAGGTTGAAGACGCCCTAATAAAAAGAATCTTTTAAAATCTAACCGTTTACGCCCTTTGCCGCTTAGTTGGTATTTGCTAATTCGAAAAGATTTGGCGATTCTATGCCGTTATGCAAAAGCCAACTAACCTCCAATTTGTCGCTTATTTGGTCATTTCATATCTACATTTACTTAAAACAAAACCCAATAGGGTAAGTGACCCCAATTCCGCCTACCCAAACTGCTTCCTCGAATATCAAAAAACTTAATGGTTAATCCCTTCGAAAGAGTTCTTATTACTACGAAGCTACGAACAACTACCCACCTTTGATTCCTAGAGCCCTTATTCAATTATAGGAGACCGAGAAGGAATTATAAAATGAAAAGTGAAAAATTCGGAAATTTCATTTTCTCAGAATGTGTTCCCAATTCCACCTTTGACTACATTGTTTACGTCATACTGTAGTTTTATTTCAACGTTGACATAATTTTTGCGGATTCGGATTGTTTCTGTGTGATAATAGCTCCACCCCTTCATATTCACTGGCCACTGTAGCTACAGAAAATCTCCATATTTACATCAACCCTTTGTTTTCCGTTGACCTCGCAGGGAATAAATAAGCGTTCACGAACCCATTCAATTCCCAGCCATATTAAAATATCACCTATTAAAACTTCATAACGAATTCAAATGACCACTTCCACAAAGCAGAGTACATGCATGATTTGTTTTCCACACGAAACCAAATAAACCAACTTTTCCCTAAAGCTGACAGAGTCATTTACTTATTTTTCGCTATAGCTCTACACTCCCGGCAAACATTTTCGAAATATTTTCCGACGTAAAGCGCTTCAGTTTTATGTAAAAGCGAAAAACGTTGGAAACAAACGCGCCAGTTGTTTGGTTTAACAAGTTACTAACAATCCTATTTCGTAAACAAACTCACTGAGGGGGTAGCAGGGTTTCCGGGAAAGTTACGCCCTTCCATTTCGTGTTTACCTCGGAGATCCAATCGGTTCCCCTTTTCCCCCGTTCGAGGTTTTCGTTTCAAATGACAATATTGTCTTACTGGTGAGTCGAATCAACAGTTCAGCACATCAATATACGCGTTTCAGAGGAGGCATTGAGAAGCTATGTGGGTGATTGTCAAACGAGTTTGTTTGTCTTCGAAATTAAAATGCACGGGTATCACACCCACGAATTCGTGGTTGATTTGTTGATACACTACGCTTGATTCGTTGATTCTTTGAAATCTTACATGATCGTTTTGTTTGACTAATGAGCAATTTTTATAATAAGACCAAAATTCTTTTAACAAATCATTTTCATTGGTGAAAGGAAGATATATCTCGCTAAAATTTGAAGTGTAGTAGGTTGAACGCGGTGCATTCACCCCATATCAATCGTGTCTAATTAAACAATACTTTGGAATGGGCATTCAAATAGACAATTTCGTTTAGAGTATAAATGAATTAATGGAAACTTCATTTTGCGAACAGCAGGAAGCAAAATGGTAACTAGAAATTTATATATATACAAGCCAAGATTTAATTTACATTAAGTACGTATATATTATTAACATGCTGTGTAATATCAAGGTATTATACACAGCATGTAGGTAAGTTACAATTAATTAGAGTATAATATCAAGAAGGTTTTACTATATTAACTGTTTGAACACTTTTATATACAATAATGGTATCGACCATTAGCAATTATATTTGGAAACGAGTTCCCTGCTGTATATCCATGCGATTGTGCAATACTCCCCGGGAGTCAATAAGCTCAGTTCCCTCAGCAGCAGCAAGGTATCCTCCCTGGACATGATAGCTTCCCCAAGTAACCTACTACGGAATTCTGCAATGATCGGTCAGCCACCCACAAAATGGATAATGCCTTTGCTTCCAGTTTGTACATAGAGCACATTTGTTCTTGACTGTCTCTCCATACTTTGTAGATGAGATGGGTTAGCCCACCTCACAGTGGTCGAAATCAAGAAAAACTTGGCCAAAATTCTAAAAGTTCCAGTCATGCAGCATGATCGTTAGCGCATGCGCAGAATGGAGAAATGGTTTGAGAAAAATGAAATTGGGAGGGTACAATCTACAGCCTAACCCAAATTCCCCGAAAATGTAATCAAAATCTGATGAAAACTAGACCTTGTTCTCGGAGTACACTTTCGCGCATGCGCAGGAGATAATAATGATCCAATCAGGTTGAAATTAACATGGAATAATTAAACCATTCACCCCCAACTATGCAACAAATTTGAGCGGGATTGGACGACTAGGGCGTAAAAAAATTATGCTTGAAGGAATTTGCGCTTGCGCATGCGCAAAACGGAGTAATTATTTGAGAAGTATTGCATTAATAGTGGACCATTTACAGCCTAACCCGCGCATTCCCTGAAAATTTCACCAAAACCAGATGAAAACTGATATATTTGCGCATACGCAGTAGCTACTAATGATAGGATTATGTTGAAATTGTTAGGGAATGCTCAAATTAATCTCTTCCACTTATCCTCCGAATTTGAGCGAGATCGGACAACGGTGGCGTGAGAAAATGATGGTTGATGGAATTTACGGTTGCGCATGCGCCGAGTGAAGTATTGATTTGGGAACAACGAAACTCATAGGCCCCTCAGTTGATCAGTCCACAACGCTTTCTAGGTGCCCCAAAGGATCTTCAACTCACATTTCAGCACCATAGGTCGATTCGGAAACTAGCCTTCAAAGGACCTCTACCTACTTCAATTGCATTTTAGATATCCTAAATGAGCTCTATTTCTGGTTTCAGTACCATAGGTTGGTTAAAAAATGAGTCAGACTTAGACGTTCCTCAGCTAATCAGTGCGCCTTCGTGCACTATAATTGTATTCTAGATTATCCCAAAGGAGCTTAATTTAAAATTTCAGAACAGCACGTTGACTAAGAAAGAAATCTGCTTATTACATGTGGGAATATGATTATGACAATTTACCATTTAAATTTATTTTCAGTTTAATTTCTTTCTCACTGAAATTAAATTAATGTACACAGGTACAATGTGAACTTGTTGTTTGGAGAAGTACTGGTGATTTACACTTTCAGGAAGTTATTTTTTTTACCTGGGGAATAGCGTGATTCACGCCCCCTTTGAAAATCACACAGAAGAGATTACCAGCTCATTCCTCCTCCGTGAGCTTAGTGGCCAACCCGCCCCCAATGTCAGTAGCAGCAGCTGAAAGGTGGACGGAGGGGTCCCCTTATTGCTAAGCCTTATTGTGGAAGCTCGCGTGTGTGGGTCGACCGATCTGGATTAAACCGTTCGGTAGAGATGCGAGTTATTGTTCAATTGAACATGGAAAGGGCTGCGGTCTCGTTCCTCTGTCCTTCACCCTTTTCCCCTTCCGTACGCGCCGTCCGGACTTCCGATCAACTCCGAGGATTCACCGAATCCGGCTTTTGTCAGCGGACTTTGACAATATAGCGTGCGCTGCGCAGATACGTGGGTGTAGAGTACTTTCGAGAAATGACTTTCAGCTGATATGTTGGGGAGTGATGTTTATTCCCAATGGAAAGTGTGACTTTGTTCATTCAAATGAGTACTTTGAGTAGCGGGCAACTCGAGAATTTCTAAGTCCCTCTAGCTTCTCTCATTCGGAACCCAATTGGGAGGATCTAGCCCCTGCCCGGTATGTCCCATGATACCAGCGCTTCCTAGCAGTTATAATTAGAAAATTCTACCTCTCGCTCCGCATTTCCTACTGAATAGTGAAGTACTGTGATTGTCTCCTGAAACGACAGTTGATACGTAGCTCATAGATTAGAATTACGGTCTTGTGAGACGAAGGTCTTGTGTTCAAATCCCGAAGACTGGTCATATTTTATTGCTCGTAGTAGAACTCCCGAAATATACTTCTGAAACGTCATTCTGACCTGCATGTCCAACTAATTTGAATTTTGACATGGATATGTCTTTGCTCTGGGGGGTCAACCAAAAATTTCCGTGACGCAAAATTTGTGTCACAATTTCAGTGTTTTTCACGTACAACCCAGCCGTTGCTAGGGGAATGGAACTTCCGCAGTTTTCATCGCACAAAAATCGTTCGCCACTCGTTGGAAAGTACTTGATTTATGTGATAAATGTTCACATCTCAAGCTATCGATTTCCCCCTCCTTACATACCTGGCTACATTCCTAAACTAAGTTGATTGGACTATAAACAATTTTAAAAAGCCGGTTACAATATTCTTAACGTAAAGCAATAGCATCATTTACTCCACTCCATAGGAAACATTTTTATCCTCTTGACAACAGTCGAGGACAACTCGAGGAAAACCGTTATGAAATCCCCAACCAAAGACATATCCATGTAACATGGTATCTGCTTGTAAAGCGGATAGTGGAACTCGTTTACGAGTTTGATTTAGCTCACATATTTACGAAGGGATTGACTACTTGATGTTATGTCTTTTTGAGATGCGAGCTTGCGAGCATCCAGACGACCAAACTACACACATAATTCAGATCTACATGCAGCTAACTAATTCTGATTTTGATCCACATGCCCATCTAATCGTCGTTTTTACTAAGGGATTGGCTGGTACAAGATGACACGATGGGGATAAAAGTAAATAGTAGAGACAGGACGAGTGATACCCGAGAAGAAGAAAGCGCTCATATCATGGGACATACCGGGCAGGGGCTAGATCCTCCTAACCCAATTAGGTTGGTACGTCATGTGTCCCACCACGGTCACGTCAATCCCAACGCTCCTTCGACCCAGGAAAATGCACCTTCATCCTCCCAAAGTGACGAAGGTGGAAACCCCAATCCAACATTTCCTATATTAAACGGTCAGAACTTTGGTAGCTGAGGACGCTACCGTTGGGCGGGCCCGTTTGGAAAGGGGGGGAGGGGGAGGGGGGGTGGCACTGAGCCCATTACCACAGGTGCCTGGCAGTGTTGGGCATAATCTCATCGTCGAACAAGAATACGATTGTAATCGCAATAATTATTCGTTGATTCTGAGTCAACTGCGATAATATTCTTATTCGTGTAATCGTATTCGTCTGTCGGCGATTACACGAATGCAACCCATAAAAATGCGTCACGGTCATCAATTTCAATAGGGCGTCCCTCCTATAATATGCGAAGCCTTGCTCATATTACCTAGCTTCAGTGCCACGTCCGTAAAGCTAATTCTACGATTGGAGCCCAGCCTATTTGTCTCAAATCTATTTCAATAAAACGTCCCTCTGAAGCTAGGTAATATTAGGAAGGCTTCGCATATTATAGGAGGGACGCCCTATTAAAATTGATCACCGTGACGCATTTTTATGGATTGAATTCTTGTTATCGCAGACAGACGAATACGATTACACGAATACGAATATAATCGCAGTTGACTCAGAATCAACGAATAATTATCGCGATTACAATACCTAGTATTCGTAGATTATGCCCAACACTGACCACAGGTGCCTGGATTTTCTACAAAAATTAAAAAAGAAGGGGAAAAGAGAGAAAAAATGAGCAGACATGTAAATCGGGAATATTACTTACCTACTTGTAAATAACAAACAAAAAACCACTTTCCTTACATCAAAAGTTTACGAGATCCCGATTTTTAATATTTCGACCTTTCAATTTTATCCTGTAACGTAGTACAAAAACGATGCTGAGAATGCAGGATCCCTGGCCGATGCGTGATTTTTGATAATTGCCTTAAATTTTTGGTTCAGTTGGCTCCGAGAAAAGCTTTGGAGGGCCGGCGTGACACACTAAGGAACAGAGGTGGAAAACATTTACTGATGATAATTTTGTGGATTAGTTTTGTATTTACACCGACTGACTAGCTGCTAAATGTCATGACTGAAACTTTCTCCTGATATGAGATTTGAGGTAGGTACCTACGTGAAGGAAATTGTTAGGGACCAGCCCGGCGAAGCGATGCCACCGATGGGTTCGTACTTCAAGTTTGGCAGAAATCCCACTGTGGGCTCTCAGCATTGAAACATATTGGTAAGTAATGCATGCATTACAGGGACGGCCTAAACTAGGCCAAATTGATAATTGAATTAAAAAAATGATCACGAAAATCTGACGAGAATAGTTAAAACATCATGATTTATTACTATTTCCCCATCCATTCACCCTCTTCCATGGTGAAATTTGAAACTCTTGATATACCTTCCAAAACTAGACCGAATTCCTAGTAAAAAAAAAAAAAAAATAAAATAAAATAAAATAAAAATAATAATCATGAAAATCTGAGGATATTAGTTAAAACAGCGTGATTTATTACTGTGACCCCCTCCATTCACCCCCTTTCATAATTAAATTTGAAATTCGAAATTCCTGATATGTGATCCAAAACTAGACCGAATTCATAGTTGAACGAAAAAAGAATCACGAAAGTCGGAGGAGAATTGGTAAAACGCCACGATTTATCAGTTTTATCCCCTCCATTCACCCCCTCCCATGATTACATTTAAAACTCTTCACAATCGTTTCAAAACTAAATCAAATTTTCAATGATACCAAATAAGAATCAAGGAAATCGGTCGAGATTTGTAGCATGGACAGCGCCCGAAAGAATCGGTGATTATCCCCTCCACCCACCACCTCGACAGTAAATCCGAAATTCCCAAGGTTTGTTGCACAACTAGACTGAAATTGGAATCGAACCAAATAAGAATCATCACAGCAAAATCAACAACCTTTGTTCGTGGCTGAGCATGAATATCGGGGAGGTCATTTACCAGTCCAGAAAAAGAGTAGGTACTAGCAAGCTACCTTGGGGGCTGCTCTTGATTGAAAACTCGTGCCAGAGAGACTGGTGCATCAGCCCTGGAGGTCCACCACCTCCAACGTATTGATGTCAAGCCCAGACTGGGATCTATAAGAACCACACCATACGTGGAAGTTCACAACAATTTGTATACTGATCAGATTCACTTTCAGTCACGGAACACACACTGAAAGTACATCTAATCCACAGACCATAAACAGGAGGTACATCATGAGATGTAATCTCTAATGACACTGAAAATGCCGCATTGGGTGACAAATCGTAAGTAGGCATTATGTTACGATCTCATATTCCTTCGTTCTCCTACGTTAAGATTTCATATACCTATATTACAATCTTCTAACTAGATTTACGGAAGTCCCCTGAGTCAGAATCTCAAGGTAGTGAAACATCGTGACTCGGCCCCAAAGCGATATTGCAAGGGTAATGTGCATGTCTTTCTCTTGTCGAGGGGGGTAAGCAGTTTATCACAGTTAAATTTTACTATGTGGAAGCTAAGGGAAATTCTCATCATTCAAACCACATCTGCGAAATAAAAGTGGCAGAGCCACGAAGCGAGGGTAGCCAAACGTCTCCGAGACCCTCCTACCTTCTGTCCGCAGTGGGTGGGATCTAGCTGTAAAACACGAAGAAGAAGAAGAAGTAATAGAAAAGGAAAGATGGAAGTGGAATAAAGGAAAAGGGGAGACTTTCGCAATGGGACGGCAAAAGGCAGAGAGCACAATTAGAGAGCCGTCGAGAGAGAAAGAGAGAGAGAGAGGGTGACATGACTTATGTCCCCGGGACCTTCGCAGTACCGTCACAGTGCGATATTACGTCCCGTAAAGTTTCTACAATATCAGAAGGGATGTTATTGCTAAAGGTAGATTTAGTGTCGTGAGGGGACTCCTGGGAGACCCCCTTGTCTCACTTTTACCCGCAATACCGCAAAAATATTTCACTGTCGCATTTCAGCCTTCACTTTTCTCCACTAGACTTCCCGTTATTGTGGACGGTTGTTCGTTTTTATGAATTACATAACGTGTGTAAGGCACAAGTATATATATACACACACAACTCGAATAGTGAATAGGGATGATCAATTATTGCTGAGGAGTGATAGATTATTAACTTTAAATTGAGTTGAGTGCCTTCCTGAACGCAAATTATGTGCTGCTTCAATTGTTTCAGCAACGGCTTTATTCAACTTTCGGGATTACCTTGTAGGTTTTGGAGGAAAATGTGTTTAATTATCATAAGAATTTGTATTATTTCTGTATTAGGTTGCCCTTATTTGCAAGTCACTGTCTATAAATACGAAAGTAGTCCATGGTTCAGTAGGTACATATGAAATTTAACTACATATAAACGTAGCAGTACCGACTGACGAAATTGATGAAATTAAATAAATCACCTACAATTCACTTGTAAATCCGTGCATAAGAGCTGATATCTTAGTAAAATGTTTGGTAGAACAGCATCTAAGTAGGTACATATATCGACACAGAGGTTAGCACCCGCCAACTAAAAATCAACGAAATAAATTGAAACACCTACATACGCTTCACTAATCCATCCATAAGTGACAAGAGTCAAAATGAACTTGACTTTCTGTGAAAATAAATTCCATTAATAATCATAGAATATTATAAAATTACTTATATAGTTATTTTGAATGTTTTTGTGATTTCGAGTTTTTTATATTCCAAAACTTTAATTATATAGTATTTGGCGTGGTTTGAAAGTGATCCCGAGGATTCAAGACCAACTAGGACCCATAAGAGGTGATTTTTGACCCGTTTCAATATAATTCTTAGAGCAGTATTTAGAACGGGAGATAAGCGAGATGTCGAAAATTCATATTCGAAACGTCCAAATAAACTGTGTCAACGAATAGAAGAAGGAAAAAATACACGCATTTAACAAATTGTGAATATAAAGGCACATAATTTTGAACAAATATATGCATGTTATGACTTAGTAATCTAAAATAACATAAAAAATAATCTAACTTACAATGAACACGTCTTGGCCATTTTATACAATAATTCAATTTATTCAATAAGGCTAATACTGATCCCAATTGAAATTACTTACCGACTCAGCCCGATAAGCCCTTGCTGTGTCATAATGCTTGGCAAGAGGTAACCATTCACTCCAGTCGTTAGGCCAATACCATTTCATGCTGCAAGCTCGCCATTCCGAAGTGCACTTTTCTAAATTCTATTTTAGCAGGGCTGTACAGTCTGCCAAGAAGTGCATTATGTCTTCCCATTCACCCATATTAAGGTGGTCGTCCACTAGGTCGACAGAGCGGCGCGACGCGACGCTAAAGATTTTAGCGATCTTGAGGTTCGTCCACTATGTGGCGGATTTCATTTTTCGATCCGCCTTTTTGCCAGTCTCGCGTGCAGTGAGATACCCTCTGTGAAAAATGTGGTCGGACGGAGGAATGTTTTTCATTTCATTTATTTGGCAAATTCAAAAATATTCACATTACAAAAATTAATACACATCTTTCTATGAATAAATAATGATTTGAAAACAAATAAATAGAAACTGTCCACAAGAAGAATAAGTTCAAAAGAACTTGTGCTCTTCAGTGGAGTTGCTGAGCCCTACAATAAGCGAATGTAAAGTAAAATGTGAAGTTGAAACGCAAATGAAGAGAAAGAAAAAAAAAAAAACGAAGAAATAAATAAAAAAAATAACTACAAGAAGTTACAAAAATAATACATAGGTATTTTATGAACCTAAGAATTTATTGAATTCACAAAATCGCAGAATAGAGCCAAAGAAACAAACAAAACACAATTTCTAATTTACTTACTAAAAAGTGGCGCACTTTAAAGCTTTTTTAAAAGACTGGTTACTATTATTGAAGCTAAAAGGATTAATGTTATGAAAAACGAAGAATCTGAAAGCCGACATATAGGCATTTCTTCTAAAAAATTCTGTGCGGGTTTTCGGTGACGAAACACCACTCATTATAAAATTCCTAGAAGTTGACAATATTGAGGTAGTTTTCTTCGGACGACGAGGAAATGTTCGTCTTTGCGGTAGCTCTGGAAGCTGAAGAGAAGTAGGAAATTGCTGGAAGAAGGAAGAGGCAATTGATCCATCCGATCAACGCGAAAAGAACGGACTTGGGGGAACACCATCACCTTTTCTATGATTTATTGAGCGATGAAAGGAAATTCGTCCAACATTTCAGGATGTCTCAAGAATAGTTTTTTGAGCTTCATGAAATTATTAAGCCACTGATAGTGAGGCAAGACACTACATTTCGACGAGCCATCTATCTATTGAAAAAATAACCAAGAAAGTGCTAACTAGTTCCGGTCATGCAACATGATCGAATGAGCGAATTTTCGTAAATTATCGTACTACTAGAGGCCTGTTAGGGCTTGGAAAGCCCTAATCTAGTCCGTATAACAGTAGTACCTAACAGGAACTCAGCACATTATAGTAACGATATTATGTGACCTGGCGCAAAGCTAAGGCGATGTTATTAAATGATTAAAAAAGAGGAAATACCGATCAAAAACTAAGTAATGTAATAAAATAAATATCACCAGTTGAGGTGGTCCTCGACACTATGAGACTAAACAAAAAGTTGAATCGGGAAATTCAGAATTCGGAATTATTTATAAAGTCCGCTAAGTTCTTCAGTTTCAATTTCTTCGTTCAGAAATAACTCTCCTAGATGTTAGTAACTACACTACGTTTCTAACTTACCTACCGTGAATTGATGGCAACTGTTGTTACCGCCGCAGCCTCATAAACAACTCTCGTTGATAAGGACCGCCTAGAACACGATCAAGGAGGGTATAGAGACGAACGGCGACACTTTTGCAACAAACTTGGGGACGTGCTGATTCGAATGAGCAGTCTAGCACTAAAATCGGACCTCGAAGTTCTTCACAATTTCAAAGACCGTTCGGAATAAAGATATTATGTTACATTGTTTTGAAAATTAAGGACTTTGTGGGAGAAGATTAATTATATTGGAGAGAATATTATTTAGAAATCCGTTCTAAATAATATTATGCGATTAAAAAAAAAGAGATGTTGGATTTTGGAATTTTCGTAAATTATCGTACTATATTATGTTACATTGTTTTGAAAATTAAGGACTTTGTGGGAGAAGATTAATTATATTGGAGAGAATATTATTTAGAAATCCGTTCTAAATAATATTATGCGATTAAAAAAAAGAGATGTTGGATTTTTTTGGAGTTTTTATAGATTTTTTAGCACATAATAATGAAATTTAAGCACATTTTTCTGCATAAATTTTGCAAATAATTTTCCATGTATATAACATTTTATGCACGAACGCTTACGAAAATGGCCGAGGTCGAAAATTTTTCGCTTCGACCTTCGTCTACTAGGTCGATGGGGCGGTGCGATGTTTTGGCGTCGCGCCGCGCCGCGTTCCAGAAGTTTGGAGAGAGGTCGAGAGCGAAAAATTTTCGACTCACCCGCGCCGCGCTGTCGACCTAGTTGACGACCACCTTTACACAACGAGCCGGTTCAGCTTAAGATATCTCCATTGTCTGAAGTGTGTACTCTACTTCGAACACTGCACACCCATCTGAGCACGAACATGGAAGACTTCTGTTTATTTGACGTCATGTCTGTACTCTTCACTTCAAAATCCAGTAGACTATATATTCGATCTCAAGAGGCAAGAGCGTTCATCCTGGTGATCATTATCCAAGCATCCCTGATCTTCCCTTGGATGGAATCGAGCTGATCCATTACTACCCCAACGTTCTCAAAATGAAAAGGCAATGGTGCATATACCCATCAACTTATCAATTGTATTAGGTACATGAAAACGAGTGTCTGTGTTTGTTACAGTGCGGCATAAACATCGGAAAGGCTCAACCGATTTTTTGCGGATTCCCCCAAAATTATCAGTGAGTTCCTGACATGGACATAGGCTATACTCAAATCCCCAAACCTCCCATAATATCCTTAATCGAGAGAAAGTTAACGATGTCGTCCAGGAAAACAGCTCAGTAATAAGGAATTTAATTATAATACTCAGTGGTATAAATAGTTAGTTATAAAACTAATTTCATCGAATATTTGCGAAGCATCGTTTGCTGAGATTAATATTAGTCACCATTCCAACAAGACCTTTTTCTGCCCCTTAAGCCAAATAGATTTTATTTTGGTAAGAAGGATTCTCTGAGGTAGGTAATATAAAATCCAGTCGAAAGCACAATGTTCTCATACTTACCTGCCCTGGTATAAAACTATTTGCTCAATGGTCAGATTGGACGTAGGTAAACTCGGCCCTACTCTGCCCCTTGAACCTGCTGGGGGAGACCCCAGACCCCCCAGATGTTACTACTCAGAGCCCGTGGCTAAAAGTCAAGAAACATGGAACATGTCTGGCAAAAGTGAGCAAGTAAAAAAAAAACCAAATTTTTCAGGAGCTTCATACGACGAATAGAATTGAAATTACAAGGAAGTACATAAGTGGGTAATTGTCTGTTATGGTGGTTATGGGCTACAAGAAGATGGGATTCCAAAAGTCTATTAATGAAGTCTATAAATAATAAGTCTAATGAAATCTATAAAGTCTATTAATTAACAAAAGTCTACGTGTAATACTATGGTATTTGTATATATATATTTTTTTTCTATTTGTCATAATGTAACATGTCAAACAACAGCTGTTCAATTAATTGACTTTTGGAATCTCATCTTGTTGTAGTCCTGATGATGATGTATAATTATATCGAAACCTTCGGTTTCGAAGACCTGGATTTTATTATCCTGACCGACTCTCAAGATCCTAAAACTGTGCTAATTATCACCTAGCAGTCTAGAAACTAAACCATATTATCAGGTTTTTGGTTTAATAAACATAAATTTTAGCTCATTTTTAGTCTTTTATTCGGGAAATCCGTGGTTTTCGCTATCCGCGGTGCCCTTGCCACCCAATTTCGCGGATAGTCGAGGCTCTACTGTATTCTATATTTTTTCCTCTCCCTCAAAGATATTCTGAATCCGCCTCTGCCCTGTATGCCTATTTGTAGGTAATAGCGAACTCATATACTGAAGGAATTACAGGACAACATTTCAGGCTGGTTGAAGAGGTTTCTCTGACTCTTTAAATTGATAGGGAAAGTAGAAAGAGAAACCATTAGACGATTTGCTGGACCAAACGGTACCTGCCTGCTCGTACATGTAAACTATACTACTCTTCCTCTTTAGAATATGATCTTTTTGTTCGGGGACGAAGACGCCGAAAACGGTAGGTATTGTTCGGGGGCTATTCCGCCTTGGAAAGGCTAAGACAAATGAGATCCGTCTATTAGGAGGTCTGAAGCGATGAAGAAGATATCGGATATTCTGGAGAGCTCCCTTCCCAAGAACGGAAGCGGCAAGATAGACCATTCAGGCGATTCGTACAAGGGGCTTCAACTAAGAAGAGTAGAATGCGGAGGAAGTAAACAGAGTGTGAGGACGAGACCGAGAGATATGAATGGAAAAAAATTAAAGATAAAAGAAATGAATAGTGAACGTAAAAAACGGGAGGACAGAGGAATAAATGGATGGAGAGATGTCGAGACAATAATGTGAATCTGCCCTCATTGGGGCATTCAGTCTTGGTAGATCATGTCCAGCTGAACGGAGGATGTCTCCAGAGTATCAGTTTTCGTATTTCGTTGTGCACTACATAATCTTGATGCTAGCTGAAACCTGAAACGAAACCTCAAGAAGTAAAAGGTTAAGACGAGTTTATGGGTTCCGTATTATTTGTCATTTTTACTGATACTTGAAGAGAGGCTGCATTTGAACTTCAGCAGAGCTCTTCTGAAAAAACTGGTTTATTTTGTTTGTATGAAGCATCGATTAGAGCAACTAGCTGTGCCTGCTCGATCGTAGAAAACAATTTATACCGAATTTATACCGTTATAGATTTGAAATAATTTGTTTCAATATTGCCAGAAAAATTTGATATAGTCTCTCCTCTACATTTTATCAACTACCCACATATTACTAACATGACTACGTTTGCTCGTCTCGCGGTCCTGCAAAAATTCAAATCACGGCCCATCATCCTAAAGACATGAAACATGTCGATATACCTACAGAATGATTACCTATTTATATTAGCTTGGAACATGCTTTAGCCTTGAGCTAACTGGCGCAAAGTGTCACGTTTTTTTTGGAGACGCAGTTGGGAGACGGCGATGTGTCACGAAATTTTTTCTTATGATTTTCACAAACATCCAGTACCTAGTGCTTTCGACTGATCTGTGTAAAATCTCTTTTACCTACTTACTTCAAAGATCCGAGTGGTTCTAGACGAGCTTATACAAAGCTTTATGGGAATAAAATGGGGAAAAGAAGAAAGAGCCATATTCAATTTCATACACTGCCCAAATTATCTCTACCATTATACAAAATGCCTAGGTGTTACATTCAATGCCCAGTCAACGTGTTTAAAAGTTTGAAAAATACAAAAATTATACTCATTGACTAAAACAACCAGTATATACAATGACTAGGCATTATATATAATGCCTCAATTACATAAATAATTGACTATAACATACGATACGTATATAGATGATGCAGGTCATATGAAAAGTATATTATATTGTCAGACCGACATCCAGCTAGGCTGACCGAGTGTTTTACAGACAGCGTCTATAGCCCATATTCCCGTGACGTCACACCTAGAGTCGGTTTGAGTTTCTTCCGGGGTAGATGTTACAAGATCGCAACTCACCTATTTTTCACAAGAAGTTTGCCGTCGTATGTCAACCTAATATGTTGTTATAATGACATTTTTCAACAGTTTTGTATTGTGAAAATAATATTTTAGTAATTTAAAGTTTAAATTAAACTAAATGGTTGCAGTAATCATGCCTGCCAGCGCACTTATTGGTTGTAGAGAACGATACCGATCTAGTAGGTAGTGAACGAGTTTTTATTTGGACGAGAGACTAACTATTATTGAAAATCAGTGTCTAAAACTAGAGAGCTTCATTCGTTTAGACTGACAATAAATAACCTGAAAAATAATGGAGAAAATATAATTGAAAATTCCTCAGATCTCTACTGTACTGCGGTGTAGGTACTACATAGCCACTGCCCTGGCAGTTTAATCAGAGTTGTAGACATGTTCTTATTACTATAACTGAGGCAGCTGTATTTGTTTTATTGAATGAATGAAAGGATAGATTTGGTAATTTGTCGAAGTAAAAAAGGCAGGTTGGTGCTCCTCCAACAAACGAAACTACGGAGATACGTACTGCCCACCAAATTCGTTGTAGGTTAAAAGTAAACTAAGTAGGTAGATTGTTGCTCTGCCAACGAATTTCAACTGCTTATCAACAAGTTTGTCGAATATCGAATCAGGAAATGTCCACCATGAACCAGCTGTACGGAAAAAACCTTGAAATTGATTTTTCTGAAGGTTAGACTTCATAAAGAAGGGCGTTGAAAGATGGGCTTTGTCAGTGCAGTTATTACGCAAGTTTTGCAGTTACGCAAATTTTTGGGACAAAAAAGTTGATTAAGTAGGTACCTATTCCCATTTTTGTCTATGTAAGTAAATTATGAATAACAAGTAATAATATACGGAAAGTAGGTAGGTAGTGCATATGTACCTATTTAGGTACTTACCTTTCCAAAGGCGTTTCACATGACCACTTTCAGAGGACTAAAGATTTTTAGTATCTTAATTGATTCAAAGAAAGGTTCTGAAAACTGAATAATCCACAACATTTTTGCGGCTGATGCTGGAACTTCCAACACTTGTCTGTCAACTTCCCAACAAATTTCATTGAGATCTAGACCGCACAAACTAATCTTGCATTCACGTTTCAGGTTATTGCCGGACTACAGTTTGACATAATTCGCATAAAATATATTACCTGGCGTAATAAATTATACTGAACTAGGAACTACGTAAATACTGAACCATAAGAAAAGAAGGCATGTAGGTTGTGACTCCTAATGGCGCTTTTTCGGATATTGTTTCCGAGACTGCAAGGCAGCGGAACTTTGTTTTCACTTTCGAAATTTAAAAAAAAAATTTTTTGCTCCAAAATCAAAATTTCCACTCGCATTTTGCGTTTCAGAGCCTCCTGAACAAATTTGGTTCCGCGTCTGTCTGTCTGTCTGTCTGTCTGTCCGTCCACATTTCCTTGTAACAGCCATAACTTCCACAATTTTGATCCGATTTTAACATAATTTTCAGGGATCGTGCGGATTAAGCTCTAGATGGTCCCCTATCAACTTCATCATGATCGAATCAACGGTAGCTTCAGTGCAGGCGCTAACGTGAATTCTTTGTGACGGTCATAACTCGGTCAGATTTTCAGGGATGATGTGGGTAAGGTCCCTTGAGATCCCATAAGACAATCATCATAATTGCATTAGCGGTACGCTCTGCGCATGCGTGAACGAAATATTCTTGTTACGGTCCTTGCAACAGCCGTAATTTCCACAATTTTGATGCGATTTTCTTCAAATTTTTAGGGATTGTGCGGGTATAGCTCTACATGGTCCCCTATCAGTTCCGTCATGATCGAATCTACGTAGCCTCTGCGCAGGCGCAAACAACATTTTCTTGTTAATTTTCCTGATTAATTTCATTTATTATATGTACCATTCAGCTTCCAATTTCCCACCTTATTAATTCCCTGATGCCAGAACCGGTCGTTTTCTGGAATTTAATGGTGACGTACTGTGAAGGTCACGAGAAAGCTCATGTGCCATTTCCTTGGCAGTGTATTTTACTCGTAACCATGAAAACAAGGAGTAATAACTTCAAAAATTAGGTTTTTAGCCTTACCTCGATGTAAGGGTGCGCTAGTGTCGAAATCTCGAGAGTATCTCCTATAAAGACACGCAGATAAAGCGATACCAAATATGCTCTGAAGGAAAGCAATTTTCTGGAAAGCAGTTCACCAAGCTTATAGGTTGCCTCGTAAATTTCTCACTATCGAGATCTTGACTCAGCTTGATTCAGTCTTAGTTTGAATACAACCTCATCTTTTAGATCAATAAAGAAGATTGAACGGTGAACGCTTATGGTTAAATAAGGTTCTCGCCTGAAGAGTTCGTCTTTCAATACACTTTAAAAGCATTTTTCGCCTTTCACATTCTTTCTAAACTGGGAAAAAAAGTTTTTCTTCTCGAGTTTTTTCTCCAGAAGAGAAAATGGGGAAAGTTGGTGATTCTTTGGAAGGACTCCCCTTAAGTGGGTTGTCATGTTGAAGGGTGGGAGGATGTTAGGGAGAGCCTGTCCATTTTTACGCTATTATCAATCATTCCCTTCCCCTCTCTTCTCTCGTCCTTTTGGAAAGCCCATAACCCCAATCTTCTCGGCAACAAACATCGCCACCCTCGTGTCTGTATCCTTCCCTACACCGCCACTTTTCGGGTTCCACTGTTGCTTTTTCCCTATTTTTCCACCGTAATCTTCTCTTCGGACTGGCTTTCTATTTCTCTCTACCCCCTACCATCTCCACCACCCCTGGTAACCCGATCCGGTAATAGCCGCATCTCTTATAGCCTTCCCCTCGGAGGCTCCTTACGGGGGTGGAAAACATCCGGCAACAGATTTTTCTAAACGATGGGCCGTTAAGGGATCATCGCTTCATCAAACGTTGCTATCCCCAGCTGTTCTCCACCTCGCTGGCTTCAACAGATATGACAAATCGTTTTTCTTTGGCATCTCCGGAGATTGGCTGTTTCTTGAGAGAGGAGCCCTGATCTTGGCATCCCTCGTTCCATGTATCATAGGCTCTGGATCTCTACACACCCAACTGATATACTTTACACCTCTCTACACGTGTACAAATGCTTATGTTCAAGGGCGAGGTGGGCAATTTCTGTGCCTTCTTCACGGAACCAAATCTTATCATTACAACAAGATGTTTATTGATCTATAAATAAGTTCATTGCTGAATAAGCTTGACATTGTTTTGTCTTATTGCGTAATTGCGTAATTACGTGTGAGCAACTTTTATGAGTTGCCATTTTACTCAGTTTTGATCTAAGGATCAGATTCTGCGCCTTTGGAAACTCCCAACTGCTAATTCTCAGCTTGAAACTGCAAGTGGTTCGGACAAAAATCGATAGAAAGAAAATAAATTGACGTCGTAAGTGAATGGCGCTGAAGTATCACTAACTAATAATAATGATACTGATAACAGAGTTTTTGTTCTTCCCGTACGATTTTTCCCCGTAAACGTTCCGATTTTACACTCTGCTTTATCAGCTATCTTCACAGGCATCGAATAACTAGGTTTAACCCAAGAAAAAATAGTATTCGCCAACGCATATTTCGTTGAAAACATCGGTTCTCGTCAGATCACCGAGGTTGAGCAACATCAGGCTTGGTTAGTACTTGGATGGGCGACCGTCCGGGATTTTTTGTCTAATTATTCAATTTTTCATCTATCTACATCAAGTTTACTTGATCAAGGCCCCGTGGAATATTTCGTTTTGAGTGCCTTCCCTGCTCTGTCAAAACGTCGGTTCCATGATCTGAGTGGGTACCTAGCACAAAAAATCCACTACCAACCTATGTACTCGATTTTTTACTGAACTGAAAACGGCTTTTATACAAAATCGTATTACTTAAACACAAACCTGCTCGTTTTCTGAATCTTTTTTTGGCAGACTTAACTTTGTTGTACGAAATGTACACATAGATGCCTACAAAGAACAAACCCTGGGTACCTACTTTAAAATCGGGAATAGTATCGACAACTGCATGCACTCCCAAGTAGGTGAACAGGATATCTGGGCTGTTGGACTATGTCGGTAGGTACTTCGTTCACATGATCAACGGAATTTAATTTTATAGTAAAATTATATTCATAATAGGCTTAACTTTAAATGAGAAAAGTTAGGTTGACGCCAGTCAGAGGGAGAACCAATGCCTATTCTTAAAATTGTGGTCACCTTTGTGTCAGGTTATGATGACTACGCGTAGGATGGAATTCCAACGAAAGAATTTTTCCCGCCAACGCGTAGATAGGCCTCTTTCCTATACCCGCGTAGTTTTACGTGTTGACGCTGTTGGTGTTTCAGTATTCTTGCGTACAAGGGTAGACAATTACAGGAAGAACGAAAACTCTCTAATATTTACTGATTCCAATGCTTCAGAACCGGTCAGTCGATTGCAAAAGTCCAACAAACGAATCATAATTCAGTGCCCGAAATATTTGGTGGGACCTTGTATAATAAGGATGATATAATCTCATGACGAGATGGTAATTTCAAATTCTATCATTAGAACGATTTATGTAAGTAGATTTTTGGGGGAGAAGTACGACATACCTCTCAAGCCGGATGTTGTGGAAAAAAAGTTTACCAAGTAGGGTGTGACACAAAGCTTCCTCATATTTGTAATACGAATGTGTAGTAGTCTTGCTAGTTGTAAGGAATTGAGGTTCGCGCATGCGCGGCTACTATTAATAATATAGTTGTGATGAAACTCATATGGGGCAAAAATTAAATCGTAATATCCTAACCACCTTTCAAATTCGTGTGATACCGAACTATTAGGTTATGAGAAAATGACACTTGACGGAATTTAGTTTGCGCATGCGCTGAGTGACTATTGTTTTTTTTAAGCTATGATACTGATAAGGGACAATCTGCAGCCTGAACCGCACAGTTCCTGAAAATGGTATCAAAATCTCGAAATTAGTTAAGCTTGTTCCAATGATTTGCCAACACAAGGCGAGACACACACAGCCACACCTAAGCACACACAAAACATACATGAGACTTGTTTAGAATGGCCAAAAACATGAAATACGAGTGGAAATTTGTATATTGGAGAAAAAAAAATTAGGTTCCCGATCCAACCAAAAGTGAAAATAATGCTTCTGCAGCATATTAAGTGGACTCGGAAGCAAAATTTATTTTTTCATTAAATCGTATTTATTGCTAAATTTCTTTGGCAATAGATAATCGGTCACTGGAACGAGACTATGGTACAAGACACATCTCTATACCAATTTCAACTGTTTAGTGATTCAGGGGAGCATAACCCAGAAATCACGGAACAAACTTTTCATGAAAACTCCACTCCCTACTGCGATAGATCGTGAGATTTTCGTATTTTCAGATGCCTGTGTAGTTCATTAACACGTCCTGCAACTGAACTTCTTCGTTAATATGAACTTGGAGCCTGTGATGATGATCTATTTCTTGGGTCTTGATGACTTCATCTATCATTGGAATTTGGAGGTCCTTATGGATGTTGTGTCGTTATTTAATATGTACTGGTACGCAACTATGCATGATCGCAGTACTTTGTTCTGGTCGTTGTATAATATTACCATTGCTTTGAGCAATTCAGCCCTACAATTGTGCACCACAGATCTAGAAAGGCTTGAGGACCTGATTGTTTCAAAGTTAATTTGTTTTGGGTGGACAATTTTGGTCGCCTACCAATCAAACAATGAATTTTTCGGAATTTGGTGGAAGCAAAATGATAAGAATGAAGCTTGACGGAATGCTCCAAGTTACGATAGACTAATACCCTAAACCACGTCGTGTTGAGCATCGGAAACGTTCAAGTTTAGCCGAAGCGTGAAGTTGTCAGGGGGTTTGACGAATTGACACTTTTCAATCGGAAGTCACACGAGGGCCCCGCTCCTCTTTCTCTTCACAGTTTGTATCAAAACTCAAGTCTGTTCCGAAAACCTCCGCCCCCACCCGAAAACCCGTGTCAAGAGGGTTGAAAGTGGAAGTTGAAACGGTATATGTGATAGGTTTTGAAAAAAGGATCTGCGACTGATGTTAGTTGTCACCGGCAGGAACGCACCTTTGACCAAGTCATCTGACGGAGTTTTCTCCCCCTTTGATGGAATTTTTCAACTCAGTGTTTGCAGACACACACATAGATAGTTTTAGAGTAACTCCAGAGCATAGATAACTAGTGTGTCCGTTGATGAAGTTCCTCACAAAATTTGGAAAAGTAGAATCTACTTTATATATCTGATGTAGAAGGAACTGAAATATTGTCATATCGTTTGTCTTCGAGATTTTCAACGATTTTTGACGGATGGATGAATGAAAACAGTACTTTATTTAAAAAATTTTAAAAAACTATATGAATGTGCATAAGTGCAATTATTGAATTATTGTAATTTATTTAAGATCATAAAGTCTACGGAGTCTGAAAAAATATAGTTAAACCGTCTGCCTAGAGCTAGCCTGTGTCGTTCACCGTACCTACCATATATTATATTGGTAATATAAATATGTTTAAAAATGAAGTTGATCCACCAGGTATTTTCTGTAATTTTATGCTTGCCTAACAAAAAAGGAAAAATTTAACCCAATTCTTACCTAACCGTATAATTCTTACTTAATTTTAGGTATTCTAAGGTATTAGATTCCAAATATCTTGCTCTATAGGGGGACTTAATATGGGACATCTACTAAAGAAAAGATAAATATCTTCTTTTTCTTCTAAATTACAAAGAGAACACTGCTGCTTTCCTTCTTATCTCCAAGGAGTGACATTTAATTTTATCATGACAGATCCACATTTCATTTTATCAACGATAAGATCTCTGTAGCTAGTTCATCGTTCACATAATTCAGCAAATGATCTACTTTTAGCGAATTTTCTTAGAAAATATTAGCGAATTTTCTTAGAAAATATTAGCGAATTTTCTTAGAAAATAAAGCTATTGCAATGGCTCCAAAAATGTTCAAATAAATATTTTCAAAAATTTTCTTCATCGAAATCTGTTTTGAGGCACTCTGAAATGATTCCTTTTTGAGCACATAAAATTGGTCAAATTTCAAAAAATGTACTAAAAAAAAATCACAAAAAATGACAAAAAAAGGCTAAACATTGGTGTTTTTATTTTTTTAGCAGAATATTACTCAAATAAAGTTTATCAACTATGAAGTTGGTAATTTAAAAATTATAGCTCATACCTATGCTCAAAATTGTAATTAAATTTCATTAAAATGTGCTAAAAAATCGATAAAAATGTAAAAAATTCTAGAAATCCTATACCTTTTTTTCTTTGAAAATTCGCTCTATTAGTCATGCTGCATGACTGAGTACTTTTTTGTCAATTAGGTGATATGTACAAGCCAAATTTCCACTCTTGCTATCACTTCAAAATATTAACAATCACTTTTCTTCCTATAACAATTTGGTTTGTCTGATTCGTTGCATCACTGCTATCTGAAATATCACAACCTACAACTAGTCCCCTAGCCATGCGATTCCATTTCTCGAACCTGATTCCTTCGATCGGAACTATTACAGGATTGATACTTCAACACCACAAAGAAATTGGCTAAAAGTCATGCTGTAGTATAATGCATAATTTATTGTATATTATTTTATATTAGTTTTAGTAAAGTGTTAGCAGTATCCCCAGCAGTTATGTATAACTGCTGGGGATTTAAAAGTTAAAAACAAATAATGTACAATAAATTATGCAGTTTCAATGGTAGATTAGACATCCAACTTAAGTACGGCGAATGTATGAAAAACAAGCTCATCTTCCTTATATCCGTAATCCAAGTTTCAATAGACGAAGTGGTGAATTCAATGATGATTTGATGCATACTAGCGGTGTATCTTCATTATTTGCACTGTAACCAGTTCAGCTGAGCAGAAGGTGAGAAAAACAATGTTCAAAACTATTTTTTCTTGACTCGCCAGGTCTTAGAAGGTAATTACAAGCAACATCCCTTCTTTATGTCAAGAGGAAGCTAATCTTCGCAGCAGACACTTTCGATTAAAGACATAACGAAGCAAAGTGATGGGGTCTGATAGTGTCAGTTATGATTAACTACCTCGAAAGTGCCTCAAACAACGCAAGTAAAAGGGGGAGTGGAGGCAAAGCTTGAAGGGGAGAGAAACTAGAGGCGTCAGAAGGATGATGTAACAAGTGATGTTACAACTAAACCCCCTTGCAGTTCCATTTCACCCCTCCACCGCCACCACCACCCCGTCCTCAACTCTCGGCAACTAATTACAGAGGAAGCAGCGTCAATCTCGCTCTACGCCACCCACCTTCTCCGCAATCCCTTCGAAGCCCTTATAAGGGCTCGGCTTGGAGCCCTTTCATTTAACACTTATCGACATCTGGTGTCAAACCCTGTCTCTTCTGTGATTTACAGGGTCTAATATCTTTTAATTATCAACCAAACCTTTCTCACCATCTCTTTTAACTGTTTTCCAAGCACACACGGCTTGATATCTCCCCGCCCTCCTCCCTTCCCTTCGCCACGACACTCCACCCCAGTATCTGAAAATCTTACAGAAATTTCTCTCCCTCTCTCGGTCTGAATTAAATGATTTACACGTAAACTTCGAAGGCTTGAAGGGCTTCATTCGGTATTATTATTTAATAATCAGACGTTGAGATTGGAGTTGTAAAGTAAATCACCTGGAGAATTACATTCAATACTTGAAGATAAAAGTTTAATAAAATTAGATAGTAAATTTAAACTCTGACAGTTACTGTCAAGTTACCCAATATAACCTAAGCATTTTTAACGACTATTTAATGTGATATGATATATATTGTTTTGACTCCTTATATTATACAAATTTTAACGCAGCAGTGGCTAATATTTTCTTCGCAATTACGCGAAGTGTCACAGTCTAGCTTCTGGTGGTAGGGTCGGCGGTGGCGTGGTTGGAGGCCGCCACGGTGGGTGGGGCTGGCAGGACTGCCTATCAGCCAGAGCACAGTGTGGAATTTGATCAATCTAGGAGAACAATTTTTTCCCCTGACTAATAGGAAATTTATCGCAGATCCAGGATATACCCCATGTACCTAAAATGACTCATTGATGCGTTTTTTGTAAAAAAAAAAACTCGTTTTCAGCATATTTTTAACTTTTTTTCCAATAAGAACAATTCAAAACAATTTTTCCTCAAAGATAAGTCGTGGAGGATTAAATCCAGTATCGATTGATCACCAGATAATTTTAATTGATCGATGGAAGTTAAGGAATTTCAACGTTTTTAAGTACTCGGAACGTACAGGTTATTCGCAACATAAAGGTGAAATGTGATATCTGAAGCCAAAAATATCTTAGAGAACCGTTTTGACCACCACAACACCCAAAACTGAATCTATATATTTATAAATGTGAAAAGTTTATGTGTATGTATGGTCTTCATACAAATCCACACCGTTTGACGGATTCCGAGCAAATTTGGTACAGATGTTCTTTAGGTACTGGGAAGTAACCGCGTGAAAGTAGAACTACGCGGGTACGGGAAACAGGCCTGACTACGCGTTGGTGGGAAAAATACTTTCGTTGGAATCCCGTCCTACGCATAGTCATCACAACCTGACACAAAGGTGACCACAATTATAAAAATTAGACATTGGTTCTCCCTCTGAATGCCGTCTAACCTAACTTTTCTCATTTAAAGTTAAACCTATTATGAATATAATTTTACTATAAAATTAAATTCCGTTGATCATGTGAACGAAGTACCTACCTACATAGTCCAACAGCCAGATATCCTGTTCACTTACTTGGGAGTGCATGCAGTTGTCTATACTTTTCCCCATTTTAAAGTAGGTACCCAGGGTTTGTTCTTTGTAGGCATCTATGTGTACATTTCGTACAACAAAGTTGAGTCTGCCAAAAAAAGATTCAGAAAATGAGCAGGTTTGTGTTTAAGTAATACGATTTTGTATAAAAGCCGTTTTCAGTTCAGTAAAAAATCGAGTACATAGGTTGGTAGTGGATTTTTTGTGCTAGGTACCCACTCAGATCATGGAACCGACGTTTTGACAGAGCAGGGAAGGCACTCAAAACGATCTATTCCACGAGGCCTTGATTAAGTAAACTTGACGTAGATAGATGAAAAATTGAATGATGGGGCAAAAAATAAGAAAGATGCAGCACTCCCGTACGGTCACCCATCCAAGCACTTTCCAAGCTCGACGTTGCTTAACTTCGGTGAATCAGATGAAAACCGATGAATTCAACGACATAAGGGCGTTGGTGACCATATTTTTCTTTCTTAGGTCATAGGTCTGAATCGGAACCTAGCTATTCGATACCTGTGAAGATAGCTGATAGAGCAGCGTGTAAATGTAAAATGAATTCAATCTTCATCTACTCGATCTCAAATTCAAGAGAAACGTTCACATTGAAATACTAAAGAAACTTTAATACTTTAAGTTTGGTTATTCGTGTTATATGTGTAAAAATACGTGTAGAAATACGCGAAGAGCTAGTATCTGCAGTTGCTTACTCTAGACGCTGCTCTACGCGTTAACGGAATAAAATCGTACGGGAGAAACAAAAACTCTCTAATGTGTCGGCCGAAGATCCGCCGATTCGCTTGACTGAGAGCACCGCATTCGCCGGAAGAGACAAGAGCGAGAGGATGTTCTGCAAGATGCGTGACCTGCAGCTTCTGCTTCTTGTTTGAAACTCTCGAGCTGGGAAGCACGTTCTCGCATCGTCAGCGGTTCTAAGATGGTCCGCAGGCCGTTTGTGTCTTCCACATCATCGAGGCCTCGCGTTTTGGCATCCTCAATAAAATTGCCTGCATGTGTCACGAACTAAAGCAAGCGGCGAGTGAGTTGAGATGAGACCGACCTTCGACTACAAACATTTTACGAGACAAGATTCAAGATTCCTTATTTGGCACAACAAGAAAATAAACAACAGAAAATATACTCATCAATGAATAAATAAATTTAAAAACATGAATAAATAAAATTTAACCAATACATTATACACGTGTGCCCACAGAGGCTTAGGGTGGTGGGGACAGTGTTTGACAGCTTACTTCTGGACCAATGTTTTTAATACGTGGTTCTAAAATCACTACCTCGCGGAATCTAAATAGCTGTAACTCATCGGCATCGATTGCAATCAATCCTAAAGGGTAGAATTGAACGGCTGAAATATTTAAAAAAAAAAAAAAAAAAACTAACCGGTTACACGTGTGTTCCACAAAACCACCTGTACGGTTTTTTTTTTTTTTTTTTTTTTGAAGTGGGGAAAAGTTTTCATGAACGAAGAGGAGTGACTGTACTTTCCATGATCAGCAGAATGAGCTGAATTCTCTCTTGATTGCTTTCGGAAATTAAAATGTGATAGGGAAACTCTCATCCGATACGCCATTATCCGATTTCACTCTTTTTGAATCCAAACGTTTAAAAACTTCCATAATACTTCAAAGACTTCGGGAAACTGTAGGAGTTTAAAACTGATTCATTTCTAACAAGCGTTCATCACAAAAGACAGCACGAAACTACCAGTACAACTTCACCGACGGAAGGATAAAAACGGAGCTTACCTTACCTTCCATGAACTTTAGCTCACATTTATTTTCCCGTTGCAATTTACTTTTTTCTTCCTTTTGATTTGATATTTCTCAAAGCAGGTCTCCCCTCCGTTTTCAAGCGTCTTGCCCCCCCACCATTCCCACTCCGAAGAACCTTTTGACTTTTCGTAATACGCTTTTTTAACGAGTTTCCTTTTGGACGAAAAACATTCCCGTCCGTCCCACCTCCGCCATAATTAATGCCGCGGCCTCTTCAATTTGGTTCTTTTCAGTATTTTTTTGAAAGACTCGAGGGAAAAAAAAAAATCTTTCAGAGAGGTAACTCAGTTAGTTGGGAGGAGACCGAGGAGTTTGAAGGGGCGGTCCTTCGGGCACTTCCCATTCAAATCGGATAATTATTTTCCCTTCCTTCGCAAGGGGTGCGGCGAGCGAAATAACGTCGGCCCGAATTCTGCTTTTAATCTTCACTCAGTAATTATACGAAAGAAATACATAAAATACTGTACAGCGAGAATGAGTTAAATTTCTAAACAAGAAAGGGCGATTTCACGATTTTTTCGTTTAATTATACTCGTACATGAACTAGCCGATTACCCGGGCGCATAAATAACTCGGAATAATGTGGCAAAATCAGATATGTACCGATCAGGAAAGAGCCGATAATTCAAATTTCAACTTCCTATAGGGTGAACAGCAGACAATTTAGCTCACTAGGCTGATCATGAAAGAGACCATAATTTCAATCGTCTCTTAATGTGCCACAGAGTCTCCCTAGCTAATTTCAACTTCCTAGGGTGAACAGGAGAGAATTTTGCTCATTCAGCTGATTAGGAAAGAGCCCATTATTTCAATCATCTCTTAATGTACTAAAGAGTTCGCCTTATCAAATTTCAAATGCCCAAAGTGAAAAGGAGAGAATTCATGTCACTCAGCTGATCAGTTCCATAATTTCAATCGTCTCTTAATGACCCAGAGAGTCTTCCTGTCAAATTTCAACTTCCTAGGGTGATCAAGAGACAACTTACCTCACTCATCTGATCGTGAAAGAGCCCATCATTTTAATTGTGTCTTAATGACCCAGAGAGTCTCCCTATCAAATTTCAATTTCCTAGGGTGAACAGGAGACAATTTAGCTCACTCAGCTGATCGAAATCGTCAAAACAAACACGCGCAAAGAAAGGCCCCGAGCTGTGCGTTGATAACCATAATAAAATGTTGGGAGCCATACAAATCGGTTTTCCGTCCATCACTACTTATATCGAATTAGTAACAAAATAAGAATCAAATAAATCGTCGAGATTTGTAGCTTGGGCAACGCCTGAAAGAATCGGTATTTTCCCCTCCATCCCATACCTCGACAGTAAATCCTGAGTTCCAAAGTTTGTTGCGCAACTGGACTAAAACGGGAATAGAACCAAATAAGAATCATGAACATCGGTTGAAATTGTAGCCTGGGTGGCGTCGACAAAATTTGTCGAAAAAACCAAATTTTTCTGGCTTTACCCCCTCCATTCCACCTCTTCTATCACGGATTTCAAAATTTCCGAGGTTTATTGCACAATTAGACTAAAACTGGGATCGAACAAAGAAAAAATCACACACACACACGCACACCCACACACACACGCACACGCGCACGCCCACGCACGCACGCACGTACGCACACAAACACGCACACGCACTAGCACACACACACACCTATGGTTTCTTCACGGATTTGGAATTTGGTCTTCTTTGGACTGAAACGGATTTGTATGTGGTTATTTTGGTTTATTATTTCCAATAATAAGCCTATGTGATCGTGTAGGAAAAAATTTTTATAACCCCCCCTCAAACTTTGTCACTTTACGTTTCAAGGTACGTAGAATCCAAATTTGAAATGTCCGTCCGCCGTCCGCCGTTCGCCGTCCGCCGTCCGCCGTCCGGGCCATAAAAGGCCTAAGAATTGACTTTAAAAACCCGTTCTTTCGTGCATAGACTCCATTTGGGGTCTAGTTGGTCCTAACGTTTAACCATCCCGATCGCTTTACTCGCATAGATACTATGGGCCAAAAACGGGCAAAAAAGTGTCTTTTTCTACGCGCACACGCCTGGCACGCTTGGCAGGGGGTCACGGTGGGCGGTGAGGGGGGTGAGCGGGAGGGGTGGAGTGAGAGGAGGCGCCGGCGCCGCGGCACCTTGTGGTGGGTACGGCGCCGGCGTTCCTTCGAGGCATGAATATATGTTTTTTTCAAGGTCATATTTGTGTGTTAATACCAAAGCTTTTCCTACGCATATTTAATAACATATCCTCTCGACTTTTCGTACGTACTTAGATAATGATATTATTAAGGCAATAACTATTTGAATAGATAGGAGCTCAAATCGAGAAATATAAACATGCGTGTATAATAATAGAAGTATAGGTTGTGGCAACTCGAAATAGGACACGCCGAGGAGTCTGGACGGGCCTTATGACGTACGCTAGCCAACTAAAACTATGATCATACTCAATTGAAAAAATAATAAACCTTTGTGAAATAATTTGCAGCGTTTTTTTTTTCTTATGCTTGGGTTGTCCCCCACCCCCTGGATAAACTCCAATAGGTCGTCCTTCTTCAATAAGAAGCCTTGCTTATATGACCTTGCTTCTGAGGGACGTCCTAAAAAGTAAATAAATCGGCCTTTGTATTATTGAATCCAGTTCAGCTTAGCCAAACTTGGATGCCGTAATTCGTAGGTTCGACTCTAGCATACATATGGTGGCGACCCTTTATTCTACAACTATTTGAAGTTTAAGCCAAAGCAGTTTTTAGTTCAAACGCCAGATATCCAAGCATTGATTATTCTCGAACACCCTCCTGTTTTTTTTTTTTTTTTTTTTTTTTTTTTTTTTTTTTTTTTTTTTTTTTTTTGTAGAATATTGAAACATGTTTAAACTGGATTAAAATAGTACATCATGTTCTACCACACTCATGTACTCCATTCCGCTTCTTGTCACAAAATTAGACGTTATTCACCATATAAGAGTATATTCTAAGTACCTATTTAAGATATAAAGTGGCTATTGGCTGTCATGCCGTCATGAGAGTCGAGTTATAGTAGGTATAAGGTAAGTGGGTTTTAGCCCAACTTAAGATCAATGATACTACATTTCAATACCTACCTGAACTGCAGAAGTGGATATACTCGCATTGATGTAGGCCTGATTTTCAATACTCCCAATTGTCTCGGGACACTGAAAAGACCGCGTTCAATAGGAAATATACCTTCGGAAATACGTTGAACTGCCTATTAGAAAGTAATACCTCAGCGTTTATTTCGGAAGATAACAGGAAGTACAATAGACCCCACCCCACAACTCTAGAAAAAAATGACGTTATACGAAATAATGGGAGCAATGTAGTGGTGAAAATCAAAAGGAGGCCCCCCTCATTACTTGAAGGACAATTTCTTAAGGAAGATGGCCGTTGACAACGGAGAGCGGCTCCACGTGAAGTCATCTCTTCCGAGCGATCTGAGAGAAAAGGCCTTTCAGGGGAAAATGATTGGCACAAAGGCCACCCGCCGGTTTTGTGCGTACATTGAGGGCTCAGGGCTCAATGGACCACCTGAACTGTAGACAAAAGGACTTGAAAAGTACTTCCGTTTTTCAGGGGCGGGACGCTGCGTGTATATCCGACATACTGCTGCTTTGACCTTTACCTACCGTTCGGGGTGTATCAAATCCAACAGAGATAGGAATGTACCTATGACTTCAAGTTTTCCTTCTTCATACAAAGTAAAACATATTGGTAAGTAATGCTGCATTACAGGGACGTCCCTGTGAATGGATTGTATATAATTTTGGCAAAAGTCATCGGACACATCGGACTAGACGAGCATCAGGAGGATTTAAAGGAAAATAAGGCTGTCTACATTTGCAAAACATCTTAAGGAATCCATAGTTACAATTTTGATTTGACAGATAGACTGTTTGTAGAATTTCTTCTACAAAGGGGAGGGATGTTGAATGTACTTGAAAAATTCGAAATTATCAAAAGTGACAGATCTGGTAAATGTTTAAATGAAGATATCCCTAATTATATTTCACCACTGATAAGTCCACTTCTGTAGAGCTTGGAATTACTCCTTCAAGCCGTTGAAACCACTAATTCTTCTCCTCCTTTCACTTCATCTGATTAGCTATAATCCCCCTTCACTTTGCTTGCACTTAATTGGTTGTACCTCCTGCCCCCTTTCCTTTCTCCTGACCAATGAGATTCAATCTCCCTTCACCTGTGACGATAAAAGCTGTGTTCTTTCTTATGTGTCTGCAGTTATTGTTTGTCACTTATGAAGGCCAAACCGTCGAAATCGATCTAACATTGTAACTCTTTATTTTTCGTGGATATAGTGAAAAAACGTTGTATATGTCCACGAAAAATAAAGAGTTTTTTCACTAACTTCCGTTTTGAAATGGGTTTCCACAACTTCGTCGTGAGTGTTTTAGTTTTACCTACCGTTCGGGGTGTACCAAATCCAACAGGGATAGGAATGTACCTATGACTTCAAGTTTCCCTACTTCATACGAAGTAGAGCATATTGGTAAGTAATGCATGCATTACAGGGACGTCCCTGTGAATGGATTATATATAATTTTGGCGAGAGTTGAAATAAGAGGAAAACAAAAGTGCCAGTCATGCAGCATGATCGTATGAGCAAATTTTCGTAAATTATCGTATTGTATAAAGTTAAACTGTTTTGAAATATGAGCTTTTTGAGTGCAAAGAAATTGTTAATCATTAATGTTATTGCGAAAAACATATTCTAAATAATAATCTCCTATTCAATAAAGATTTTGAACTCTTGCAGTTTTTATCGATTATTTAGCAAATTTTAACGAATTTCAAGTACATTTTTGACCCTTACCTACCATTCGGAGTGTATGAAATCCTAAAGAGATAGGAATGTACCTATGACTTCAAGTTTCCCTACTTCATACAAAGTAATACATATTGGTAAGTAATGCATTCATTACAGGGACGTCCCCGTGAATAGATTGTATATAATTTTGGCAAGAGCCATCAGACACATCGGACGTTCTTGCGGCTACAAATATTGCGGTCAAACTGGTAGGAAATTCAGGAAAGGAATAGGCGAGCTTCAGGAGAATTTCAAGGAAAATAAGGCTAAGTCTGCATTTGCAAAACATCTTAAGGAATCCAATCATAGTTACAATTTTTATTTGACAGATAGATTGTTTGTAGAATTTCTTCATTTTTTTCCGAAGGGAGGGATGTTGAATGTACTTGAAAAATTCGAAATTATCAAAAGTGACAGATCTGGTAAATGTTTAAATGAAGATATCCCTAATTATATTTCACCACTGATAAGTCCACTTCTGTAGAGCTTGGAATTACTCCTTCAAGCCGTTGAAACCACTAATTCTTCTCCTCCTTTCACTTCATCTGATTAGCTATAATCCCCCTTCACTTTGCTTGCACTTAATTGGTTGTACCTCCTGCCCCCTTTCCTTTCTCCTGACCAATGAGATTCAATCTCCCTTCACCTGTGACGATAAAAGCTGTGTTCTTTCTTATGTGTCTGCAGTTATTGTTTGTCACTTATGAAGGCCAAACCGTCGAAATCGATCTAACATTGTAACTCTTTATTTTTCGTGGATATAGTGAAAAAACGTTGTATATGTCCACGAAAAATAAAGAGTTTTTTCACTAACTTCCGTTTTGAAATGGGTTTCCACAACTTCGTCGCTAGTGTTTTAGTTTTACCTACCGTTTGGGATGTATCAAATCCAACAGCGATAGGAATGTACCTATGACTTCAAGTGTCCCTCCTTCAAACGAAGTAAAACATACTGTTAAGTAATGCATGCACTACAGGGACGTCCCTGTGAATGGTTTGTATATAATTTTGGCTATCTAACACAGAAATAATTAGCAATTATGTAATGATTGGCAGTGGTTTTTTATAACTCAATACTTTGTTCCTCATTATGGTCATGTGATAACATGCCAGAAATCGCATTATGAATTTTGGCATTCTTTCTAGAGAGGTACGTGTTATTAACTTGAACCTGCCACAAAAACATGAGGTAAAAATGCACTTAGGTATTATACTAAATTTCAAACAATTACAATTGTTACTGAATTCCACACTCAATGTCGTCTTTTTCTTAGTCCATCCTCCTCGTCAAAAAAAAAAAAAAAAAAAAAAAGTTATGGCCATTGACAACTCATGCGAATGAATCTTGACATGGATTATGGCTTCTACGGAGGGGGTCATCCAAAATTGTCTAGTCTCCACAAACACAGGAATTTTGTGAAAGGAAATTTGATTACCCGAATTTCATAACTTGATGAATAAACATTAGTATCATGAGAGCTTGGGTACGATTCCGTAACCCCGGGAGACATTTTCATGTTTCGGTTACCGAAGTAGCCTTCGTAGTAAGCCAGCCTGGTTGAAATTTTTATTTGCCAGGGTGAGCATGAGAGAATCAAGCTCACTCAGCTGATCATGAAAGAGAGGGGGGGGGGGGGGGGCGGCGTCATCTTCTTCATTTCTCATATCGCTGGACTCATGATTCATGACTCTGGAGTCATAGAAACGTTTTGTTTCGGGGTTGACAAGAAACTGACTCAGCTATTTCAAATCCTTCAATTTTGATACCTCTGGCAGCGGCAATCTTCTCCAATTTCATGAGTAACGGCTCGAATTTTCTTCATAACGTCTCTAATTCGACCGGTTTTTTTCTTTTTTCTGGCTGTCTGATCACCACTGGGTTCGCCTGAGGATGAACTATCACTAAAACCACACATGTCTAAAGCTCTATGGTAAAATGCAAGGTTTGAAAACAAATTAACCAACGGGAAAGTGGACTGCGAAACTAACTGATAAGAGAGAAACGTAGAACTCATGCAAAGGGGTAGCAGAGAGGGGAAAGGGGTCTTTAAATCGGACTCTGATCTTTCTTCCCTGTAAGCGCACGGAATCTGATCCTTTTTCCCCGGAGCCTCATATTTTTTTTCACTTTAAAACGAATGAATGCGATCTTTCTTCCCCAAAGTCAAAGTGAAACAGCCCTTCGGTTCTACTCCTCCAAAGCTACATGAGGGCGTGCCTATCTGAATTCGGTCAAAAAATGGAGTTTGATCCTTTTTCCCCATGACCCTTCATATATATATATATATATATATATATATATATATATATATATATATATATATATATATGGGTCATTTCACGCGAACGGCCAAACTTTTTTTTTCGATATTTTTTAAAAGTCCTGATTTTCTAGTATGCTGTACCCATTGGTAATACAAGCTAGGAGCCAAATTTTCAGACCCCTTCTTCGCCCCGCCTTTTCTCTACAACTGTCCGAAGTTTAGGGGTGTGCGCCAAACACTAACTTTTGTTTTAATTGCTCAACCGTTATTGTGCCCAAAAAAAATAAGTAAGGTGGCAAATTCTTATGGTAAATCGTCTGCTCTTTCTAGTAGTCATGTCTAAATTTACAAAAAACTTAAGCTTCCTCATGAAAACTCAAAATAAAAACTTCTTTTTCACATTTCATCAATTTGGCATTTTTTGAAAAAATTTTTTTTTAATCTTAAATCATACCTACTAGTATGTAGAATACGAGGTTAAGAGGACGTAATGGGCCGACAAACGGTTTGTCGCCAGTGGTACTTAATGCACGGCCTGAACTCCCAAAAAACGTAAGCTTCCCCATGAAAACTCCACATTTCATCAATTTCGCATTTTTTGAAAAAAATTTTTTGATCTTAAATCATACCTACTAGTATGTAGAATACGAGGTTAAGAGGACGTACTGGGCCGACAAACGGTTTGTCGCCAGTGGTACTTAATGCACGGCCTGTACTCCCAAAAAACGTAAGCTTCCTCATGAAAACTCAAAAACTTCTTTTTCACATTTCATCAATTTGGCATTTTTTGAAAATTTTTTTTAAAATCTTAAATCATACCTACTAGTAAGGAGAATACGAGGTTAAGAGAACGTAATGGGCCGACAAACGGTTTGTCGCCAGTGGTACTTAATGTACGGCCTGTACTCCCAAAAAACGTAAGCTTCCTCACGAAAACTCAAAATAAAAACTTCTTTTTCACATTCATCAATTTCGCATTTTTTGAAGACAAAAAAATATTTTGATCTTAAATGATACCTATCAGTATGTAGAATACGAGGTTAAGAGGACATAATGGGCCGACAAACCGTTTGACGCCAGCGGTACTTAATGTACGGCCTGCACTGCCTAAATATAATAAAAATTGAGTTTTCATTATAAAGTCCCCAGTTTATCAAATTTGCTTAGAACTAACTTCACATTTGACGGCACATCAGATAGGTGCAAATTGTATCATGAAAATTTAATTTTTCTTTTATTTTGGTAGTACAGGCCGTACATTAAGTACCGCAGGCGTCAAACCGTGAGAGAGAGAGAGAGAGAGAGAGAGAGAGAGAGAAAATTTGCTGGAACAAGGACACTGTTGGTCAACGGTCACAGATTTACGAGTATTTAGTTATCTATACGGCGTCGGTTGAAAGCTCATAGAGATAATTCATCGTTTGTTAGTGACGTGTTCCTCAGAGGGTCGTTCCGTTTAACTGAAATAAATTTTTAAACTGACTTTCTCATAAACTAGATTTTAACAATCAAATTGTAGATAATCTAGTTGCATCTCTATCTTGAAAGAGAGATTTTGTCTTTAAAATGCAAAAACAAGTTTGGTTGAAGAGAAGACATTATAATATTTATATTTTTACGTCTGTGTGGGATTCTATCGGTTTGACAGCCCAAACAGGTAATTCATTTGTCAACGATGAGCTCATTTTCTTTCGAAATAAAATTGGTAAAACGACTACCTTTTTAACTAATCGTAAATCATTAGTCCTTCAAAACACACAATTTTTAGTTGGATTAATTTCTGTATTATTATCAGGACAATATTGTGTAAATTACAGCCTTGAGCGAATCTACCTGTATAAAACCGTGCACTCTACCATGCACTTCTATTCCGACTTCCCAGCAGGTAGAGAGTTCTGTCAGGTAAAATTTTTTATTATTTCTGTAACAAAAAAATACCGCAGTTAGAAATACATATCCTTCATACTGTTCATGGTGATTTCTTAGGACGTTCCTCTGAAAATAGGTTATGCAGGCAAGGCTTTGTACGTAATAGGGATGATATATTAGGATTGATCCAAGGTGGCGTAGGACAACACAATCTAGAGAGAAAAGACGCTGCAAATTATTACACAAAGGTTTATTATTTCTGTGTTAGATAGCCCTTCTACGCAGATCATTGTTCTATAATTGTTAAACCCCGTACGTTCTACTAGATCAGAACTCCAGATCGTCCCTCCCAAAAAGGTTCACATCTTTACACGTTATAAGGGCTCGCAATTTCGCGCTTCACAATAATATTTAAAAAAAATGTTCGATAGGTAAGGAAAGAGTATAGGTTCAGAGGCCCCACAGCTGATCAGTGCGCCTCAGTACCTCATAACTGTTTCCGAGGAGTTCCCAACGAGCTCCATCTACTCGTATTTAAATTACAGCGCCTTGAGTCGATTAGAAAACAAATTAGCCGCAGTGGTTTCAAAGCTGATCTGAGTCCCTCCATACTTAGTAATTGTATTTTATACCTTCAAAAACGAGGTATAACATTTCATATACATTACAGGTTTCAGCATCATAATCTATTAAAAACCAAATTCGGCTCAGAGGCCCCACAGCTGATCAGTGTGCAATTAATAAAAACATCTACACTTTACTAGTCCCCTGATCTCAGTATAACTCTATTCAATTAGGTAGGTACCTACCAAATGAAAATAACATAAATGTAAAGATCGAGTCTAATTATGCTTGACTCTTCATCAGGCATTTCAAAACTAGGGTGACATTGCGCCTAACAAACAAGAAACAAAGTTTGTTAAGTTTTACAGGGTATATAGCTAAAGTAGGTAACCCTTCTTGTCGTCATATGAGGAACATTTCTATTATTTATAAGAATGAAACTCCGTCTGTTTGTTTGTCTGTTTGTAGTGTCTATGCACGGGCAAATGGCTGAGTGTACGAGTGGGGGGATCTTCTTGGGATTTTCTGATAGGGTGTATAAGCGAATTTAAAATTTTCTAATCCCACCCGAACCATGGGCCGTAGGGCGGGAGGGGGTCGAAGTAAGGATTAATGTGCGCTTTTTCGAATTCCCCGCTTCCTCTACCCCTCTAAACGGCCGTCGAAAATTCCGGAAAAACCCCGGTTTCGTAGGTATTTGAACGAGGAAGACGACGGCGCCGATCGCGAGCGAAAAAAGTATCGGGAAATGCGTCAAAAAAATGCAAGAGTACGGACCCGTTTTCTCGAAAAGTCCGACGACAAACTTGGTTTTTTTTCGATTAAAATATACCCCATGAACGTACGTTTTTCGGAACAGTTTTCGCGGGCAAAATAAAGGTTTGATCTCGACGAATCTGAATCCGAAATCGGATATCGAAAAAAGTGACGGAACTCGGTCAAAATGCGAGGGGAAGCGAGGCGAAGCGATAAAAATGACAAGTTAATCGAGCCCGCCGCCGTTTCACAACGTTGCTTACCAGAAGGGACTCGATGACTCGGGGCGTTTCCCATTTGCACTTCTACGCACATTTCAACAGAATAAAAACGGGTTTTTCCTACACATATACAGCAATACCTTGCGAGCGAAGTGAGCAACATCCCCAAATAAACTTTTTTGTGGTTCCACGTAGTTTTATAAGATTTATTTTGTTTGTTAGAATTTCCAACAGAAAAAAACGTCTGCCAAGTTGGGTGGGCAGTATAAATTCCTCAAGCGAGCGAAGCGAGCAGCATCCCCTACAGAAGTTAAACCTACCCTTAGGGCCCCCGCGCACTGGCAACTTTTTCTACGCAACTATTTAGTCGCCTTGAGGAAGTTGAAATGAATCACACAGCGTTAAATGCAGCCCCGCGCACGAGCAACTTTTTAATCACGGCAACTAAAAAATTGCGTCGAGACCTATTCGACGGGTGAGTAAACAATCGCCCGGAGGAATGAGTCTCGTTGATTTCTACCTACCCCCGCGCACCGGCAACTTTTTAGTCGCCCGCAGGACTTCGCGTCGTCTATTTTGTTTTCCATAGTTTGTTCAATTTTTTTTGTTTACTGTGATAATGGATATGGAAAAGTTTATTTCGAGTTTCGAAAAGCAGCCAGCATTATATTATGTTATAATTTCGATATGTCCTCAATTTTAAACCTAAATTGATTCTGTTATTTCGAGAGAACTACTTACATGTACCTACAAAATTCGACGTTTTCGATGTGATTTTACAAGCACTTTTCTCAGTTCTTTTCATACGCTTCAAAAATATATTATACTTTTTCTCGTCAAATTCAACTTTGAAAATGAAGTAATAAAATTGTAATCTTTCCATTTTTTCTAATTATAGATCATTTAAATGCTAGTTGTATTTATTTTATTACCTATCTTAGAGTCACGGCCAATCTTTCTTGCGGTGGTAAAGCCTGTCGGAAGGACGTATTCCGGTACGTGATAGGTACATGGTCCGAAGCTACCAATAATTCATAAAAACTTCCTCTGCTCATTCTGAAGTAATTAAAGAACTAATTCGGATGTTCTCTCAATTTGCCAAAGAGTTTATGAAAATGCCCATCATGGAGTCTAGAACTGATGATTGGATGGACCCGAAACGTTCTTTTCATCAGCTTCATCCTTCTTCGTCTCAAAATGAGCGCACAAACACATGTTGCTTTGTCGAAATTCATTGTAGGGACTAGCCTGAAAGGCAACTATTTAGTTTCCATGCGCGGTGGTGGGAACTCCCCGGCAACTAAATAGTTGCCAACGATTAAAGTTGCCGGTGATTAAAGTTGCCAGTGCGCGGCCGGCCTTAGAGATCTACTGTTTGCGAGCGAAGCGAGCAACATCCCCTACATGTTACAATTGCAGTACATTGCATGTATACAGCTATACCTTGCGAGCGAAGCGAGCAACTTAATGGAGGGGTACCACGGTTTTTCCTACACATATACAGCCATTCCGAGCGAGCAAAGCGAGCAACATCCCCTACACACCCTTAGGGATGTGCCGTTTGCGAGCAACATTCCTACATGCCACTCTTTGCGAGCGAAGCGAGCAATTTATTCGGGGGGTCCGGGGGGCTTGCCCCCCGGCTGGACGTGGAGGCGAGCGAAGCGAGCCGGAGCTGCTAGTCTTAAGATAAAGGTAAGAAGAACGAATACAGAGTAAAGAAGAGAAATCGGGAGGAAAAACGAAAAAAAAAAATTTTTTTAAATAAATTTAAGTACCTTAATTTCAGTTGAGTTCTGTTTAGGTATATGTAGGTGAAACAATAGGTTTTCCTTGCTCAAATTCCATCTCAGGGGCAACACTTGGGCACCTGTAGGGCAGTAGGGGAAGAAAAACAAAGGGGTGGGAGGTTAGGATTTTTAGCTTAAAATGCTACATTTATATAGGTGGTTGTTAGCTTCCAATAAATTTTTAATTTACTGAGTTTTATGTATTTGTTATGCATGGGGATTTTTTATACAAAGAGAAAACATACCTTTTATGTTTTTTTTACGGGGTTTCAAGTGCTGAAAATGTGCTTCTCTTCCTGGAGGAGTGATGATTGTACCAATCCAGTTCTATTAGCGTTAGATACCAGCGTATGTGGAACTTTCTCGTAACCCCACTTCCGTGTTTTCACTATTCGTGCCTCTGTATGATTCTATTCACTATAGATGCCAGCGTATGTGGAACTTTCTCATATCCTCACTTCCGTGTTCTCACTATTCTCGTCCGATTTTCGTGATTCTTTTTTGTTCAACTTCGAATTCGGTCTAGTTATGGAAAACATGTAGCAAAATTTCAATTTGTAAGCAAAAAATCATGATGAAAGGGGGTGAATGGAGGGGGTAATACTGTTAAGTCATGATGTTTTAAGTATTCTCGTCCGATTTTCATGATTTTTTTTTTTTTTTTTTTTTTTTTTTTTTTTTTTTAACACAGAATGTGTTTTAGCCATGGACTAACTAGCCGAAAATGGAACGCGGGATGGTAACGAAATGTGTGACGGATGATTTTCACATACAACCGAGTCGTTGCTAGGGAAATGGTACTTCGTCGTTTTTCATCCCACAAAATTCGTTGACCATTCGTTCGAAAGCTCTCGATTTATCCAACAATATTATGTTAACTACTGCGAAGTGCGTGTCCAACAAACTGAGTTATGAGCATGGTTATATAAATAATTGTTTACACACAGGTGATCATTCTCAATAATTGATATTGTGAACATGATTGCAACCGCTTGTTAATTTCTGATGATTTCATTGAGCTTGTGTTTCGATGATTTGATTCATAGCAGGTGATCTGAGTATTACGAAAACGGTTTGATTTGTGAAGCGGAGGTTAAATAATTTGAATAGGTAATTTCTATACTTTACACTCTAGGAAGCTGTAATTTCGTTTTTAGCCTCTTTAGGACATTTACTTGACGATGCTCAGGGTCCGGATCAGATGTGTGGCTCTTAAAGCTAATTTCTATGCTTTACACTCTAGGAAGCTGTAATTTCGTATGTAGCCTCTTTAGGACATTTACTTGACGATGCTCAGGGTCCGGATCAGGTGTGTGGCTCTTAAAGCTAATTTCTATGCTTTACACTCTAGGAAGCTGTAATTTCGTATGTAGCCTCTTTAGGACATTTACTTGACGATGTCCAGGGTCCGGATCAGATGAGTGGCTTTTAAAGCTAATTTCTATACTTTACACTCTAGGAAGCTGTAATTTCGTATGTAGCCTCTTTAGGACATTTACTTGATAAATCGCTCTTGATTTATCACGAATTTATTTCGTATTTTTTTTCGTAGTTTCATACTATAACTATATAAATTGATGTTATAAATGAATAGTAAACATTGACGCTTGTTTGGTTGTCACTTGGTTGCGCGACAACGCAAACACATTCTGTGTTTCAATAATTTCGTCCGAAGTATGTAAATAGAGGTAACCGGGGGTCCAGGGGGCTTGCCCCCTGGCGAGGCGCGGAGCGCCGAGTTTTTTTTTTTTTTTTTTTTTTTTTTTTTTTTTGTTAAACTTTGAATTTGTTCTTGGTCTAGTTTCAGAATAGTAAGAGAAGTTTTAAATTTCGAGATGGAGGGGGTGATAACGATGAATCGTGATATTTTTATTATATCAATCAGACTTTTTGTGACTATTTTTATTATTTGTTTGATTCAAATTTTAGTCCAGTTATGTAACCTCGGAAATCTCAAATTTACCGCCAGTGAAGGGGTGAAATGGTGTGAGTAGGGAGGGGGAGAGAGAGAGAGAGAGAGAGAGAGAGAGATTCCGTATATCCATGATACTTTTGGTTTTTTCTCTTGTTTTAATTCTCACCAAAATTATATACAATACATTCATAGGGACGTGCCCGCAATGCATTCATTACTCACCAATATGTTTTGATTTTAGTTGGCTGAACTGATGCCTATTGGACTCGGAAGATGGCTAAACCACTACTACTACTACTTATTTCATTTATGAGTACAGCAGTTGAGATGCAGGCTGCGACTGTTGGCTGGCCTTCAGGCTACTCTGTGGACTATTTGGTCCAATCTCTTGATTCGGAACTACCTGGTCAATATCATATAAAACATTATTACTCACTGAAGGAAAAGGCCTACAGGTGGGACATTGATGATGGAGCGAATACGTTCATTTTCACGATGAAAGATGAAAACACCTCTGGACTCTATTATTATTTCCCTACAACGAACGATACGGCAGCAAATCTAACTAATTGTAAATTCGTGCCTCTACCGTTTGCTGGTTTTAAATTCAAACCTACTCTCCCAGATCTAGCACACTACAGATTTTCCGAAAATATAACAATCAACGGGTCACCGGCTGAGAAATTAACCTTCGTTGATCTATATGGAAAATCTACATTTATGCTAAAAAGAAGTGATGAAAGGGAGGGTAATATTCCAATACGGTTTGATGCAGAACTTTGTTATGAAAATATTGCCGCGGAGTTTTACAATTACCTAGCTAAGGAGCCAGAGGAAAATGTTTGGGCACCCCCAAAAAAAGGGGAATGCCAGAGAGCCGATACGGAAACTGCTGTATATATTTATCTTTTCGTATTTCAGAATTTAAAGATAGAATTTAACCGAATTTTTTCCTTAAATACAATTAAAAGAAAAAAGGGATTGAAAAGGGTGGATAAGGTTTGGGAATCAGCGTTACCTTTCCCTTATACAGACGAAGATATTCAACTAATGGCAAGTCAGCTACCTGAAATGTTTGACTGGAGGAATCTTGGGGCCGTGACAACTGTCAAATCTCAGGGAGCCTGCCCCTCCAGCTGGGCTTTTGCCGTAACTGGGGCTATGGAAGGAGCGTATTTCCTCAAGCATCATGAGCTGGGGGTTATGTCCGAGCAGGCCTTGTTGGACTGCGGTTGGTTTCAAGACTCTAATGGATTAATCGGTGGATGCTTGGGAGGGGATACTGGTGCCGCATTTGACTGGATTAAAAATCATGGAGGCCTACCCTGGGCGGCAGACTATGGCATTAATAAAGAAATCAGCGACAGATGTAGGTTGAATCATGTCCAAACACATGGCGCCATCAAAGGGTTTGTCCACGTAAAGCCGGACGTGGATGCCGTCAAAGTTGCCCTTTACCATCATGGACCACTGGCTGTTTCAATTTCCGCCCCTGTTGGTTTCATGTACTACTGGGGTGGAGTTATCATGAGTGATGGTTACAGAAGACCTATAGATCATAGTGTTCTCCTCGTCGGCTACGGCTCTTTTTATGGTCAAGACTACTGGCTAGTCAAAAACTCCTGGAGTGGACATTGGGGACTCTCTGGCTACGCCATGATATCTAGAGAAAATAATACACTGAATCTCTTGGACAGAGTCTACTATCCAGAAATGATATAATCACAAGTGTGGAACCGTGGAAATATCAATATAATAAAGTGCATTACCAAAGTTGTTTAATATAGTTGTCGATCTTTCCTCAGGCCCATGTGGAAAAAAAAGAAAAATAGCAAAAGACAAGAAAATTCAAATTTTTCCTGTATTTCCATTCGCCTTATATACAGTTCAAACGTTCGAAAATATTTAGAAGAAAAATCAAATGTCTTGCAGTTTATGAAAGATTACATTATTCTGTAATACTAGGAGGTCTAGGAGGCCGTCAAATCCAACCAATACTTTGCAATTTGTCCGGTATTATCTGCATTCATTTTCCTCACATGTTTGATAAAAAATTCAAGTTTAAATTGAAAACATATTGGTAAGCAATGTATTACAGCGAAGTACCGATGTCCGGTTTGTAACTAATAATGGTGAATGAAAGGGTTACTTGAGGTTCCTTCTCTATTGTAACTGGAGAGAAACTAAAAATAACTAGAGCAGTGGTTCTTAATCTATGGCCCGTGGTCCAACAGTGGTCCGCAAGGTTCCGAGAAGTGATCCGCAAAATAGCTTAGAAAACTTGATACCCTACAGCAAAATATAGGTAGGTGGGAATGGAAAAACGATATGGTTAGCAACTTTTTGCGATTAGTTTACAGCTGAGTTATTCAACAATCGATCTAGAAACTATTGATTGTGCTCTATCTATTCAAATGGGTGAACAAAATTCACCAAAAGAAAAATCAATTATTAAAAGCACAGCATTAAGTGATGGGTACGGAGGAGATCTCGTTGATACCATAAATCATAAGGTTCTTAAGAAAAAGAGTGAGGACAATGCCTCCAATTCGGTTTACGGAAAACTTTTTGGTAAAATATGTAACCTTCAATCATCGAGGGGTTACAAAGTGTGTTTTCCGTTTTCTTCAGTGAAGTGGGTGTATGAGCGGGGCGGTACTATGTACGCTAACCAATTACTCGATACTTGTGTAGGTACGTATCTATTTCTATACTATTTCTTAACAATGAAACTCTATCTGTCCATCCATATGTCCATGCTATGCACGGCAGAACGGCTGAGTGGCGGGATCTTCTTGGATTTCTTCGAAAGGGGGCATAAGCGATTTTAAAATTTTCTGCTTCCACCCGAACAATGGGCTGGAGGGCGAGAGGGGGATGGGAGCTCCTTTTTGATGCGCCGTTTTTTAGCCGAGCGCACGATATTATATCCGCTGCCACATTATAGTTGATCAAGAGCACTTCGTATGTCAACGATAAAGTTACGTTTCAGGTCCCGTAGACACGTTGGTGCCGTCAAAATTGCCGAAAGATGCTGTCTTTCCAGAGAAATCAGCGAAAATTTGAGGGAAATGACGAAAAAAAGTCGTTCCCCACTCTTGCTTTTTCCGCCTTAGACCCAGTCAGTTTCGACGGTTTTTACTCAAGTTGGTCTTAAATTGTTTGGTAAAGTTCCAATTTGGTCCCATGCGAGTTTCGAGACATGAAATTGTGTTTTCCGATTGTGGTGAACAAAAATATAGACGAAAACGTTGGTTTTCGAGCCAGCGCACTTCCTATTCCGTCGAAACATAGGTACATAGGTATACTCTGAACTTTGTATTCCGATCTCTTGATTTGAAAGACTCATCCAACAGAAAAATAGATGCGGATAAAAGAATGGCCTATCTTTATTAAACTTAATACGCTCCAAAAATAAAACTTATCTTCTGAGTGATAGGTAGTTATTCCTCAAAACGCCTTCTGTGCTTCAAAATCATTCAAAATAATCTGAAATTTACCACACAGGCTCAGTTTGGGACCTAGTTAATATCCCATCATCCCACCCCCCCCCCCCCCCCCCCCCCCCCCCCACCTCTCCTCAATACTCAGGGTTGCTATGGGTGGAAAATTATAAGTTTTCCGGGTCATGTGAGGAGGTGTCGTATCTATACAATTTTGAACGCCGAATGGATTATGATGGGTCCCGAACCTATCTAAAGTATATAATCCTAGGTGGAGTTTTCGTCTAAAATGACATATCAGTCAGAATGTCTCAAAACGGATGTAGATAAAGAAAATTCTTGAAAATTTAAATTTTTAATTTTTTGGAGACATTACAATAGCTTCTTTTCCAACAAAAATTCACTGAAATTGTCTACGTTAAATCATAGCATTCCATAATTTTTCTTCAAAATTAAATTCTCTCTACCGGATAATTTAAACAGGTTCGGGACTCATCTTAATCTAATAGATACGACACCTGGAAAACTTATAATTTTCCACCCATGGCAACTCCGTATATTGAGGAGTGGTGGGAGGGGGGGGGGGGGGGGTTATGGGGTTGTGGGGTGATAGATATTAACTAGATCCCGTACTGGGCCTGTGTGGTAAATTTCTGATTATTTTGATCACTTTTGTAGCATAGAAGGCGTTTTGAGTTTTATTTTCGGAGCAAAACAATATCGCTCAGAAAATAAAACGCATACCAGTGAGTGAAAAAATAAAACTCAAAATCGGATATTGAACGATTCCGGCGGAAAAATAAAACTCAAAATCGGATATCGAGCGATTCCAGCGGAAAAATAAAACTCAAAAACGGATATTGAGCGATTCCAGCAGAAAAATAAAACTCAAAATTGAATATTGAGCAATTCCAGCGGAAAAATGAAACTCAAAATCGGATATTGAGCGATTCCAGCAGAAAAATAAAACTCAAAATTGGATATTGAACGATTCCAGCGAAAAAATAAAACTCGAAATCGGACATTGAGCGATTCCAGCGGAAAAATAAAACTCAAAATCGGATATTGGGCGATTCCAGCGGAAAAATAAAACTCAAAATCGGATATTGAGCGATTCCAGCGGAAAAATAAAACTCAAAATCGGATATCGAGCGATTTCAGCGGAAAAATAAAACTCAAAATCGGATACCTATCGAGCGATTCCAGCGGAAAAATGAAACTCCAAATCGCATATTGAGCGATTTCAGTGGAAAAATAAAACTCAAAATCGGATATTGGGCGATTCCAGCGGAAAAATAAAACTCAAAATCGGATATTGAGCGATTCCAGAGGAAAAATAAAACTCAAAATCGGATATCGAGCGATTTCAGCGGAAAAATAAAACTCAAAATCGGATACCTATCGAGCGATTCCAGCGGAAAAATGAAACTCCAAATCGCATATTGAGCGATTTCAGTGGAAAAATAAAACTCAAAAACGGATATTGAGCGATTCCAGCGGAAAAATAAAACTCAAATTCGGATATTAAGTGATTCCAGCAGAAAAATAAAACTCAAAATTGGATATTGAGCAATTCCAGCGGAAAAATAAAACTCAAAATTGAATATTGAGCAATTCCAGCGGAAAAATGAAGCTCAAAATCGGATATTGAGCGATTCCAGCGGAAAAATAAAACACAAAATCGGATATTGAGCGATTCCAGCGGAAAAATAAAACTCAAAATCGGATATTGAGCGATTCCAGCGGAAAAATAAAACTCAAAATCGGATATTGAGCGATTCCAGCGGAAAAATAAAACTCAAAAATAGATGTTGAGCGATTCTAATTAATAAATATAACTCCATTTAGAAATATGTATATTTTGAATCTGTATAGAAATTTAGGTAGGTAGCTTTCTACGCAAGAGGAAGCATTTTGTGCTAGTGCCCATTAGCGGCCACGAATACCCAAATCTTCTACCAGTGCCGCAGCTCCGCTCTTCCACTAGCGTGACCGCCAATTGTAAAACGTCACCGTCGAGGGCAATTGGGGCCGCTACATAAATTTCCGATCCAATTAGAAAGCGCCTGAGTGGAGAACAGCCCTTTTGGCTGCCTGTTTAAATCCCCTTGTCCCTCACTCTTATCCTGAACTGAATCAGCAGAACTCGCATGTCGGCCGCAGTCTCCTCTCACGAGATTCATTTAATAAGTCTTGAAGAAAATAGAAAGAAAAATCTCTCTTTAAAAAACAACTTCCTCAGTTCCGTCGCGGTTGAAACGCATTACCTACATTACACGTAAAACCATTTCTCACTTCATTGTCTTCATTATTCACGCCCTCTCAAGTTACGGTACTCACATTGCAATCTACCACAATTGTTATTTGAGTGATCGAGTATAGCTTATTCGAGCCGAATTGTGAAGCCATTGAAATTAGAGTAGAAACACGTCATAAGTGGTGGCTATAAGGCTGCATTTGACAGCCACGCGAGAGCTGAGAATCCAAGACAAACTCGTAAGGCTGGTATAAGCAGCAATGGTAGACGTTAATGGCTATCAGAATTGTTCTCCATCAAGAATGACTTACTACGGCAAAATAATGCACTTGTTTGAGTGTTAGTGTTGAGTGAGTGAGTGTTGAAGCGTTTATTGACAGAATAAATCAATTTTCATTAGACAATATAAAGACAATTTACAAGACAGTATATTGTTAGTTATGTTAGATGAAAATAATCTGAAAGGAGATTCTAATGAAGGAACAGGATCATGGATATTGGAATGTGACCTTTGTTTGTTTGATTTGGTGTCCGGACACTTGGAAAATATTTCTGGAGCTGACGTCATCGTTCTCGAACACAGCGCCTGGAGGGGGAAGGGCGCGTTGGAGGGCTCTTTCCGGCAGTTAAACGAGACGAGGCGGCCAGTTTCGGTCAGTGAAATACTTTCCGAGCGTTTTGTGCTTTGTTTGGTTAAAGTTTTTCTTACATCAGAAGTGGGATTCCTTGCCCTTACTCTGACGAGAAATCATACTTTTATGTGAGTGTTCCATCAAGTGCAAGTGCGTTTATCAAAAGACGAAGGTTCTCACCAACACTTGAAGATGGATGACGGTTCAGGTAACGATGTGAATGAGTCAGTTATTGGTAAGTCGAATATTGCTTCTACTTCTGACCTTACTACATCCTCAATATTGATGGAATTAATGAAGGCGATTGGTTCAAGAACAAGCAACGACCAAATCGAGTTGCCTGTATTTAATCCGAAACACGGGGATTCGCGAAAGTGGATTCGGGAGGTCGAGAACATTAAAAGGGAATTGTGTTTAAGTAGTGTTCGTGTGCTATCCCTTGTCGGTCGAGCCTTACTCCATCATTCCCGAGATTGGTTTGACAGATGGGACCCCGAAGTCCGTGATTGGGATAATTTCAAAACCGATTTTATCGAGGCATTCCCTCTACAAAAGAATTTGGGTCAGCTGTTGGAGGAAGCGGTATTGTTAACGTCAGATAGTCATAACTCTTATGAAGGCTACGTTCATGAAAAAACCGCCTTACTAAAAAAAATTGCGTGCGTCATGGTCGGAAAAGGATTTGACAGAAATAATAATTCACGGTATCGGTAATGCAGATGTTCGAGCCGCTACAACTTCTCATGGGTGTGATACTGTTGGGAACTTATTGGCATGTCTTTCTTCGTTTCCCAAATCAAGGGTTCTCAAACGCGACCGCGTTGGTTTTACCCGAGGGGAAGACGGTATTTCCGGATTGGGTCATTCAGGCAAGCGTTTCCGTCCAGAAGACAGGACAGTCGGAGTCAAAACATGTTACGTTTGTCAGTCACCCTACCATTTCAAGCGTGATTGTCCCTCAGCGGGAGCCAAGGGCAGTTCCCGCCCTTCGTCGTTTTCTCCATCGCCCGCAGGGGTGCATGGTAGTAGCGGATCTTCACTTTCACTTATGAGGGGTCGTGAACCCCACAAGCAGGATTCACAACACGACCCAATAACTTCTACTAATTCGCAGTTAAAGTTTTCAACACAGTGCGAATTTTGCCTCAAATTAGGTCACAGTATTGACTCATGTTTTACCAAAAGGCGTATTGATGAAAGAAACAAAATAAATTGTGTAAGATCCGGCATGAATTCTCCGTTCACTGAAGTAATTATTGATGGGAAAATGTTTTCTGCATTCATTGATCCTGGATCAGATATATCATTGTGTATAAATAAATATTATTCATTTTTTAAAGATAAAATGTCGCCATGTTCCATTTTTCTTAAAGGTATAACTTCGGAGAAAATCCATTCCACTTCGTATTTTATGGCTAACACAGTTGTCACAGGCCAAACATTAATGATTAAGTATTTCATAGTTCCTGACGATGCCCTGGATTGTGATGTGTTTGTTGGTCGTGATATTTATAAAGATCCATCTTTAGTAGCCATTACTGATCATAATGGAACAGTTATCTCACGTAGGGAACTGCCTGGAATTTACAGAATCTCGGAAGCTGATTTCTCAAGTAATTATGAAATTGATGTCCCGTTAGACTACCGTAATCAAGTTATTTCTCTACTCGAAAATTACAAGGAAATCATTACAACGGGTTATAAGGTGGGACAGGTGAATTCAGGTACACTTCATATTCGTTTAGAAAAGGAAATTATTGTAAATCGTAACCCATATAGACTCTCAATTGAAGAGCGAGGTGCGCTTCGTGATATAATTGATGAGCTGCTTCAGAATAATATTATTAGGGAAAGTGAATCTCCATTTGCAAGTCCTGTCCTGTTGGTAAAAAAGAAAGATGGCAGTTACCGCATGGTCGTAGATTATCGTGAGCTAAACCGCCATACATTAAAAAATCCGTTTCCTATTCCTCGGATAGATGATCAGCTAGATCGATTAGGAAAGGGGACAGTGTTCACATCTTTGGACATGTCTTCAGGCTTTTACCAAATCCCAGTGCATGAAGATTCAATTCATAAAACTGCCTTCATCACACCAGATTCCAAGTATGAGTTTTTACGAATGCCAATGGGGTTAGCAAATTCACCTTCAGTGTTTCAGTCTGCTATTAATAAAGCACTTGGGCATCTACGTCATACTATTGCCTTGGTTTATCTCGACGATTTATTGATCCCTTCTGTAACTCACGAGGAAGGGCTAACACATCTAAAACAAGTATTGGACGATTTGAAGTCCGCCGGATTTTCTCTGAACATTCATAAGTGCAAATTTTTACAGCCAACGATCGACTACCTGGGATTTAAAATATCAGCAGCAGGTATAGGACCTGGGGAACGCAAAGTTCAAGCCTTGGTTGATTCACCCATCCCTACTAATGTAAAACAAGTGAGACAATTTATGGGTCTGGCAAATTTTTTTAGAAAATTTATACCAGAATATTCTAGTCGCACAGCGTGTATAACTCTGCTCACAAAAAAGGATGTTCCGTTCCTATGGGGTCATGAACAGGAGGCAGCTCGCCAATACATCATTGCCCGTCTGACTGATAAACCTCTACTCGCTGTGTTTGATCCTTTGTGCCCCACAGAATTACATACAGATGCAAGCAGTATTGGATATGGTAGTGTGTTACTTCAGCGTCAAGGAGGTCAGATGCGAGTCATTGGTTATTTCAGTAAGCGTACTACTAAGGAAGAGGCCAACTATCATTCATATGAGTTGGAGACTTTGTCCATTGTGAATAGTTTAAAACACTTTCGTGTATACCTTCTGGGAATAAAATTCAAGTTAGTAACAGATTGCAATGCAGTAAAATCTTCAGCAACAAAGAAAGATTTGATCCCTCGTATTGCTCGCTGGTGGGTGTATTTACAAGATTTTGACTTTGATATTGTTTACCGGAAGGGCTGCTCAATGGCCCATGTTGATTATTTCAGTCGAAACATACCGGAAATGCCGAAAACTCGACGGGTAACGGAACAAAACAAATGGCTGTATATGGAACAAAAGGGTAATGCAGAAGTACGAGATATGTTGACTGCATTGAAAGAAGGCAGTTTAGACAAAAAACAATTTGCTGAGAAAAATGGACTACTTTATCGTAGAGTTATGGGGCCAAATAACTGTGAAGTCTTGCGTTGGTTTGTTCCTCGACAAAGTAGGCTAGGATTGATGAGAATTTTTCACGATGAACAATGCCATATTGGCCCTGATAAAACATTAGCATCAATAGCTGATCATTTTTGGTTTCCTGGCATGAGGAGGTTCGTGAACAAATACGTTCGTCATTGCGTAATATGTGCATTGTATAAAACACGAACTGGTCCATTACAAGGATTCATACAACCAGTGGAAAAACCCACTCATCCTTTCCATACACTGCACGTCGATTGCTTAGGACCACTTCCAGCTACATCCCAGGGCCACAAATACGTACTCATTGCTGTTGATTCCTTCACAAAGTACTGCATTCTGAGGCCAATTCATTCAGTTACTACAGCTGATACAAAGAACGAATTTTTTTTAATTTTGGGACTTTTCGGAACACCTAAATTAGTGGTGACAGATGCAGGTTCGAATTTCAGAAATACTATCTTTCCAAAATTTTTACAGTCACTGAATATTGAGCACCATTGGGTTACACCCGATCTTCATCGAGGGAATGGACAGGCTGAGCGTTACATGCGAACAGTTATGAATTTGATGCGTGTGGAAACAAAAGTGAAGTCAGAATGGTCGAGTGGTCTCTGGAAAATTCAGTTGGTGCTAAACAGTACCATTCATAAATCAACGCAGAGAACACCCCTGTCATTACTCATAGGCTCAAACAACTCAACCCCATTAATTCAGGCTTTATTGAAAGATTTGGATGAAGATATGACCCCTTTGCGTAATAGGAAACTGGATAGGGAGCAGGTAGCAAAAAGATTAAATGATCCATCTACCTTTCCAGATGTGAATTCAAAGCGGCGTAACACCTCTCACTACGCAGTTGGTGATTTCGTGGTAGTACACAGAGACTCAACTATGCACAAAAGCAAGCTAAACTATTGTTTGTTAGGCCCATATGAGATAACCAAGTGTTTAGGAAATGGGAAATATGAGTTAAAAAAAGTTGGGTCCAACATCATTTCGAAAGCTGATAAAGAACAACTTCGACGGTGGCCAACCAGTTGGTCATTGTATTGTGACATGGATGATCTTCTCATAACCCTGGACGAAGATTGCACTGAAACAGATTTATCTGCCACAGACACGTCATTGCCGAGTACTTCAGCGGAAAGGTTTTCTGCTGAAGATTGTGATAATTAGTGCACAGGAATCAAGTGTGTGTTACTGCCAAATTTGTGTGTGTTTTACTCCCTTTTTTTTACACATTATTGTTTTGTTATTATGATACGAATATTTCTTGTGCCTCGCTGCTCATGGCGTTTCAGGATGATTAACAAGTTGATATTATTGCACGAACTTTTGTTTTTCCATTTTCCCTTTTGTTTGGTTTTGAATGGTTTTCAGGCTGGCGTTTGGCCAGGAGGCAGTAAGACTTTGTAGGAGCAGTAAGACCTGTGTATTTGTTGTATATGTTGGGCTGGCGGTTGGCCAGGAGGCAGTAAGCCTTTGTAGGAGCAGTAAGACCTGTGTGTTTGTTGTATATGTTGGGCTGGTGGTTGGCCAGGAGGCAGTAAGACTTTGTAGGAGCAGTAAGACCTGTGTATTTGTTGTATATGTTGGGCTGGCGGTTGACCAGGAGTTGTTCAGACTTTGTAGGAGAAGGACGACAGACCTGTGTGTATGAATACTTTATTTCATTGTAGCGCTTCGAGAGCGAAGCTTACATCAGGATTGGCCGTGTTAGTTATGTTAGATGAAAATAATCTGAAAGGAGATTCTAATGAAGGAACAGGATCATGGATATTGGAATGTGACCTTTGTTTGTTTGATTTGGTGTCCGGACACTTGGAAAATATTTCTGGAGCTGACGTCATCGTTCTCGAACACAGCGCCTGGAGGGGGAAGGGCGCGTTGGAGGGCTCTTTCCGGCAGTTAAACGAGACGAGGCGGCCAGTTTCGGTCAGTGAAATACTTTCCGAGCGTTTTGTGCTTTGTTTGGTTAAAGTTTTTCTTACATTATACAAGCCAATATTCATATAAGACAAGATTCACAGAAAATGTGTATGAATAGTGTAAACTATATAGTCGAATTCGAAAATCTAAAGCTAAATACTAAATACAAAATATATATATATATATATATATATATATATATATATATATATATATATATATATATATATATATATACATATATATATAATAAAATAAAATCATAATCAAAAATCTTTTTTTATAAATCTCTAGTTCGCCCTATTATGGAGTATGCGAGTCCCATATGGTCTCCGTTTTATGAGAGATACAAAGACCGTTTGGAGCGTGTACAGCGCAAGTTTTTCTAGTTCCTCTGCTACAAGCTGACAGTTCCGGCTGGCTAAGATCAGTTTGCCACTCTAGCTGCAAGGTACAATCTACCTGAGTTGAGGGACCGGCGCTGCGGGTCATTGCGGATGTCTTATTTCTCCACAAACTTCTTAATGGTCGGATTCAGTGCCCATCCCTTTTCTCAAGAGTGAATATCCACGTTCCTAGCTACACCACCAGTTCCAACTCATTGTCTTAAGTACCATTTGCTGCCTAAAATTACCAACTGCAAAGGCCTATGTATCGGATACCTCGTGAAACTAATGCCCTCCTCCAGACTGTGGATTTTGACTGTTTCTTCGATGGTCTTCGGCATCTCAAGAGGAGCCTAGACTCTTACCTCCATTCGCAGTGATGCGCAGTGACGTGTGTTTTGTGTCAGTGTTAATAGGGTTGTGGATTAGTCATGAATTGCATTTGATGCAAACAAATGATGCATTTATTTATATTTTTCCATTTAAATCCAAGTTTGAAGTTATTATTTTTTTATATATTTTTTTCCTTACATACTTTGTACTCTACCGCCTATGTGATTGGCGAAAGCCGTGCTTATTAATAAATAAATAAACAAACAATGCTCACGCCTATACTGATAACCTTTCGATTGTCGCAGGGAATTCGTCGAAAATTATTGTACGTTAGTAAAACAATATAAAACAACTGCACAATATAAACATTGAGTATAAATTTGCACTTTTATGGATCTCAAACAAGATAACCAACTTTAACCGAAACAACTTTGTGTTAAATCCTTCGAACAGGCCTTCATACATACCTACATATACCCAAATTGAACATTACCCCTTAAATTGCTGGAGAGTTCTGCAAAAATTTATAGGTACATATAAATTATATACATACACACATAAACCTAACATACACGTCTGTTTTTCTCCTAGTCATCGGTATAATTAAATTTATCTACCAGAAATCTTCTAAATGTGCCTGCCTTTCTTATGTGCTGTACTAAACCTTTCAAAAACTCATACCCATTGAGCACATCAATCAGTTTATGCAACGTCACCCTAGCACTTTTAAGGCAGGCCAGCCAGAACTCAGTCCTAAGCAGATTGCCAAAAAATTCTATATGCAAGAGAACGTCCGGAGCGTTGGTGAATAATTCATTGGTTACCCTGTCAGACCCTGGTGCCTTATTTACCTTAAGCTTTTTAATCATGATCATTAGCTCTCTAAATGAAAAATCATCGTCTAAGCCATCGTCCGAAATGAAAGGTTCCGAAAAACTTATCTGACCACCTGCAGATACAGGATACAGGGCTCAACAAGTCACGGAAGTATGACACCGAAACCTCCACCCTCATTTGTGGCGCCCGGAATTTTGACCTTCGTATAATTTTGTTGGTCAGTTGCCAGAAACTCTGAGCATCATTCAATTGACCCAACTCTTCATCAATACTCTCATAATACAATCGCTCTCTCTCTTTACAAAACCGTTTATACTCATTTATACTCATCATTAGCATTTTTGTATTTTTCTTTGTTTTCTGGGCTATAATAATCTCTACAGACATTAAAAAGTCTCATAGACTCCTTTCGTAGATTATCACGGGAAAAATTGAACCATGGTTTTCTGAAATCAGGCCCCTTCCTTCCCTCCTGAGTTTTCATCCCACAACTCTTCATTATGCTCAAAACTTGTTAATAATCTTTCTCTCCTGAACTAGAATCTGTCAGGTGCTCTACGGCCCCAATAATCTTAGAAGAATAATTCTGCTGATTTTGCTTCTCCCAACACATCCCAGAGCACTTGTTCGTTTACTCATCACAGCAGCGCTAGAAAAAATCGTTCGTGATACAAACCTTCAAGTTTGTTGATTATTGAACTGTAAAAATTGCTTCTGGATGCTACCTTCCAGTGACATGTTGAAGAAGCTTACAATCGGTGTTGAACACTTAAAAACAAAAAGTAAAGTAAAGTAAAATTTTTATCATTCACTTTAGACAGTTCCCATCATTTGGTATGTGTCGGAAACGGGGAACTCGAAGATATTTTCATACAACTAGTTTCACACGTAAAGCATGTGCACTTATCAGTTTTTCAAGCGATGATGTGTAAGGAAAAAAACAGGTTATCTCGAGTGTTTAGTTTTTTCTGATCCAGTGAGCATGCGAGGCTGTGGTAGGAGCTACTTGAAACATCGTTAATTAGGATAATGTGTAGAGAGACAAAGACTATGATGGTGTTTTAAGGACAGGGCTATAAGGGACCCACTTGAGAGTCGTTCTCTGCGTTCACATGAAAGACATCGGTTGTCGTGTGAGTCCTTGATATTTTTCGTCTCCGAGGCCAGCATCCCCTTTCTGGCTTAACAGTTTCGTTATGAAGTAGTTGGTGTACAAGGTGAAGTTTGGATGGGGCAGTTCACGCCATCTGCCTCCTTCAGCGCCTGCTGTGATGAAGTGTCGATGACGAGAAGTTTCCGGAGCTGGTGTCCTTGCTCTTACACTCGCTTCTTACTTCGTACTCCTACACACCACATAACATCCTCAAAATACTGATGGTTCAATTAAAATCACTTTTAGCAAATTTTCGTAGAAAATGAAGCTATTGTGACGGCTCCAATAATTTTAAAAACAAAATTTTCGAACATTTTTTAATTGAAATCCGTTTTGAGACATTCTGAGACGAATCTTAGAGTTTAACGCTTTTTCATACACACACACACACACACACACACACCGACACACACACAGACACACACACACACACACACACACACACACACATATATATATATATATATATATATATATATATATATATATATACAGGGTGCTTCAAAAAAATGTATACACACTTTGAACTTCCATAGAAAATTTATTTACCGTTCTACAAAGTTAAATTTCAGGAAAATAGAAAGCTGAAAGTCCAATGTAAATGAAACATAAATAACAAATGTTAATACTGTAAAAATCTATAGTTACCAGCTGCAGTGAATTGATGGACTCCTACAGAGAAACTAGGGATGGTAAAAAATAATCGATTATTTAAGGAATCGATTAATTAAGAAAAAAGTAATGATACTTTTGAATTGTACAGGGTGCTTCAAAAAGTAAAGTATCATTACTTTTTGAAGCACCCTGAATAATTCAAAAGTATCATTACTTTTTTCTTAATTAATCGATTCCTTAAATAATCGATTATTTTTTACCATCCCTAGTTTCTCTGTAGGAGTCCATCAATTCACTGCAGCTGGTAACTATAGATTTTTACAGTATTAACATTTGTTATTTATGTTTCATTTACATTGGACTTTCAGCTTTCTATTTTCCTGAAATTTAACTTTGTAGAACGGTAAATAAATTTTCTATGGAAGTTCAAAGTGTGTATACATTTTTTTGAAGCACCCTGTATATATATATATATATATATATATATATATATATATATATATATATATATATATATAATTAAAATACATATGTGTCATCCCAGACGATAACTATCCTTGGGAGTGAGATAAAACTTTCATTCTTGCGCCAGAAAATCAGGCTTCCCAAACGAAAGGATGAGTGTGTTGGCTCCCCCCAAGACAACCCTAGCTACTTTAAAACTCTCCCGACCAACATTGCTACAGTTGATAAGGAGATTTTAATATCAATTTTTGATCAACCCACCAAAATCGTTCTGGACGAGACGTTCGCGAACAATCAAGTTGAGTCACGAGACTCTAGACCAGGGGTGCTCAAACTTGAACTGCTGGCGATCTCCCTCAATATTTTTAGACTACTTACGATCGACTCTGAGAGGCTGCAAGTATGTGTGATGCAGGGTTGTCGTACATACACGATACACCCTACCTACCTAGGTAGGGTGTACCGTAGCATATATAGATATTAGCTTTCCGCACAATTTACATTATTTTAGTCAAGGTTTGGGTTAGGTTTACTTAAGTTCTTCTCTATAATATCAATGAAAAAACTCCTAGTTATTCAAAATTGCGAGTTTATTCGTTGTTACAAAACAAAAGAATTACATATGGTGTTAAACTCAACTAAGGAGTGACTTTGGATGTTGAAGCGTGGCACTGCATGTCCTCAGCATACTTTTCATAAGATGGTGCGTAACCACTGAGTGCCAATCGCAAGCATGATGACATATGATCATCAGTTAGTCGATTGCGATATTTTGACTTAATTATCTTCATTTCAGAAAATGCAGACTCGCACAAGTAAGTTGACCCAAACATTGCCGTCAGTTGAAGGGCGCCTTTTGCCGCAAGCAGTGTTATTACGTAATAAATTTTTGTAGTTTAGTCACCTACTTATTAAAAATTTTTTTCTTCTCGAGATCTACTCAAAAAGCACTCGCGATCGACCGTTTGAGCACCCGTGCTCTAGTCCCTTACCAACTAATCTAAATTTTTACTGAGGGATTGACTAATTGATGTTATGTAATTTTGATATGCGAGTGTAGCGAACGTCACTTTCGTTTTGGTATCTTTGAATTTGTTATCGAAAGTTCTTCAGGCCCGAACCCACCCCATCAACATTTGACGTGAAAAGGTCGACGCATGTTCGGTTTTTGGTTTATTATTATCAATAATAAGCCTATGTGATCGTATAGCAAAAAAATTTTATAAGCCCCCTCAAACTTTGACATTTTACGTTTCAAAGTGCGTAGAATCCAAATTTGCAATGTCCGTCCGCCGTTCGCCGTCCGGGCCACAAAAGACCTTAGAATTGACTTAAAAAATCCGTTCTTTCGCACATAGACTCCACTTGGGGTCTAGTTGGTCCTAACTTCACGCCAGCTCGATCGCTCCGCACCCATGGGTGGTATGAGCCAAAAATAGGTGAAAAAGTGTCTTTTTCGAGGCTTTGGATGTTAGACTGGCACACCTGGCACGCTTAGTGGAATGATGAAAACATTGGCAGAGGGTCATGAGGGGGGAGGGGGAGGAGGCGCGGCGCCTTGTAGGGGCATAGCGGCACGTCACCAGGGGCGTAGCAGAACGGTGCCAGGGGCGTAGAATAACGGATATATATTACTTTTACAAGTAACACCCATATAATACACCGAGGCACCATGAGGTGGGTACGGCGTTATGGGCAAAGTGGAACCGCGCCAGGGGGGTAGGAGAACGGATATTTATTACTTATACTTGTAATACCAATAAACATATTATACCTTAAACAAGCCATAATATATTTTGTATATTATACCATACTATAGGATGTTATAAATAATTATCCAGCCCATCTAGAATGCAAATCATTCATAAATTAAAATTGCATTACTCCAGCGAATTGGAGTCCGAACCCTATGAATAGCTATCTACTTAGAAATGTTTAATTCCTAATATATAAAAGTAATTTCTCTAACTAAAATTTACCTACTTATTGTATAATTTTACTTGAAACATTTCTTTTTTTTTTTATATGCTGTTTTCTGCGCTACTGTTTTTTTTTTTTTTTTTTTTTTTTTTTTTTTTTTTTTTTCTAATGTAGTTCTGTCTATTCATACTTTTCTGCGGGCTTTTCATGGTTTTTTTTTAAATATGGAATCAAGAATAGTTCTACAAAAGTTTGATAAATCAAAAGATTGATTTACTTGATTTTGTCATTCCAACTACATTTCCAATGAGAAACGCCCCAAAAAGAGAAATTTAGTATAGGTTGTAGAAGTATAGAAGTATAGGTTGTGGCAACTCGAAATAGGACACGCCGAGGAGTCTGGACGGGCCTTATGACGTACGCAAGCCAACTAAAAATACGATCATACTCAATTGAAGAAATAATAAACCTTTGTGAAATAATTTGCAGCGTTTTCCTTAATAAATTACAAAGTTGTTCGCCCGGGTGACGTCGGTAGGGAAGTCCAAGTTTACAACGAAGGAGTAAATCTAGAGGATTGTGATATAGCATAAAACATCCCTGAAACTTTGTCATCAATTTGTGCCCACCAGAATGGAAATCGGTGAAGAACTTTCTGAGTTTTTGAAGCACACACAAACCAACTTAGGGAATGGTTCTACGCTAAATCCAGTCTAACGGTCCAGTGGTTAACGTCTAACGTCATTGATGAACGTAATTACCGTCTCGAATCGCAACCTCTTCATCATCGTCCGAAACCCCTCCACGAGACACGCAACTGTTAGATAATTTATTCGTGAAACAACCCAAAGGGAAAAATCCGGCAGAGAGGGGAAACCAAACGGTCATAGTAGGAGGAGTCAAAGCTCTCAGATTTCAACCACCGCGGAAGTCCCCCCCTGTCACACCCACTTCCTGGATCCCACGACTTGGATTTCTCACCCCTAAACACCATAGTAAAAAGTGACATCTGATTGTTAACTAGTAATTCTCCAGCATTGCACAATACGCCTCGACTTTGTCAATCTTTGCCCACCTCCGCTGTCAAAAGGTGATTTTCCGTCTTCCATTATGAGCATTTTCATTCTCTTGTTTCTTCAGCGAGATTTCGAACCGAAACGTTTCATTGAGTCTTCAAATGGAGTCACCCCTGAAAGCCCCGATGCAAACGTTGGATCGATGATTGCAGGCTATGGGACTTGGCAGTTGCTGAACTGAATAATATAGATCTACTATTTATAATTAATAAATAGCATGTTTTACCTCTTCAGGCTTAGGATTTTCCCATCTCAATAAAATTTGGAATATTGTGTTGAACGATTTTCCTAGTGCATGAGTCGTTACCCTCAGGAAAGGGAAACCGTAAGCTGGCTCATCAGGGTACGGACTTAATTATGCAAAATCGAAACGGTGTCAAGTTTGGTGTAGTACATACATTTCTCATATCCGTGATCTAATTATGCTGAGAAGGCACATTACCGAAGGATGTCAAAATTTTGGGAATCGATTCCGTGGAAGATGCGTTTCATTCCCAAACGCAGTAAAAAACATTGAGAGTGGATGCAATGAATGAATGGCGACGGCTATCCGATTATTGGCTTGGCACAAATTAGATGATATCATGCATTTTGAGGCTTGACATCTTTTGTAGGCGGAGCGTCGTTTTTTGGGAAGGTAGGGGGGGGGGGGGATATCACACATTGTTGGTGGTGTTTTCAGTAGTTTCATTCGACTTTTGTTGTCCGCGAGAGGGGAATGATGGGGAATTTAATTCACTTGGCTGATCAGGAAAGAGCCCGCTGAGTTGTTCTTATGTTGATGTCTCAGAAAGGTTTCCTAGCGAATTCCTAATAGGTACCTTGGGTGAGGAGGTGAGAATTTAGCTGACTTAGCTGATCAGTATGGAATCCGGAATTTCGTTCATCTCTTTATGTCCTAGAGAGACTCTCTATAAAATTTCGCATTCCTAGGGTGCAAGTGAAAAAAAAAGAGTATTTAGCTCACGCTCACTCAGCTGATGAGGATAGAGCCCGCCATTTCATTCGTCTCATAATGTCCCAGAGAGTCTCCCTGTACCCCAAAAGGGGGGTATTTACCCCCACCCTTAAAACTCCCCACCACTTGGTCGGGCTCCTAAACTCCAAAAAGCACTTGTACAGGTCAAATGTAGTCTGTTTCAAATTTCATCATAATTGGCTGAGAAAAAAACTGATAGAACTGAGAGGAAAAAAAATGAGGGGAGACGAGAAAAAATGAAGAAAGTACGAATTTATGCATTTTGACCCCAAGTTTTAGCATATAGAATCAATCTGCCGTTACAGTCATATTTGGCAACAGGTAAGGACGGCACAATACCACTGATATATTGGAGTATCGATACTTTTTTGGTGTATCGATGCCGATATTTGTATCTATATTTACCCCACGTTACTTAATACCGATTTATCGGTATCGATACCTTTTAAAAAAATATTGAAGGAATCGATATTTTTAACAAAAATTTCAAAATTTTCTTTTTGCCGATTTATCGGAGCGCATCTGTCAATGAAGGTGTCTCATAAAAGTTCATCACATTTCAATTAGGAATATTTTCAATCGGCAATGGATACTTATAGGTCAATGAACTAAGTACCATTCAAAAGATGGGATCATCAAGTTTTTTTTTTTTCCAATGCCGGTAGAGGTCTCACAGGTGTTGCTGGAAGGCATAGGGGTGGAAATCAATAATAACATATTTATCGAGCTGAATTTTTTTTTTTTTTTTTTTTTTTTTTCAGACATATTTTTATTACACCACGTTTACAACTTATTAGCAATTTGATTTTGATCTTATTTATTACATAAACAATCCAAAACAAAGATACAGAACGTGGAATCAGGCTGCATGATTGGAACTTTCTGTTGTGTTTGATCGATTGCGAAGATTGATTATTTATTGAAACTTTAACAAACACAAACATTTGTTTCAGATATAACAAAGAATTAATTGCGAGGATCGGCAAGATCGTACTGAAGAAGGACGCCCCATTTTATGAGTGATTTGTACGAAGCCCATCAACAGCCCTGCGCTTCAACGGTAACAGCTGCCAGGGGTCGCCTGTTGAAGGAGCTATAGGAGCTATACACGATCTCTTTATCGAACCAGACGGTTTTTTGTTCCCTCGGGGTCAATGAATATCACAACATCATTCCCCTTTTCTCCTTTTAAAAACCCTACTAGGAGCTTTCGACCGTGAAAAGTCGTACTGAACCTACCTATTGCATTCCCCGCTGAGCTCCTACGAATGCTTCGAATACCATAAAATACCTACTTTTCGGAAACTAAGTTATTATTGGACCTAAGGTACTTCGGTTGAAAACTAGTTCCTTGTCCATAAAGTTCTTCTGACTAAAATTCTGCTAAAATCCATTTAGCATTAGTCATTTGTAGATTTGAGCATTTTTTTAACGCACAATAGTAGTTGCGGTAACCTAAAATATAAGATTCGAATAGGTGATCCGTATTAATATTAAGTGTTATCAGGGATTAAGTATTTCAGTTTTAGCAAATTTTCGTAAAATGTGTGTGTGGGTGTGGGTCTGGGTGTGTGTGTGTATGTCATTCCAGACGATAGCTCTCCTTAGGATCGAGATAAAATTTCCGTTCTTGCGCCAAAAAATCAAGCTTGCCAAACAAAAGGATGAGTTCACTGGTCAGCACTTTCTGAGCACATTAATTGGTAAAATTTCACAAAATGTGCTGAAAAAATCACTAAAAATGGCCAAGAACGGTTAAAAATTGTTAAATTTATCATTTTCACCAGAATAGTGCTCAAATAAAGTTTATAAAATATAAAATTGAACATTAAATATTATATTCACAAAATTATGTTAAAAAACGTACTTGAATTTCATTAAAATTTGCTATACAGTCGATAAAAACGTTCCAGTCATGCAGCATGGTCGTATGAGTGAATTTTCATAAACAACCTATCGTATTATTTTATGTTAAATTGTATTGAAATTTGACCAATTTCAGAAGAAAGAAATAGTTGAAAACCAATTTTATGGCGAAAAAACTCATACTAAATAAAATTCGGCGATTCAAAGGAGATTTTGGATTTCTAGATTTTTTTGCAGTTTTATAGATATTTTTTAGCAAATATTAATGGAATTTAAATACGTTTTTCAGCATAATTTTTAGCGAAAATGTTTAAATGTCCTTGTTAATCGTTGAAAATTTATTTTTGACTAAAATTCTGCAAACGAATACAAATTTAACGATTTTTGGCCGTTTTTAGCCATTTTTAGTGATTTTTTTAGTACATTTTTCAAAAATTTGACCAATTTAATGTGTTCAAAAATTGTTGGCAAACAAACTCATCCTTTCGTTTGGAAAGCTTGATTTTTCGGCGCAAGAACGGTATTTTTATGTCAATCCTAAGGAGTGTTATCGTATGGAATGACACACAAACACACACACAAATGCCTCAAAACGGATTTCAATGAAAAAATTGTTCAAAAATGTTTATTTTAAAATTTTTCAAGCCATTGCAATAGCTTCATTTTCTACAAAAATTCGCTAAAACTGCTAAAACTCGCTGAAAATCAAAAATCTTTTTTTGAATAGCAGATTAATATTTAGAATACGTATTTTACCACAAAAATAATAGTTAACATTATCTTTGCACTCAAAAAGGTGAAATTTCAAAACAAGTTAACTTAATGTAATACGATAACTTACAAAAGTTCGCTCATTCGATCATGCTGCATGATCAAATTTTATCTTTCCGGATAATTTTTCGTCAACAACAAATTTCGATCTGTTGTACGAACGAGTGAAATTTCGTTACTCATTCGTCGCATTTTGAGTAGTTGGTGAACTAATTATTTCACACCACAGCCTAACTGTTCGTAACCTGTGTTTACCGAGGGCTCGCGTTTGGAAAATAGGGCAAATAGTGAAAACAAGGGTAACCTTACTATGTTTACTCGCGTATGCGACCAACACGTTGGAAAACCCAGCTAGGATATTGACTTCAAATAACGCTACCCAAATACTTTAGTTCGTATGTTCGAGGTACCTACTCGTAGCAGTTGTTGATTTGGTTAGTGCCGTTTGGTGTGTCCGTCTATCATGGTCGTTCAGTTGGAAAACAGATCCGAGAGCATGAAATCATTTCTAGTTTTCGACACGAGGTTGACGAAGAGGTGGCGAAGGGGAATTGGCAAATGTCGCAACCCCTCCGCGTAATGCTGAAAGGGGATGTTGAATTCCAATGGGTTACAGTACAACAAAAAATTCCAGTCATGCAGCATGATCCTATGAGCGAATTTTCGTAAATTATTGTACTTGAATTTTTTGTTGATTAGTGGTTAAATCCGTACCTAGTTAGTTGGTTGTTTTGTATGTATTGTCACTTACAAAATATGGCTATCTAAACTTCAAAATTTGTCAACCTTCAGCCTAGATTGGTCGCCCTTCTACACGGTCCACAAGTGTACGCATTGGAGAGAATTCAGAGGAATTTCTCCGGTACATCGGATTTAAACTCGGCATTCCTTCGTCTGTGGTGAATTACGAGTCCCTGCTCCAAACATGCGGTCTGCAGACGTTGGAGACCAGGAGGCTGATATCTGACATATCCGTTATATACAAACTTGTGAATAACGGACTTGATTCGCCGTATCTTCTGTCCAAGATCGCCTTCAAGATTCCTCAGTCAACTCGCTCCACTCTGCCCTTTCTGACTCTCTTCTCGACGACCAACTACCTGCTGAACCGGCCACTGTGCAGGCTTCCTCGAACGGCAAACTACCTGACGAGTCTAAACCCTGACTTGCACTTCTTCTCCAGCCCGTTCTCTTCATTCAGATCGGCGATATGCGCATCCCACCCCTAATTAAATTTAATTCAATGGATTTTCCCTCTCAGTCGTCACACCACTCGGTACTTTCAGTGCCTCAAGTCGAACAGTTTTTTTTTTTTTTTTCTTCTTTCTTTTTTTTCTCCAGAAGTTTCATTTCTTTTCGCTGATTCCTTTGTTTTTTGTTTATTTATTTTTTAATGTAATAATGTAATTGGGTTCACCCGTTCAAATATAAATAAATAAATAAACAATGTTAACGGCGCCGTCAAATGTAAACCAACCGTGGCAACATGGATTTTATTATTCTTCATCCTCTCGCGCTATATTGTGTCTCTGCAGCGCCAGCCGCAAGTTACATTTCCCTTAATTTCAATCAAGTTTTTGTATTCTAACATTGATAACGACTGGGGTTTGGTTTTGTTTTTGTTCAATTGAATTCATAAGCATCGTTTAGGATGAAAATCGTTTTGTAGAAAACCTTTATCATAAAACCATTTATTTTAAAATATATTTTCGAATACAATGTGAAAAAACAAATCTCAAATACAATGGTGGGCAGAGGGAACAACCCCACCCCTCCCTGGTAGAGATAAAGGCAATTCTAATTAGCAAAATTTTAGTCGATAAAATTTTATCGACAACGAACTAGAACATTATAAAATAAATTGATGCAAAAAAGTATGCAGACAAATTTACTTAAATCGATAAAAGCTCCCTAAAAAAGCTAAAATTTTCAAATCTTTATTGAATAGCAGAATAATATTTAGAACGTATTTCGTTCCCAAAAAATTGGTTACTAACCATTTCTTTGTACTCAAAGTGCTCATATTTCTAAACATTGCAACATAATACAATACAATAATTTACACAATTTTGCACAAACGATCGTTCTGCTTGGCTGGAATTTTCCCCCCTCATTTATACTCGATGTGAAAGTATAAATAATTGAATCTGCGGAAAGCTCTTTTGGAATTTTTGGGCAAACGTTTAGGATTGAAGTTAAATCACGCGGCCTACAAGCTTTTGAAAAGTTCCAGTCATGCAGCATGATGGTATGAGCGAATTTTCTTAAATTACCGTATTTTACGAGTATAATGTTAAATTGTTATGAAATTTGAGCTACTCGCGTGCGAGGACATTATTAACTACAATTTTTATGGCAAAACATTCCAGTCATGCAGCATGTTCGTATGAGCGAATTTTCTTAAATTACCAATCGTATTAGGTATAAGATGTTACATTGTATCGGAATACGAAAAATTTTAGTAGAAAGGAAATGTTAAAGACCAGCTGGATGGCAGAAAAAGCTCACACTAGGTATATAAAACTTGGTGATTCAAAAATTATTTCGGATTTTCAGGTTTTTTTGCAGTTTTTTTAGATTTTTCAGCAAATATTAATGAAATTTAAGTACTTTTTCACGATAATTTTGTGCTACAATTTTTTTATGTTCTAGTTGTGTTATGTTCTAGTTCTAGGTGTACCCTAGAACACACCAATAGTTTTTACAACTGATTCTACACCACTGGGGTGTTTGACACCCCAACACTTGGATATCGTTTAAAAAAAAGTCAAAAAACAATTTTTTTTTTCTTTTTCACAAAAACGCTTGAAAATTAATAGAAGGGTTCCAGGTAATGAGGAAAAATGTAAAATAAACCTTCAAAAACAAAATTATGATTTAATACTATTTTTTAACCTTTGCATCCCTGAAAAAACATAATTATTTTTAGCCTTCTTCTTAGTTCTTACCAAAAGATGAATAAACACTCTCTTCTAAAAATTATTCATAGAATTCAAAACTAGACAGCAAGGAAAAACCCCGTTTTGCGTCCCTACAGTGTTCGAGGAATCACAAGGCTTGTTGTTAGACCAAGAAACTGTAAGTGACACTTCATTTCCATTGGGGAAATACAAAATACAAGAAAATTCAAAACCTTCCCGTTAGGGAAAATACTACGTAACACGACTTCATTATTGACGGCAATTTGAAAACTAGGGAAAGAATAGAACTCTACCTATGTCGCTAATGTGACAGGCCGACTTTAGGCAGTAGAGAGTAGAGGTAGGTGAAAGATAGTTTCACTAAAAAGTACCTAATTTCGTCACAGCTCCGTAACGGTCGCTTTAAACGAAAGTTTCTATGAGTAACTTTCGATTTAAAATTCAATTTTCTATATTAATGCGTTCACCAAGTTCCTTAACCGTCGAAAACGGGAATCACGTAAACATACCACTGGGGTGTCGGACACCCCACACGCTCTTCTGATGTGAACTACTCGGAATCAAAACTGTTTTGGTAAGCAGGGATCCTGATAGTTATTTACATGGCTAGCAGATCTCGCAGGGAAATGTTTTTTTCAAGCAGCAGAAGTTAGAAATCGGATTAGGGTATGTTTTAGGGTTAAGTAAGTTCCGGACTGGAAGGTTATTGACGTGGAGTGGAATTTGACGGATATCATACGGAGAAACTTGTAAAGAATGGCACTACGTCGAAACAAAATAATAACGTTACAATTTTGAGTCATTATTTTCGAAGCTTTTATTTTTTCCGGAACTAACTAAGTTAAAATTCAGATTGGTTGAACATATGGGTCAGAATACTGTGTATCTATTGTTAGTCAGGATGCTAATTAGTAGGATATATAGGTCAGAATGATGTGTGTGGTTCTCGCACGCTCACATCTCAAGAATACATAACATCAAGCAGAATTATGTGTATAGTTTGGATTCCAGCTCGCATCTCAAGAATACATAACATCAAGTAGTCAGTCCCTTAGTAAAAATCCTGATTAGTTGGACATAAAAATGATCAGTGTGATGTTTGAATACATTTAAAACTAAGGTGGATGTCTCTTGTGGCGTAGTCAGTCCCTTAGTAAAAATTGAGATTAGTAGGATATATTGGTCAGAATGATGTGTATAGTTTGGTGGTCTGGATTCCAGCAAGCTCGCATCTCAAGAATACATAACATCAAGTAGTCAGTCCCTTAGTAAAAATCCTGATTAGTTGGACATATGGGTCAAAATGATCAGTAACGTTACAATTTTGAGTCATTATTTTCGAAGCTTTTATTTTTTCCGGAACTAACTAAGTTAAAATTCAGATTGGTTGAACATATGGGTCAGAATACTGTGTATCTATTGTTAGTCAGGATGCTCGCAAGCTCACATCTCAAGAATACATAACACCGAGTAGTCAATTCCTTAGTAAAAACTCAGATTAGTAGGATATATAGGTCAGAATGATGTGTGTGGTTCGGCGGTCTGGATGCTCGCACGCTCACATCTCAAGAATACATAACATCAAGAAGTCAGTCTCTTAGTAAAAATTGAGATTAGTAGGATATATTGGTCAGAATTATGTGTATAGTTTGGTGGTCTGGATTCCAGCAAGCTCGCATCTCAAGAATACATAACATCAAGTAGTCAGTCCCTTAGTAAAAATCCTGATTAGTTGGACATATGGGTCAAAATGATCAGTGTGATGTTTGAATATATTTAAAACTAAGGTGGATGCGAGCATTTCATTTTGTAGGGCATGATTGTAGAGGTATGGGCCCAATTCGACACTGCCTCCGAACTGACCATGGGCCCAATTTAACCGTCGTTTTCAAGACCCTAATGTTAAGTCACTTATTCTACAATAAGTTAGAAGCCAGGTCAAATGCAGAAAACGGAATGAATGTTTTATTGCTTACGTTGGATACAACCGGTTGGTAACCAACAATAAGTATAATTTACGAGTATATCACATCTCCCCTTCTTTCTGGATGAACATCAGGCTTGAAAGGGGCGAGGTGGAACTGATTTCGCTGGATCCGCCCGCCTTTCTCCGTCTCAACCAAGTAAGACCGAGGTTGATCCATCTTCTTCAGAATGCGGCCTGCCATCTTCATGTTGCGAATCCAGACATTCTGCCCGGGTTCCAATTCAGGCCTTTCCGTTGAAGCTCCATGTCTACGATCGTAACGCATTTTCGAATCCTCTCTTCTCTTCTGCTCCTTATACCTTAGAGACGCATTATTTACAAGAGCTGGTCTCAGAGTATCTTGCAGGACTGGAACTGTGGTTCGGAGCTTGCGGCCCATCAGAAGTTCCGATGGAGAGTACCCATTTTCGAGTGAGGTAGTGTTGTAATGCAGAAGACCTTCTGTCCAATCGGTGCATTTCAAAATCAGTAGCTTGGACGTCTTCACTGCAGCTTCCGCGAGCCCGTTAGATTGAGGGTATGTAGGGCTACTGGTTATGATCTCGAAGCCGAACTGGTTGGCGAAGTCTACGAATACGTGGCTGTTGAATGGGGGACCATTGTCGCAACGTACCTTACGTGCCCATGTCTGGCAAAAATCTGCTTCAGAAGTCTCACCACGGTGAGGGTCTGGTTGTTTCTGACCTGATGAATTTCGAGGAACCGAGAATAATAATCTTGCAGTATTAGATACAAGTCCCCTCTGGCCTTCAGGAAGTCCATTCCCACTGTTGACCATGGTAGTTGAGGTTAGTCTGTGGAAATCATAGGATTCGAATGACTTGAACGATACTTGGCACACGTAAAACAGTCCCTGACGTTTTGCTCTATGTCAGCATTGATGCCCGGCCACCAAACCGTTTCCTGTGCTAACTTGCGACATTTCCCAACTCCCAGGTGACTTGAATGGAGTTTGTCCAACATCAGGCTCCTCAACGCTTTAGGAACCAAAATTCTCGTGCTATACAAAATCATGCCGTCATGTGAAGAAAGTAGATGTTGAAACTTGTGGTATTGGCGGAGACATGGGTCATCTTCTCGCTCCCACCCATCTGCCAATTTTCTGATCACAGATTGTAGCGTTTGATCCTTCAAGTATTGTTCCTTAATAACATTGTGTAGAACATCGGAAACTGGTAGCGTGTTGTATATCAAGTTGTCGTTGTCTTTTAGAACCTCCCCTAGCTCGTAATCAGCAGCATCAAGTCCGGCATCAGTTGCTCTAGACAGTACATCAGGAACATGGAAGTCTTTCCCTGAAACATGATTGAGTGAGTAATCAAACCTCATAAGCCGCAGGCGTAGCCGTTGCAAGCGAGGAGTTAGGTCAGCCAATGGTTTTGACCCCATCAGCGAGATCAGAGGTTTGTGATCAGTTTGCAAAAAGAAATGCTTGCCCAGCAAATACAACGAAAGGCGTTCACAAGCCCAGGTCAACGCGAGTGCTTCCTTTTCAATTTGAGCGTAGCCTCGTTCTGTTTCAGTTAATCCACGCGATATATACATTACTGGACGATACTGTCCTTGAAACTTCTGTTCAAGTACTCCCCCTAAAGCAAAAGAGGAACTATCCGCGGAGACTCGGATGTCGCTGTTAGGATCAAATTGCTGCAGTACCGGAGTGGAAGCCATTGCGGATTTCATTCTATTAAACGCCTCAGCGTGAACCTGCGACCACAAATACACCGTTTTGGATTTGAGGAGGTCTCGTAGGGGTTTGGAAATATCTGCAGCATCTTTGACAAATCTTGTTAGGTAGTTGTACATTCCAAGGAAACGTCGTAGCCCTTTAAGATCCCTTGGAGGTTCCATTTTGCTGACCGCTTCAGTTTTCTTGGGATCTGGAGCAATCCCATCCGAAGATATCAAATGTCCTAAAAAAAACGGTGGACGATTTGCGAAACAAACACTTTTCTCTGTTCAGCGTAATGTTGTGCATTTTGAATCGACTTAAAACATTGCGTAAATTGCGGTCATGCTCCTCGCGATTCGCCCCAAAAACAAGGACGTCGTCCCCTCGGTAATCGGAGAAATTATATCGTTGGTTTCCATTCTTTTAAGCTCGTCCTTGACTGCTGTTATTAGAGCTAACGGAACTCGGCGTGGGGCTGTAATGGCGTATGGTATGGAATGGGCCTTCAACTTGATCTTATACGAGCCGCCTGCCATAGTCCCTGGAAGAGGTTGAAAAAGCTCTGAAAAATCATCTTCCACCTGTATTTCTTGAATGGAAGGGCACCTGTTTACGGATATGAGCTTTAGTCCCTCTATTGAAGACCTACCCAGAAGAGGGGTAGCCAATTCCTTTATGACAAAAATCTGATCCTGAGTACAGAGAGGACCGTATCGGAGTTTTGCAGAAAATGTACCTAAACAGGTGAGAGTGCCACGCCCAGCGTGGCTTATCCTTCCATCATAAGGAACTAGAGCCGAAGGTGAAATCCCTACGACGTTCAGGACGGACGGTGGAACACACGTCGCATCTGCCCCAGTATCAACCTTAAAACTGACGAGGTGTGAATTTAGGCGTATCGGAACAACGATGGGGGCCGAAACTGATGTGCCAGAAACATGGTCAATGTGTAAAGCCGCAGCACCCAGTCTAATTGATTCAACATCTAAATGTTGCCCCGAATTCTCCAACATCACTTCTTCTGTAGCTGCGCGCTTCTTTTTAAAGCAGCATACTGCGAAATGCCCCTCCACCTTGCAAAAATTGCACCTAGCTTTGGCAGCAGGACAACTGTCTTGGGTGTGGAACCCCTGGCGACCACAGCGGTAACATACCCCTCTCTGAAGTTGGCCGTGAACAGGCCCGGAAGAGCCTTTCGCTCTGCTGGTTTGTATTACCGCGACCCCTCGCTCACCCCGGACCATATCTTGCTGACTCTTGACCAATTCCGATTGCTTAGCCTTATACACAGCAGATGATAGCGTAAGGTTACCGTCTAACTGCATTTTCTCTGAGAGCTTTGAATCTAACACTCCTATGACGATTTGATCACGGATCATTTCATCTTTTAGGACTCCGTAATTGCAAAATTTAACGAGCTGGTGAAGACGCGTTAAAAAAGAATCTTTTACCCGTTCAAAAACTACATTTACATTCTTCTGAAAGTATTTGGAGAATCTCTCTACTAAAATGTCGTAACGTCTCCCTCAGGTAAATCAAAAGAAGATAGAATGTCCTCACCTTCGTCGCCCATGTGTCCCATCAGGCAGTTAGTTTTTACGGCTTCCGCCTCCTTGGACAGCCCCGAAGACATCCTATAACGCTCAAACCGCTTCAACCAGCGCGGCCAGTCGTCCAATTTGAAATCAAATCTGTCGGGCACCGGCCCTTGGTATCGGAACCCCGTTGACGTCAGAAGCAATGGTGTATCATCGAAGTCCTCTTGACGTCCCCTTGAAGTCCTCGCACGTCCTTTACTCCGCAGCGCCATGTTAAGTCACTTATTCTACAATAAGTTAGAAGCCAGGTCAAATGCAGAAAACGGAATGAATGTTTTATTGCTTACGTTGGATACAACCGGTTGGTAACCAACAATAAGTATAATTTACGAGTATATCACACCTAACAGACCATGGGCCCAATTTGACATCACCCGATGGGCAGCCACCCACCCAACACTACCCAACGTCCGAGTGTGCGAGACAGTTTTCGGTCATTCTCGGGTGGAACCTGAAAGGCTGGAGGATGAGGGTTTCTTAGTTAAAATTCAGATCAATTGAACATGTAGGCCAGAATGATGTGTATAGTTTGGTGGTCTGGATGCTCACAAGGTCACATCTCAAGAATACATAACATCAAGTACTCAATCTCTTAGTTAAAATTCAGATTAGTAAGATATATAGGTCAGAATGATGTGTATGGTTTGGTGGTCTGGATGCTCGCAAGCTCGCATCTCAAGAATACATAACATCAAGTAGTCAATCCCTTTGTAAAGAATGATCAGTGTCGAATATATTCAAAACTAAGATGGATGGGAGCATTCCATTTCGTAGGTCATGATTGTAGAGGTATGGGCCCAATTCGACACTGCCTCCGAACTGACCATGGGCCCAATTTAACCGTCGTTTTTAAAACCCTAACAGACCATGGGCCCAATTTGACATCACCCGATGGGCAGTCACCCCACCCAACATTACCCAACGTCCGAGTGTGCGAGACAGTTTTTGGTCATTCTCGGGTGGAACCTGAGAGGCCGGAGGATGGGGGTTCCTTAGTTAAAATTCAGATCAGTTGAACATGTAGGCCAGAATGATGTGTATAGTTTGGTGGTCTGGATGCTCACAAGCTCGCATCTCAAGAATACATAACAGCAAGTAGTCAATCCCTTAGTAAAAATTACTAGTTGGGCATAGGTCAGATTGATCAGTGTGATGTATGAATATATTTAAAACTGAGATGGATGCGAGCATTTCATTTTGTTGGGCATGATTGTAGAGGTATGGGCCCAATTCAACCGTCGTTTTTAAGACCCAAACAGACCATGGGCCCAATTCGACAACACCCGATGGGCAGCCACCCACCCAAAATTACCCAACGTCCGAGTGTGCGAGACAGTTTTCGGTCATTCTCGGGTGGAACCTGAAAGGCCGGATGGAGAACCGACGGATAATTGGGTCTTTAGGTTCAAAACCGATGAAAAGCCGTAGGAGATGGAGGGCGGTTAGCGTCCGAAAACCCCCTCACGGCCGAAGGCCCCCGCAAACCTTTAGCCGAGAAGTTCCCTCAAGTTAACCAATATCTGGTGCTGGCTCCGGGCCGCTGTTTTGCCCTCCTTGGGATGGGGTGAGACGTGAGAGTTAGTCCCGGGGTTAGTTTCAGGGATTTCATCCTGAACGTAAAGCGAAGGGGTTTCGGACTTGCACAAGGGAGGCTGCGGTTGTTTCGGAAAACCTCCGCCTGGGAACACGGCATCCTTCATCTAACTTCTCCCATCAGCGCTGGACCTGGTCCAAACTCCCTAATTACAGTTTCCCGGCCCGTAAATCCCTTCTCCCTTCACGTTTTCACTTCACCTAATTCTCCGTGTACTTACTGCAATTTTTGTCAGCTTGGGTTTAGGCAATTAAAGTTTTTTCTTCTATTTTTACCACACGTTTAGATCGTTAATGTTTTGCCCTGTGCCCCATTATTTGTCCCGCACCTTCTCTCAAAATAATGATGAAACATATTGACGAGTTGCAATACAGGGGACGTCTCCTACAATTATATATACAAAGATTATGCTATATTTAGAGAATATATATGACAAAAATTATGCTATTTCAAGGGCACTGAGAATTCTAAAAAGTGCCTGTCATGCAGCATGATCGTATGAGCGAATTTCCGTAAATAATATATTAAATTACGGGATAAAACTTTCTGTTTTATAGAATACTTTGTTTTGAAATTTGTTGAACTAATTGAAGTTCGAGCATTTTGAGTGCATATTACATAGTTAACATAACATAATATAGTTAACTACTAGTTTTATGGCAGCAAAACTCTTTATGATTTTTTTAATACATTTTTTTTTAATTTGATCAATTTATTGTGCTAAAAAAGTGTTGGCCAACAAGCTCATTCTTCCTTCTGGAAACCCTGATTTTTCGGTGCAAGAACGGAATTTTTGTCTCAATGCTAAGAAGAGTTATCGTCTGGAATGACAAATACATACACACACACACACACACACACACACACACACACACACACACACACACACACACACAAATATATAGGATATATATATTCATTTATTTATATACATACATAAGAAAAAGTGTCAACATTTAGGAATCGTTTCAGAATCTCACAAAACGGATTTCAATGAAGAAAAGTTTCGAAAATTTTGATTTTAGAATTTTGGGAGCCATTGCAATATCTTAATTTCCAAAGGAAATTCGCTAAAAATGTATAATATTCTCGGCACTCGTGAAATGCAAGGTTTAAGTGGCGCGGTATCCTGAATAGTGACCGATGGTAAAGATTATTAGCAGCTGCAATTTTTGTCAGCTTGGGTTTGGGCTGTTTTTTCTTCTATTTTTACAACGCGTTTAGATCGTTAATGTTTTGCGCTGTGCCCCATTATTTCTCCCGCACATTCTCTCAAAATAATGATGAAACATATTGACGAGTTGCAATACAGGGGACGTCTCCTACAATTATATATACAAAGATTATTCTATATTTAGAGAATATATAACAAAAATTATGCTATTTCAAGGGCACTAAGAGTTAAAAAAAAAAAAAAAAAGTGCCAGTCATGCAGCATGATCGTATGAGCGAATTTTCGTACATAATCGTATTAAATTACGATACGAACTAAATCACTCGCGACGAAGTTGTGGAAACCCATTTCAAAACGATGGTTAGTGAAAAACGTTGTCTATTTCCACTAAAAATAAAGAGTTACACTATTAAATCGATTTCGATGGTTAGGCTATCATCAGTAACAAACAATAACCGAGTTATTGTTTGTTACTGATGATGGCCTAACCGTCGAAATCGATTTAACAGTGTAACTCTATATTTTTCGTGGAAATAGACAACGTTTTTCACTAACTTCCGTTTTTAAATTACGAGATAAAACTTCCTATTTTATAGAATACTTCGTTATGAAATTGTTGAACTAATTGAAATTCGAGCATTTTGAGTGCATAATACGTAGTTAACATAACATGATATAGTTAACTACTAATTTTAAGGCAGCAAAACTCTTTAAAAAAAAAAAAAAAAAAAAATAACATTCTGCTATTCAAAGAAGATTCGGAAATTTTAGCTCTTTTGGGGAGTTTTTTAAAATAGATTTTTCAGCAAATAACAATTAAATTTAAGTATAATTTTCTTCATAATTTTGTGCGTAAATTTTATAATGTGCAATTTCGTTGTTGATCAACTTTTTTTGGCTAAAATTCTACTAAAAAATATAAATTTGACAATATTAAACGTTTTTAGTCATTTTTAGTGATTAACGTCCGCTAATGTTATCAGGATGAACTCATTCCTACGGATTGAAAACAGTTACTTTCCTTCTAGGAAAAGAAACTATCTGCTACCTTGCAGAGTAAAATATTGCAGCTAGTAATTTAAGAAGTGATTCAACTAGGTACAACTCAAAATCCATTCTTGTATGCAAAGCAAAGTGCATGGTTCGGGGTGGAGGAAAAAAATCAGGAAATTAGTTTTAAAAAAGCTTCGGTTGCCGTGACCGTAAAGCAAAATTCCATATTCATAAGTAGACAGGAGACAGTGGCAAGAAGTCGGAATGTGCATATTCATGAGCGATGAGGGGCCCGTGATACGACGAGATGCTTCATATTAACGGTCTGCTGTCGTGGAGTGTCTGTCGGTAAGCACCGAAGAGATAGCGGCTGTCACGTCATCTCACAGTAAGCACCTCCCTGAATATTTCTTCCGCGAATTTAAGGGGAGGGCGGACATACGGCCTTATCTCTGGAACGGACTCGCTAAGGATGAATAGGTAACCATATTTTATATTAATAGAACGGGAGAGTAAATGCGGCAAAGTGGGTAACACAATGAAGCTAAGGTATTTTATAGTTTCAACCTTACTTCGAATGACCTACGTTTCATGTTATATATTAACTATTACCCTATGTTTCTCCATTTACATTTATTTATGAAAACTACTCCTAATAATTTGATCGATTTAATAACGCAAGTTTGTTTCATGAAAAGATTAAAGTATTTATCTGCAACTGCTATCGAAAACTGTTAAGGTGATCCGTTCAATGGAACGGCGTGCCCGTTGGTACCCCAAACGTGCACGGGTCCGCTTGCTCTTAATCGTGGTTCAACCTTCAGAACGGTGAGCCTACCTCCCTCTTGCACTTGCGTTAATAGCAATTATTATTATATAAACTCCCATTGTTTATACTAATACCTCATCCATTGATATCCCGCATACCTCTCTCTTCCCCGCGGTATTTCGTTCATCTTTAAAAGAAGTGAATATAAGAAACTAATCAACCGCCAGAATAGATAGAAAACCCCCTTATTACCTTCCTTTTGGAGCGACATAAAGAAAAGCGTAATAAATTATCCCAGTGATTGAAATCTTGTTCTACTAATTTCACCTGAGTCCCAAAATTACATCAAAAGATTGAAATATACTATAGAAGCCCAAGAATTTTGATCACGACAATCGGTAGATTGTCACACATCTAAATATAAATTTAAAACATGTTGGTGAGTAATGCATGCATTACAGGGACGTCCCTATGAATGAATTGTATATAATTTTGGGGAGAATTAAAATACAATTTTGGGGAAAGAAAATAGTTCCAGTCATGCATCATGATCGTATTACCGAATTTTCGTAAATTATCGTAGGTACTATATATGTTAAATTGTTTCGAAAATTCAAGACTTTAAGTAAAAAGGAATTGTTAACTACCAATTTTATGGTAAAAAAACAATTAAAAAAGATTTTCGTTTTTCGTTTTTCCTCTTCAGTTTTTATGGATTTTCCAGAAAATGTTAATGAAATTTAAGCACGATTTTCAAGATAATTTTGTGCAAAAATTTGTTGATGTCCTAGTTAATTGTTGATAATTTTGTTTTGGCTAATACTCTGTTAGCAATGATAAATTTAATGATTTTTGGCCGTTTTTACCTATTTTTATTGAAATTTTTTTTAGTACATTTTTTGAAATTTGACCAATTGAATGTACTGAAAAATTATTGACAAACGAACTCATCCTTTCGTTTGGAAAGCTCGATTTTTTAGCGCAAGAACGGCATTTTTATCTCAATCCTAAGGAGCGTTATCGTCAGGAAGGATATGTGTATGTATATATATATATATATATATACATATATATATATATATATATGTATATATATATATATATATATACATATATATAAAAGTGTTAAACTCTGGTATTTGTTTCAGAATGTCTCAAAACGGATTTCAATGAAGAAAGTTTTCGAAATTTTTAATTTAAAAATTTTTGAAGCCATTGCTATAGCTTCTTTTTCTACGAAAATTCGCTAAAAAAGAAAAACAAATCTGGGAAACCGGTGTTTAATTTGAGGAGTAATGATGTCGGGAAAGTAACTTTGATTCCTAATGGGTGGAGAAAACATGGGCGACCGGGCAGCCCGTTCTTGAAATGAACCATTCACAAGATGCCAATAATAAGTTCAATTTCACTAGTTCATTTTAACAACCTCACTATGATATTCAAAATCAATATATTGAGTCTACCTATAGGTAGCGGAAGCATTGTTTTCACTCTCAAGAGGTGAAATTTTTTTTCTTTAAAATCAAAATTCCCACTCGCATTTTACGTTATAGACCATGCTGAACAACGTTTGCTCCTTGTCGGTCTATCTGACTGACTGTCTGTGTGTTTGCGTATGTGCGTGCGTGCGTGCGTGTGTTTTGTGTGTATGTGTGCGGGTCAGGGTGAAGATGGTCCCTCTCAGTTTCAGTGTTCCCAAATACTCCTCTCTGCGCATGCGTGCAAAAGTAAATTCCATCAAGCATCATTATCTTGTTGTCTAATTGACCGATTTTGATGTTTTACGCTACATCTTGATTTACTATTTTACGAAATAGAATTTTTTAAGATCATTTAGAACATTTCAATGATCTATTCATTCATGTTACGGATAAAAGGAAGCTATGTGCCACAACAGTGTTGGGCATAATCTTATCGTCGAATACGAATACGATTGTAATCGCGATAATTATTCGTTGATTCTGAGTCAACTGCGATTATATCCGTGTTCTTCTGTCGGCGATTACTCGAATACAATCCATAAAAATGCGTCACGGTCATCAATTGCAATAGGGCGTCCCTCCTATAATATGCGGAGCCTTGCTAATATTACCTATCTTTAGAGGGACGTCCTATTGAAATAGATTTGAGACAAATAGGCTGGCCTCCAATCGTTGAAATCGCTTCAAGGACGTCCCTCTGAAGCTAGGTAATATTAGCAAGACTTCGCATATTATAGGAGGGACGCCCTATTGAAATTGATGACCGTGACGCATTTTCATCCTGGATTGTATTCGTGTAATCGCCGACAGACGTATACGATTACACGAATACGAATATAATCGCAGTTGATTCAGAATCAACGATTAATTATCGCGATTACAATCGTATTCGACGATAAGATTATGCCCAACACTGGCCACAACCCACTCGGCAGACGTTTTTAACACTGTTTTCCACCCTATTTTTATTATTTTAGAAGTGAGGATAATACTTTTTTGACGGATTCTCTCAAATGGACCGGCTAAAACCACCAGTTCTTTGACTTCTTACAGTTAGCGACCACTATGTCGCCAAATATGTCATGTCAATGTCAATAAATACGTCATCTAGTAAAACGAGACTGACAGCGAATTTCAGGTGTTAATATTACGGTACTTGACGGTTGAAATTCTCCTCATAATTCCCAGAGCACTGCTCGTTACAGGAGCTCCCGGGAAAGGGGAGGTTTCACTCTTTATCACGGGCATTTACCGAAAGAGGCCCCCAGCTGTTAAGCCAAAAAAAGACTAAAAGCCCGGAGCCGCTTTGGCTTTAAAATGGGCGAAAGAGGCGAAAATCCCCTCGTGGAGAATCACGTCTCACTTTCACTTGAACTTTACGACCGTCAACAGTTTTAATTAGGGCCCCTCCCTCCACCGCGGTTCGAGGGCCGTAAACAGTAAACCAGACCCGGCGGCTCTATCAGCGTGTTCGTTGGCATCCCCGGCCCTCTGCTGGGGAGAAGGTCTTTATAAGTAGTACGTGATAATAACTTCAATCTTCCCTCCCGCCTCCCTCGTCATTTGTCCTCTGGTTTAATGGCCGCAATAGCCAGCACGTGCTCCGCCTCTTCCGTTCCGAATTATTAATGAAAAATTTAATTGTTTTAATAATCTTTCCTCTTCTCCTTGTCTCGAGGCTCCGGCTTTCTCCTTTTCCCCCTCTTTGGTAGGGCCTATCAAGTCGGGCAAGACAGGCCAATAAGCTTCTCATACGTCAAAATGTTATTTTCAACTCGTACGCTTACTGAATCGTGTAAAACGGGATCAAGAAAATAATTACTTGATTATGAAGTTCTTGATGTATAATATATTTTATGCCCGTGATGCCGAATCAGCTGGTGCTCAGCTTATCCCTTTATTTATTTATCTATTAGTTGAATATTAATACAAACAAATAACCACATACACATAAAATACAATACTTTCCAATTTCATAAATTATGCATCAACTAATTGCTAGGAAAAATGGCCGAAGGCCCGTGCTACCTAGCAAAAGTACCCCCTGGCTATTTTAATTCCTACGAAAAACATAAATACATCTGTTTGGATCGGGTAAAAGATAGATGACAATAAGTTTCATAAATCAAGATCATATGTACATACGCTTCGTTATTCGCAACAGGGATCGAGATGTGAAGCACATTAATGTTTGGAAAAAATTATACCTAATAACAGATCAATGCTATGGGTTGATTCTTGGATTATTGCCACAAACATGAAGAGGAAAGACTGCTGCTACTCAGTTCGTCCCTAACAGACATCCTCAAGGACTATAATCGACGATCATATGAAATACTACTTCAGTTTTTGAGAAGTGTGAACGTTAACTTTGGAACTTCTCTATAAAATCTTGTACAAAATGTGTGTCTTTTACAATGTATACAAGTAATGATGAAAACGACAACTGTGTCCGCACAAGAACTACTGGAACATCAAGCGCAAATAACAATATTATTTAGATTTTTTTCAATAAAATTGATAATAAACTTTCTGTGCACAAACTGTTCACATTTTGAAACAATTTACCATAATACACGAAAGAATTAAGAAATTTCCATCATATGGTCATGCTGCATATTGGATTTTTTTTATTTGTCTGCTATGTGTAAAATCAGCAAATGATGTCCCTGTCTCCAAGCATTGTTATGACTATATAGATTGATGGGGTTTGACCAACTGCGCCAGAAGCATGGCCAACTCCGCCAGTGTTCAACTCTGCGTATTCTAATCTCATTACCAACTCTGCCAGTGTTCAACTCCGCCAGGAAAAGTAAAAGTCATCTTAGTAAGTTGGTACACGATCCGTACAAGAAGTATATTTGAAAAAAATCGAAACACAAATGTCAGTGTATATAAGTTATAAAAATATAATATATTGAATACATTCAAAATCATAAGTTCAATCCAAACAGATCAAGTCTATAAAGGCACATTTTATTCTATTGTAACGTAGGTACATTTTCTGAATTTCCCGAGTTGTGTTTATCTTTACGGTAGTGACGGGACGCACATTGCAAGAAGTACAATCTGTGGACATCACCCTGGCGATAATTTAGTATCAACTGGTCAAGTTTCATTTTTTGTTGTCGAAAAGCATAGTTAGAAGAAAGTTTTGGGACGTCGGATCCGTTAATTATAGTTATTGAGTCAATTTCCATTTTTTTAACGCATCTAAAAAAACAAAAATATTGGGATGAGCACAGCAAAACAAAGCATTAAATTTTCGGTGGAAAGATTCACACATATCAGTTGTTCTCGCAGACGTCACCTCGTCTTGAGCCCATAAGCTTGGAGGAAATTTGGCATTTTCATATACGTAGTTTTCGACCAAATAATCTCCATGCTGTTCAACTCGATGATCTCGCGCCATGATTGACATCAGGCCCTCAACGATTATTATTCTTGAAAATAACAATTTGTCTACCGCGTTGGGATTCTGATAAGCCGGTAGCTTCATATCTGAGCTGATAAACAACCCTGGAGGAGACGGCACGTCTAATTAATCCGATTGGCGGACGCGGTTGCTTCCCAGATTGATAGCCTTTCATCATAATCAATCATCCTTTTAAAACTCATTATGCTAAGTCAGGATTTCCATAATGTAGTTATATGTTATGAAACTTCTTCACCATGGCGTGCTGTACCAGATTTCAGTTCCTTCCTAGTTAATCGAAGCAACTGCCGTATGACTGATTTTAGTGACGTGACGGTTGGTCTGTCATCTGCTTTCCGTGCTCGAGGACATTTCATCAGTAGGCTAGTTTTTTGACAACCTTCAATTGAAAAAGAAAAACGCCGGCAGGAATGAAGGAGAGGAGTGGAACAAGAAGAAAAAATAGTGGAAGGGGGAAAAAACAACAACAACAAAGCCCTTTCCGTGTCATTGGGAACCTAAGACTCTCGACCTTTTGCCTCCGCCGCAAGATGTTTAAAATTGATAGACCACGGAAGCTAAAAGTGGACACGCGAAAAGGACATTTCTTTCTTCTGTGATTTAATAGGTTTTGTGAGGAGCGAGCGATGTTTAGGAAGAATATGGTCGGGGAACGGGGGGCACTTGTTAAGCTCTCATTTCAAACTAGAGACGAACGTTTCCCGTCGGGGAGGAAAAAATAGAAAAGAAAGGAGTTTGACTAATGAAAGGGCCCGGTAGACCTGAAGGCCTTGGAAGGGTTAAGCGTAATTGCTCTGACTACCTTAGAGGATAGGCATACAGTAATGTAGGAGTATAAAAGTATACAAGCTGATACATAATGACATGGATACGACTTATTTATTAGAAAACTGGAATAAAATACCAATTACAAAACAATAGGTAATAACTACCTATGGTCCCATACAAAATAGGTTGGTAATAAAAAAGATCCAGTCATCCAACATGATCGTATGATCGAAATTCTTTAAATTATCGTACTAAATTATTTTACATTGTTTTAAAAATTGAGGACTGAGTGAAAAGAAATATTGATAACAACCCGTAAAAAAAATGAACCCGTTGAAAACAACTCGTTCTAAATAGTGTCTTGCAATTCAAATAAATTTTTAAATGTTTAGCTTTGTTTTACAGTTCTTATTCCTTTTTTTTTTTTTTTTTTTTTTTTTTTTTTTTGCAAATATTAATGAAATTTAAGTACCTACCTATATTTTCAGCATAAATTGTTCAATGTTCTAGTTCATCGTTAGTAAACTTTTTTTGACTAAAATTCTGTTAAAAATATAATTTTAACAATTTTTAGCCGTTTTCAGTAATTTTTAGTGATTTTTTTTAGCAAATTTTTTGAAAAATTGCCAATTTAATGTGCTCAAAACATCCTGGCCAACGAACTCGTCCTTTCGTTCGAAAAGGTTGATTTTTTGGCGCAAGAATAGAATTTTTATCTCAATCCTAAGGAGCATTATCGTCTGGAAGGACACAAATGGAAGCCACTATGTGAATGGAAACCACTATGAGTATAAGTATAAAATGTAACTCGCGTACTGGACGTCAATTCCACTAGTTATTGAACGGAAGCAACTATGAAGGAATGTGTACGGTGTATATGTGAGATACTGTATACCTATTTAACAAGCGAAATATAAATATCTGAGTCGATTAATGATGATCGTAAACCTTGATTAACATCAGTCCACAAAAAAAAATGTTTTGTAAACCACTCCTTCAGGGGGACGCCACTTTGGCGCACCTATGAAAGGACGTGATTTTGGAAGATTTTGTAAATATATATATACAATATTCATTCATATTTATATATTTTCATTTTTTTTTCTTTTAACACAGAATGTGTTTTAGCCATGGACTAACTAGCCGAAAATGGAACGCGGGATGGTAACGAAATGTGTGACGGATGATTTTCACGTACAACCGAGTCGTTGCTAGGGAAATGGTACTTCGTCGTTTTTCATCCCACAAAATTCGTTGACCATTCGTTCGAAAGCTCTCGATTTATCCAACAATATTATGTTAACTACTGCGAAGTGCGTGTCCAACAAACTGAGTTATGAGCATGGTTATATAAATAATTGTTTACACACAGGTGATCATTCTCAATAATTGATATTGTGAACATGATTGCAACCGCTTGTTAATTTCTGATGATTTCATTGAGCTTGTGTTTCGATGATTTGATTCATAGCAGGTGATCTGAGTATTACGAAAACGGGTTGATTTGTGAAGCGGAGGTTAAATAATTTGAATAGGTAATTTCTATACTTTACACTCTAGGAAGCTGTAATTTCGTATGTAGCCTCTTTAGGACATTTACTTGACGATGCTCAGGGTCCGGATCAGATGTGTGGCTCTTAAAGCTAATTTCTATGCTTTACACTCTTGGAAGCTGTAATTTCGTATGTAGCCTCTTTAGGACATTTACTTGACGATGTCCAGGGTCCGGATCAGATGAGTGGCTTTTAAAGCTAATTTCTATGCTTTACACTCTAGGAAGCTGTAATTTCGTATGTAGCCTCTTTAGGACATTTACTTGACGATGCTCAGGGTCCGGATCAGATGTGTGGCTCTTAAAGCTAATTTCTATGCTTTACACTCTAGGAAGCTGTAATTTCGTATGTAGCCTCTTTAGGACATTTACTTGACGATGCTCAGGGTCCGGATCAGATGTGTGGCTCTTAAAGCTAATTTCTATGCTTTACACTCTAGGAAGCTGTAATTTCGTATGTAGCCTCTTTAGGACATTTACTTGACGATGTCCAGGGTCCGGATCAGATGAGTGGCTTTTAAAGCTAATTTCTATACTTTACACTCTAGGAAGCTGTAATTTCGTATGTAGCCTCTTTAGGACATTTACTTGATAAATCGCTCTTGATTTATCACGAATTTATTTCGTTTTTTTTTTTCGTATTTTAATACTATAACTATATAAATTGATGTTATAAATGAATAGTAAACAATGACGCTTGTTCGGTTGTCACTTGGTTGCGCGACAACGCAAACACATTCTGTGTTTCAATAATTTCGTCCGAAGTATGTAAATAGAGGTAACCGGGGGTCCAGGGGGCTTGCCCCCTGGCGAGGCGCGGAGCGCCGAGTTTAACACCCATTTCTTACCCATAGACACCTTGTCCCATCTCAATTGATTCAGCCTACCAGAAAACATAAGAATCCGTCTCTAGATAGGTTTAAGGTTTTGTCCCGAAATCAGCGAATTGACACGTCTATCTGGCGGGCGGACGGATGAATGCTTAATTTCAAAACGATTACATAATAAGATGAATTTCCAAAGATTCGCTCTTACGATCATATTGCGTGACTGGACATTGCGAAACCTTCAGTTCCTTTGAAAATCCGCTAAACCGGCGGTTCAAAATTAGAGCTCGAGAGCGTAAATCATTAATTCCTGATTCTGATTAAGGCTTTTTTCTGTCAGACGAGTGGTAGCTGAAAGCTCATCCACCGCGTATCATTTACTCCGGAGAGTCAGCGACGTTTTCGTCAAGTGGCGGACAATTAGAGAAAGATTTATCTAAACAAGAGCGACTTTCTGAGCGGTGGTTAAGCGTAATAATAATTCACTTCCCCCCGCCTTCCTTTTACATAGAGCTCATTCTCTTTTCTCACACTACATTACACGTTCACAATATGCCATCCAGCGCTCCATCATCCCCTTCATTATATCATCCCCATTTTGTTTGTCAAGACGGGGCTAAAGCCTTGACAAAATCCAGTTGGAAGCCTTTAAAACATAATCAAAGCTAAATAACATTCGAATTAGATTCTTTCATATTTTTTGTTTATTTCATGACCTCTACAACCTTAAAATGTTTACTGATACCGATTACATACCATTATACCATGGTATGTAATCGTAATTGAAGGATTTTTGGTAAACCCAATGGAGAAAGTAAGCCGTAAAAAAGAATGAAATGCTGTCTATGTTCTTCTTTTAGTGAATTGTCGTAGATAATGAAAAAGAATTGACATGGCTCCAAAAAATTTAAAATCAAAATATCCAAATATTATCTTCATTGAAATCCGTTTTGTGTCATTTTGTAACAATTCCTGAATTTTAACACTTTCCACACACACATACACACTTTTTTTTTTTTTTTTTTTTTTTTTTTTTTTTTTTTTTTTTTTTTTTTTTTTTTTTTTTTTTTTTTTTTTTACAAAACTCCCCTGAGGAGGGGGCACACCATTAAATTGAAAAATAAATAAAAAAATTAAAAAGTGGGGAGGACGCCCAGGTTTACCCGACGCCGGCTCTAGGGATAAGGGAAGTTTCAGGACGAGGAGGAAGAATGGGATGAAAGGAAGTGCCCCTATAAAACGACCACCAGTTCAAGTAAGAACCCCTCAGGACGCGGGTGGTGATACCACGGAGTACTCCTGCCGAGATGCCCAACTCGAGTAACTCCGTGGCGCTTTTCCCGCACCACACCCCGCGCCATGACACGGTCGCAGCCATGACCTTGACGTTATTGGTCGCCACTCCTTTTAGCTCGGAAATCGCTTGCCGCAGGTCATTTCTGTCATACTTATTTATTTTAGCCCGCCAGGTCTGCTCCATGTCCATGCTGCCACTGACAACCTGGACATCCAGGATTATGGCAGACCCATTGGGCTTAACGGCAACGATATCCGGCTTCTTGCCCCGGTCACTCGGCATATGATATAGTCTCTCTCTTTCAACATCCCAACCGCTAGATGACAAAGCGCCTGCTATCTGCTTGGCGACCGCATCGTGACGGAGTATGCGGCCACCGTGAGTACGAGGACACTGCTGCACCACATGATAGAGATTCTCATTTTTACCCCGACAGGCACGGCAAAGGGTGTCTACTGTCCCACGACTACTCCGTGAACACCTCACCGAGGTGGCTAGTGTAGCCACTCGGACGGCATGAAAACGGCAGTAGTCGCGGGCCCCAATGCCCTCTGAAGCCCATTCCACCCACTGGGAAGAAATGGGGGATTCAGAGCACTGTCGGAGTTCTTTACCATCTACTGAATCATGGAGTGCAGCAGCGAACTCAGCAGATGAGCTGGGTTTTGGAGCAGTTGGTGTTGCTCGGTCGCACCACAACAACTGCTGCCTGACAAAGTCCAGGTCAGCAGCAGTGCGGGCGACCTCCCAGATCGAGCCCCTAAGGGCGAGCAAGCGCTGGCGGCGTATTGATGGGATGCTGGCTGAGAGAGAGACAATACCGAGCCCACCGGCCTTGACCGGTGCGTGGATATAGGCACTTGGGACACCAGGTGGAAAGCCTAGCCAAGAGCGCACAGCAGAGCGAACTTCGCGATCTAACTCTAGCAGCCTCCCTGCAGTAAGCCTACCAAAGACTAGCCCATAGGTTAGCTTTGGCAGTAAGTACGTGCGAAGGAGGCGCAGCTTCTGCTGTGGCTTCAATGGAGCCTTGGTGATACGAGCTAGTGCTCCACCAAGGTCCACACGGCTTGTGGCAATGGTGGCCACACCCATGAAGTCAACTCCAAGGTACCGCCAAACCTCCAGCACGGATCGAGTGGGGATGGGTGACTGTCCTATAACAAAACACTCCTCATCCACCACCTTCACCTGATGCTGGCGACCCGACGGGACCAAGGAGACTGACCCACACTTATCTGGGTTAACCACCAAACCACACCTGGCTAGCTGCACAGCAAAGGCATTGAGGGCAATCTGCAAGCCCTCACGGGTTTCGGCGAGTAGGATCACATCATCGGCAAAAGCCAGTGCACCTACTCGCACCCCAGGGGCGAGATCGAACCCTATTTCAGCTGGCAGCTTACCCAAGGCCGTGTCCACGACCAGGTTAAAGAGGAGTGGCGACAGAGGATCCCCCTGGCGTACCCCGCGCCCAATGACAACATCCCCCGACATCTCACCTCGTGCCTCGAGGACCGTCACGCCTTCGTGGTACAGGCGAGCAACGTACTCAATTAAACGAGCAGGTGCCCCGACACCACGAAGACAATCGGTCAGGGCAAAATGGCTAACGGTGTCAAAGGCCTTAGCGATGTCCAGAGCGGCAAGATGGAGTTGCCGCTTCTTAATACGGGCCAGCGAAATGACAGTTTGGAGAACTGTTAGGTTCTCCGCTGTGCCATCCGCTGGCCGAAATGCTCTCTGGACGTCACCTATGACACCAGCCACTTGGAGGCGAGATGCCAGAACCTTTTGGAAGTGGCGGAAGACCACCGACGAAATAGATATCGGGCGGTAGCCTCCAGGCCCACTTAACCCTTTTTTTGGGATGAAAACTGTCCTGGCGCGGGTCAACGCTTTCGGGGGTCTTCCTGATAGAAGCAGCAGGTTGAGGATGAGCAGCTTGACTGTTTTTGGTGTCTTGTTCCAACGTTGGGCAGAAACACCATCAGGTCCAGCAGAGGTGGAGTTCTTGACACGGCACTTATGTGCCTCGTCATGAAGCACCGGCGTGCACATGATGCTGCGCAAGGAATCCCTGGTGGAAGCTGGGGGTACCACTGGCTCACCAGGGTTGTGGCTAGGAGCACTCAAGAGTGGCTCCCAATACTCCACAAACTCCTGGAGAGGGGGCAAAACTTGCTCATCCCCAGCTCCTTCCAGTACCTCCGCAGCCACACAAGCCGGATGCTTCCTCCACAGCTTCTGGACCCGCTGATATTTCCGCCTTCTCGCTTATTTTGCTGCTCTGCGACCTCCACGAGGCACCAAAGTAGGAGGAACAGCTCCCTGATGCCCCGTCACGGTCGCTTCCTCAACCCGTGGGAAGATCCTCTGTATATAGGCTGCAACCTCGTCCTCCAAGCCTTCATGCCTCTCAACAGCCCGCCTCGCCAGATCCTGCAGGTAGGCACTCTCATAACCATTAATACGGCCTACCTGCTCTCCGAGCCTCAACACTTCAGCCTTCAAGTCTTCAAGAAGACCGGAGGTCCCGGGGGAGGATTGCTGAACGGCGGGCTGTTGCCCCACGCCTGTAGGAGATGCGGGAGAGGCCCCACGGCTATTTGCCAGGATCGCATCCTGGACAAGCCGCTTGTAGTGGGGCCTCAGGCGAAGAGATTGGATGGCAGAAAGCGTGCGCATGGGAAAACGTGCTTGAAGGAATACATTAATATTTCGTACCCCATTACGCACAGCCTCTGCCTCCTCTGCTGCCATTCGCCGCAAATCCTCAGAAGCATACCTCGGCCGCTCTCACTCTATATCAATTGCAGCGTTGGCCTGTACAGGATGCTTCTGCCAGACGTGGGCACTGAGGCCACGCTTGGAGCTGAAGGCTCTCTCACAGTGGGCACACTGGTGGGTATTTACAGGGGTCGTGGAAGAGGATGAGGGATAGGAAGACGAGGATGATGAAGAGGGAGAGGATGGCCGACGCCTCTGCCTGGGGCGCCCCCGAGCGCCTCCCCTAGAACCCCGGCAGCCAATGGGCTGGCGGGGGTTATGAGGCTCGGCGTAGTTTGGCTGCATAACGGGGAGACACATTTAAAAGGGACAGGAGACTCGTTGACACGAGCCTCCCCCCTAATCGCCAGCGGGTCATTCTGCCACCCTCTGTTCACCCAGAGGGTGCCCGGGTTGCGCGACGGGGACGCATGACCATGACTTGGGTAGGGATATGAAGGAGCTCCGAAGAGATGAAAACACCGACAGTTACCCTACCCCAGCAACCCACACACACACACACACACACACACACACATGTATGTATATATATATATATATATATATATATATATATAAACTCAAATATGTATGTGTCATTCCAGACGATAACTCTCCTTAGGATTGAGAAGAAAAAATCCGTTCTTGCGACAAAAAATCAAGCTTTCCAAGTGAAATGATGAGATCGTTTTTAAGCACATTAAAATAGTCAAATTTCAAAAAATTCAAAAAAAAAAACATTTTTTGTGCTAAAAGATTACTAAAAATTGCAAAAAACGGCTAGAAAATCACTAATGTGTAAAAAAATCACTAAAAATGGCTGAAAACGGCTAAAAATCGATGAATGTATATTTTTTAGCAGAATTTCAGTTTAAAAAAAGTTGGCAAAATTATGGTGGAATATGAATTTAAATTTCTTCAATATTTTCTGAAAAATCTATAAAAAACGCAAAAAACGTTAAAATCCGAAGTAATTTGAATTTCAGAATCACATTTAGAGTTTCTTTGCCTTAAAATTGGTAGTTAACAATTTCTTTGCTCTCAAAGTGCTCAAATTTCGAAACAATATAACAACATAATTCAATATTTTAAGATAATTCGCTCACACGATCGTGCTGCATGACTGGAACTTATTTTACCATTCTCAATCAACTTAAATTTCATATTGTTGGGGGGGGGATGTGTGTGTGTGTGTGTGTGTTTGTGTGGGGGTGCCGATGAATAGGTCAACCAGTTGGTTCATTATTTTCAACAATGAACCGTTGTAATCGACCGAAAATATAATCCGATTCTAATCGAAAAAATTTTTAAACCCCCCCCCCCCCCCCCCCCCCAAAATTTTTTGGTTCACGTTACGCCGTCCGAAGCTTTTCTCAAAAAGTATTGGACCAAACTTTAAGAAATTTTGCTTACAAATCATATATCGGCGGGGTTGTGCCAATAACATCGGCGTCGCGATTGATCAACACTAAAGGGTAGAACCCTTTGCTTGATTATTGTATCGGCTGATAATATAATTCCAATGGAATTCTGACTCCCCGAAATTGAGTTAACTTCTGTATTCTATTGGGATTGTGAAGCGTAGGTAGGTAGTCACCTATTTCAATTATATTAATTTATTAAATAATGATTAGCAAATACTTAGGAATTACTCTTAATTAAATTATTATTTCTATTCCAACAACAGAAGTTTAAAAATTCCGAGTCTACCAAGGTCCGAACGTTTTAGCCAATTTTCTAAGAAAATTAAGCAACTGCAATGATTCTAACATTTTGAAATTCCTTGAGTTTCAACTATATCTAGGTAAATAATTATACTTACATTCGTTAGGTAACTACCACCCATGCAGATACTACCTTCAACTCCCCTCAACTGAATCCGTCTTCCTTAAATGTCACGCAGTTTGCATATCTAGACAGACGAAGGCGGTTTGAAGATAAGAAACCCAGCGTGATTGAGTTTTTTTTAAATTTTTTTTTTTTTTTTTTTTTTTTTTTTTTTTTTTTTTTTTTTTTTTTTTTAATGTAATTAGGTACGTTTCAAGGTTGACAATATACTTCATAGCTAAATATATAAATAAGTGAATATATGAAAAATTAGATTAAGGCAGTTTTACTACAGTTTCCCGACTCATTGCAATGTCATATTTTAACAAGAATTAAATGTCGAGTATGCAACTCAAACTGAAAACAAATTTTTTCGTTTCGGAGAGTTGTCTGGAACTGGTGAAACGTATTTCACCTTCATGAAGAACAAAAATATGGGTAATTAAAGAAAATCAGGTAAAAAAACTTCAACACAGATAACCGTAGTTTTTATTTGTTTATTCAGTAAAGGTTACATAGGTATGTTAATGTTGTGCCGACTTGTTTAGGTACCTACCTCAATAAAATTAGAAAAACGTTGAACGCAGGTACTCAACGTATTATGGGAAAATATTTCAGCCCGTTTACACATTCAACAACCACAAATGGCACACTCGGTCTTTTGACCGGGGCACTCCTTCCATTTTCCTAACCACTCTTCACCACACTTAAAATTGAGATATTTACACTAATTCATAGTAAAAGAATGTTTTACTAGTATAACAAATGTTTGCCAAGTTGGGTGTGGCAGATAGCATCCTCGTTTAAGTATGATGAGTGTTCATTGAAAAGTTTTAAATTATCTTGAAAAACTCCATAGCGGAAAAGAGTAAATCAAGAAGTACTTAGCGTGAAACGTCATAATTAAAGCTTCCTGATTAATTTAGTTTCCGTCACGCTTTTAGTTTCCAATTCCTTGTCACGCTTAAGGGCCATGTCATACGAGCGCTATTGCCGTCGCGCTGATGCCGTCGCGTTAAAAACGCTCTAACCCGACAATGGGGTTCTTATGGAGCATGTCATACGGACGCTAATGCCGTCGGCGAGTCCGCGTTAGCCGGACGCTGAGCGCTGCCAACGCGGACGGTCGCGTTAGCGACGCGGCGCACGTGACGCCGGGACCCTGTCAATGCAAATGCGCCCGGAAGACGCTACGTATGACAGGCACCTGGCGTTGGCAAGACGGCATCAACGCGACGCATTTGCCGTCACGTATGACATGTACTTTTTCCGGCGCTATCTCGACGGCATCAGCGCGACGGCAATAGCGCTCGTATGACATGGCCCTAAAGCTATGCTAGGATTTTGTCTGATTTTGAAGAAATAATCAGTGATTGTGCGGGTTAGCTCCTAGAAGGTCCCCTACCAACTTCCTTGCAGACGGATTAATAGTGCGCATGAGCAAATGCGAATTTCCTACAACGTTGAGTCCTTATAGTCTAATGACAACTGACCCGATTTCGTTCAAACTCGATTGGCGGAAAGGGGAGGGGGGGGGGAGTAGTTGAATAAATGACATTTATTCAAATAATTGAATGAAACTAATTGAATGAAACTAATTTTCCTTCAACTATAAAAAAATTGAGATATTATTCGATTAAAAAGAAAAGAACACAATTCTGATCAGTCAAACGTGGTAATGACGTTTGATTGATCAGAATTATGTTCATTTCTTTTTAATTGGATAGTACCTACCTCAATTTTTTTTTTTTTTTTTTTTTTTTTTTTTTTTTTTTTTTTTTTTTTTTAATAGTCGAAGGAAAATTAGTTTCATTTAATTGATTGTCTAGAGGTTAACCCACACAATACCTGTAAATTATGTCAAAATTGGTCCATTAATATCGGAGTTTTGCCCGTGTCATCCAATGTTAGTTTTACGCATGTACAATAGTTATTACCAACCGATTAGGTATGGCAAAATTAATAGAACAGTATCCCCAAACCTATTTTCTAAAGTATTAACCAACTACCCCCCCCCCCCCCCTCCCTCATCCACTCTAGTTTGAACGAAATCGGGTCAGTTGTCATTAGACTATAAGAAATCAACGTTGTAGCAAATTCGCATTTGCGCATGCGCACTATTAATCCGTCTGCAAGGAAGTTAGTAAAGGACCTTCTAGGAGCTAACCTGCACAATCACTGATAATTTCCTTAAAATCAGACAAAAACTTAGTATAGCTTTAAGCGTGACAAGGAATTGGAAACTAAAAGCGTGACGGAAACTAAATTAATCAGGAAGCTGTGATTCTCAAAAAATGTACATTTTGGGATTTCGTCTTGGCCGAAAATTTTTCCCTCGTTTTCTCTAAAACTGTTATTGATTCCGGTCCAGGGAAAGCCCTAGTTTTGGAAAATACATATGGTGAGATACTTTACGTAGCCCCCAAAAAGATATCGCTACAAAACCACGACGAATTTATGTGCTTCCCTCAAGACCGTCACATGAATTGGTGGTGGTATAACTATTAAGGAACTCAATATATATTCTCAATTACTCCCGATGTCCGTAGGCACTGATCGGATATAAAATATAATTAGGATTAGGAACCAGATTTGAAGGAAATTACTTTGAAAACTTGGTTTAAATCGTAAATTTATACAAAATTGTGACTGTGGTAAACTATCCTTCCCAATGAATTCAATAAATTAATGTGATGGAAGACCTATTCGACTTTTTTCATTTGAGGTAGGAAGTCCTACTGCTTCACTGTATACCTGTTTCAGGGCGTACAAATGAAAACATGGATTAATTTTTGCAACTGAAATGAAGAAAGCTGGGCGTGAAGGACTTGAGTTTTCGTGATGGTCTTGAGCTTTTTTGTGAAGGTTATGAAGTCTTGAGTGAAGGTCATGAGTTTTTTACGATGGTCTTGCGTGACGGAAACTACATAAATTAATCAAGAAGCTTTAAAATGCAAAAAAACAAGTGGAAATTTTAATTTGTGAGGGTAAAAATGTGTTCAACATTTTAAACGAACACAAAGTTTTCCTACTTTCGGTAGTGACGAAGCAAAAAACTAGAAGTCATTACCGCTGAAGAATGAAAATCAAAATTTCAAATTTCCCAGTACAAAAACGAGTTTGACTTCAACTCAGCACTGTGAATAATTATTGTTTGATGCCTGAAGGGTAAAATACAATTTTTTGTCAATTTTTCTATCACCTTTGGTTACAGGCCGAAAAGGGAGCCAGAATTTGCCTTTTTTCTGAGAACCACCCAAATAGAGGTAGCCGGGGGTCCACGGGGCTTGCCCCCCGGCGGGGCGCGGAGCTCCAAGTTTTTTTTTAGCAATTATATTTCTTAATTTTCTTGGAAAATCCGGTAAAATTCAGTAGTTACCTAGGTATAGCTTACTAGTAGTACTTACATGGTACCTAGTTAGTTACCATGTAGCTTAAAGTTTTGTTTCACCTAAATAAAGCACCCACGTGATAAATCCATTATAGTTTACTACGATTGTTGCGTGTCAATTAAACCTACTTAGAGACAAAGACGAATCTCTTGCCTGATACGGAGGCTCATAAGTAAAAGGGCAGCCCCCCCCCCCCCCCCCCAACGCCACCGGCCTCGCATACATATTTCAGCAATGTTTCAGCACCGCTATCAGCTTCTCTCATTAGGCCCGCACAAGTGACGGATGACCGTAACGACCTAACTTATCATAACCTCCTCCCTCGAGGTACCTCCTACCCTTATTTTCCCCTTCCTGGCCCCCCCCCCCCCCCCCCCCCCCCGAGTTCAATTTGCATAATCCCTCTTCTCTTTAGTCATCGATTACGTTGACCACTGCTTTTTACTTCGGCCGCCCGTCGTCCCTGATGAACAGTGGGTATCAGATCGTCAGTATTACATCGTTTCATTTCAGCTCTCGGTTGGTACCTACCCAACATGCCATGTAGGTTTGTTACAGCCTACATTCAACATCTATTGTAGAGTAGGTACCTACCCATATACTACTTCCCCAGCCATAATGACTATTTTATTCTTCCTCTAACGGAAGCTTTGTGTTCGTGCAAGAAATTAAAAAAAAAAAAGGTCTTCCAAAATTAAAATTTCCACTCTGAGCAAATTTTAGAAGAAAATGAAGGTATAGCTATAGCTCCAAAAATGCTTGAATCAACATTTTGTGAAAAAATCCTTAAATCACTTTTCTATGATTTTTCTTCATTATTGTTTGAGGCATTCTGAAACGAACCCAAGTTTAAGGGTTTTTCATAAACTGGGTGTCCCACAAGTTTACCCTCCTCCACTCCTAAAATCCTTATTTAACGCGGTTAGGTATATTTGAATTTTCATTTTATTATTATTTTTTTTAATTTTATTCTTCATGATTTTTTCCAAGCATCAGCCAAATTGAATAAAGGAAGATTCTACTAACAACCAAAGAACTCATGAATTTTCATTCAGGCATACTTTTCGCTTCTCTTTCCCTTTTCGAATTCCTCCCAATCCATTAGGCACCGTTTAAATCCTGATTCAGTAGACGGAGCGAGTTCCTAGTTTTCCAATCATAGAAAGTTTTTTGGGATTAATCCTTTAGCTCCCAGAGTATTTACTGTCTTTTACTTTCTCACCACCATCTACTCACTAGGCTGGAAACCTTTGTGTTATTGAGAGATGTCGACAAATTCAAAATCAAAATGTTTAATTGTTTTTCGCATTTCAGAGCTCGCTGATCAATTTCGGTTATTCTTCTGTCTGTCTGATGTCTGTCTATCTGTCTGTGATAAATCCTTATCACGGTCATAACAATACCAATTTTTAGCCCCTTTTTGATTAAATTTCCGGGGATCGTGCAGAGTAGGTTCAAGACGGTCTCCTATCACTTTCGTCGCCATCGGACCAATGGTAGTCTGTGCGCATGCGCAAACGTGAATTTCTTATAATGTCGATTTTTCCTAATCTATTTTAGTCCGAATACGTTCAAATTCGCAATCAACACTAACTTTTTTTCCAATGAGAAACCTCTTTTTTTTATTGCTGAATTGGATTCTACGCAAAATTTCATGAATTTACGACACTTCAGGCGATTTTTTTGACCGCACGTAACCGTTCCTTGAGCGCGCAAATTTGCTTAACTAGGTACCGAAATTGCGCAAATCATGGGTTCTGGTAATCCCAAGTGTGGTACGTGAATTTTCATTGTTTTTCAACGCTGATTCAAATGGCGCTTTCGGTATCTTGATTTGATTTTAGCGGAATTAATGCCAGAATTTGGTTATTTTGCGTGAAAAAATGCGTGTGCTTGCACATAAAATTTCATAATTTTCCATTCCCTCCCCGTCCTTCTTTCTCAACCGGGATGGGGACTGAATGTGGTGGAGTTATAAGGAAATAAAAACGATTATGTCCTTTAAAAAAATTAAAAATGCCTTCTGATACTTGCTTTGAAGTTTTTTCCGAGTTTTTCCCCCCACCAGAGGGTGGGTTTTTAATTTCTTCCAAGGAAATGATCGTTTTTATTGCTTCCGAGTCTATCTATAGATAGGTACATGAAGCATTGTTTTTACTTCCTGGAGAAAAACATTCTCGGTCTCCAAAATCGAAATTTCCACTCACATTTTACGTTTTAGACCATTCTGAACAACTTTGGTTCCGTGTTCCTCTCCTCCCACTTTTTTGACTCTTCTCTTTTTCTTTCCTATTTCAGTTTCATGTTTTCCTTTTCTTCTGAACAACCTTGGACTTTTCTTTATTTGTACTAATTTTTATAAACCTAGTAAATTAATTTTATAAATATGTTCAATTCCTAAAATACCTAGTATCGGCTCATTACTGAATTTAGTAATATAGAGATTTAAGTACCTTCGTAATTAGAGATGGTTATAGATGGCTTGATATTTAGCTAGGATTAGCTGGCTGGTAAAATCGTCGTACTGCAACGGTCGTCTTATTCGAGCACAGGAACGAGAAATGGCCGCCAAACGAGATTCGCCGCTTGGCTTGGTGGCAGACGCAGTCCTGCCACCACACCGGATTCTGTCGGATGGATTTCATGGAGTGCTGATGGAGATTGTAATTCCAACACTCCCCTCCAAGCTTCCATCCAGGCACTTCTCCGTATTCAGGCGTATCTCCGGGTTTAGTAATGATTGTGAGAATTGAGGGAGTGAATGAGAAGAAACCTTTTCATTCAATTCGATCTGCAACAGTACAATTCACATACACACATTCCGATTAGTGCTGGAATAACATCAAATTCCTAAATTTAATAAATCTAGACTTGTTTAGTGACTTCGTCAGTGTGTCCGCAATTTGATCATTAGTAGATATCCACCGGATTTTGATGTTCCCTTTACGGTGCTCCTGTCGTACGTAAAGATAGGATAGCCTAACCAAATGTTTCAGAGTAGACGAATCATCTACTTCCGCTAAGCGGATTGCCGGTTTAGAATCCTCATGGATTGTCGGTATTATTTTGATCCCCGCTAACTCTGAACACATTGTACGTATTGAGGCTAATTCTCTGCACGCCGTACTCATTGCAACGAATTCGCTCTCTGCTGAGGAGAGAGCTATGTGATTCTGACGCTTAGTTCTCCAAGCTACCGGATTACCGAAAAGGTAGATTATGTAACCAGTCGTGGAGAAACCCCCTTCGGCCGAGAGTCCTAGGGATGCATCCACGTAACAATCTATTCCATCCCCCTTATCGGAGAACATAAGTCCAAAATCTTTCGTACCTCTTAAATATCTCATTATCCGTATTACTGCTTGCCAGTCCTCCATCGTAAAATTTGACTGTCGTCTACTCAGAATATTAGTAGCATATGAAATATCTGGTCTGACTCCCCCTTGTATGTACAATAATGATCCAATAGCTTGTCGGTAAGGAATCGAATTCAAGTCACCGGGTTGTTTCAATTTTTCATTGACTCCATTCCTATCAACAATCATTGGTGAAGACACCGTTCTATCACAATGAGGGTCAAATTTCTTTAACATCGATTCTATGTGAGACCTCTGAGTAAGACCGATAGTTTTGTTCCTCCGGTTTCGTATGATTTCTAATCCTAGGAATTTTCTTGGTTCTCCCAGATCAGTTATCGAGAATTCCTTTTCTAATATAGATTTTACTTGTTTGCGTTTTTGATTACTATTTGTTGCTAGTAAAATATCATCGACATATAGCAACATTATAGCAATTTGATCTCCGGATTTCCAAACAAACAGGCAGGGTTGGAAAGGATAGGGTTTAAAATCCATTCTTTCCACAGCCTCCTGGAATCTTATGAACCATCTCCTTGGAGACACTTTAAGACCGTAAAGAACTCTGTGTACTTCACATACACTATGACTCTTTATATCATCACCGGTTTGTAAGTATTCTGCATACCCATCGGGAATTTCTATATATACGAGTTTGTCTAAGGAACCGTTTAGAAAAGCCGTTTTTACATCGTACTGAGCAAGATCTAAATCGAATTTGGCTGCAAGTATTAATAAAAATTTGACATCTGGTAATCTTGCTACTGGAGCGTAGATTTCAGATATATCATACTTATTATTATCGGCAAAGCCTTTTACTACAAGTCTGCTCCTATATCTTATTGAACCGTCTGCCTCCGTTTTCTTTTTGTGAACCCACCTAGTTTTCATTACCCTCACACCTTTCGGTACCGTATTTCGAGGAATGATTTTCCAGGTGTTGCAATTTTCCAAAGACTGAAACTCCGTTTCAATTGCTTCTAACCAAGCATCTGCGTCTGGCGAAGCCAGTGCTTGTGAATAGGTAATTGGGTCCTCCCCTAATTCGTCTGCAGAATTTTGTAGGAAACACGCCAGATTTTCTGCATTATCGAATTCTTCGTAAAATTCGCATTCATCATTTTCGTGAATTAAAACCGGGTTGATGTCTTGTCTGTTTCTCGTCCGGATTCAACAGAGACATCTTGCACTTGTTCAAAGCCGGATTTAAATGAATTTTCTAATGAAAATTCAACTTGATCAAGTGGCGATTTAGCAATTGACTTGTCTCTCAAATAATCCGCGTAAGTCCTACTTTCTACAAAATCTACATGTTTCGATCTCACCACCGTTTTATTTTGGAAATGCAGTAAATTGTAACCTGTTTCACCGCATTCTAATAAGAAACCCAAATTAGCTCTAGGAGCGAACTTTGACGTGCTTTGGGTGTCTAAAATATAACATTCGCAGCCAAACCGTTTTATGTATTTTAGTGACGGAAGCCGTTTTAGTGCCAGTTCAAACGGGGTTTTGAATTCCAACGATTTGTTGGGCGTCCTATTGTGTATATGCACGACATGTCTCATGGCATATGCCCAAAATAGAGTAGGAATTCCTGATGAAATCAAGTTAACCCGGATTTTCTCCTCTAATTCTAAATTGAATCTTTCAGCCGTTCCATTCAATTGAGGAGTATATGGTTCACAAACCGTCAAGGATATATTTTCCCTATGTAACAAAAATTTCATTTCTTCCGTTCTAAATTCTAAACCTCCGTCCGTCCGTATTTCTGACACCTTAGTGGTTTCCCCCGTCAATCTTCTAATTTCTTTTAGACATGAGAGCAAAGCCATATTGACTCCCATTTTACTTCCGAGTTCGTAAGCAAATGCATATCTACTCGCGTCATCCGTAAATGTGACAATATATTTGGCCTGAGACCTAAATGCTCCTGGTTTTAAAGGTCCCATTAAATCAGAGTGCAGTCTCTGAAATGGTATTTCGGCCCTATGTCTGACTTCCGAACATGGCTTTCTTTTTGCTTTCGCCATCTTACAGTCAGGACAATCGAGAATGTTTACACCGAATTTTACATTTTTTAATTCAGGGAGAACTTTACCAGCTATTTCGAGATATTTCTTTGAGGCATGGTTAAGCCTGTAATGCCATGCCAATCCTATGTCATTCCGTAATTGTAAAGTTTCAGCCGGGTTTTCTCCGTGATCAGTGTCAGTTCTCCCCTCTAAACTAGTATCCGAAATTTTGATGAATTTTTCACCGGGTTGATCAGTGATTCTCCCCCCTAAACAAGTATCTGTAATTTCGTCAAAATTCGTATCTTGTTTACGTTTAATTCCCTTTAGTTGTTTCTCCGGATTAGTCATTAACGATCCACCGTGACCTAATTGCAACAATTTCCGGTTTTCCTCCGTACTAAGTTTTGACAATGGGAGAGAGAAATTGAGCCACCAAAACCGTCCATCAAATGAACCCGTTTTAAGTGTTTCATTCGAAATTGGATCACTTATTATCACTCCCTTATCCGTCAATAAGGCCGATAAACCTTTCGCTATTTGTTTTCTAATAGAAAATAAATTTTCTATTAAGTCTTGTGCGTACAATACTCCTTTTAAAACACCGAATTTCCGTTTTTCTTCGTTGTAATATATAATATCTCCGGATTGTTTTATTATCAAGTCTGCGTCCCTAGCATTGTTAGCACATGAAATCCGTGTTGGTGTGATCAAGTCCGTTATCGTCGTAAATACATTTATATCATTAACAATATGCTCAGTAGCACCAGTATCCAAAATGAATTTTAACTTAAAGTTTTTACCGTCTATTAGGGACGCCAGAGACACCTCCGATCCCCAGGAGTGTAATGCAGCTGGCTTTTCGGTTGTCTGAGCCCTTGGAGTCGCAATTGCCGCCACCGAACTGTCTGACTCCACATCCGCAAATTGCACCCTGGGAGGAGTTGCGCCTCGCTTACTACGAGCCACAGCCTTTGTCAACCGGTTTTGCGCTGGCGTGTGACTCCGTTTTTGAGGGTTGTTACGACCAGTCCCCGGCCTCGATTTATCCCTAGTAGCTGATAGAGCTCGTTCTCTTCGTTTAATTACGGGAATGGGGTCACTCGTTCGACTGTTTCTGCGGGCCATCTTCGTACTCGCAGTCTGTGGACGCCGACATTCAATGGACAGATGTCCAAACCGTCCACAGTTATAGCACATCTTGCTATCGTTTCGACATTCTGCCTTTGTGTGTCCTAGTATGCCACACTGATAGCAGACCAATTTCGCCTTTTTGACCCCACTTCCCCCTCCGGATTGGGTCGAATTTTTCCGCCGTTTGCTGAAGGAAGGCCCCCTGCTAAGGAAGGCTTTTCCTACAGCCTGCTCTCTCCTACTATTTCCCGACATCATATCATACATTGCGAACATCCGATCAAAGATGTCCCGAACCCTCATTTTAGAGTTCTCCTGGAGTGCATCTTCAGCTATCCTGGGGCATGCTTCCGAGATAGCATTAATTAAATTTCTCCGGATTGACCTATCTGTCAGCTCAGCCTCAGGGAACCTCCGAATACCCTCCACAAGACCCTCAAATCGATTTTGAAACTCGAGTACTGTTTCCAGCGCCGGGTTAAATCGAGTATTCATAAATTCGATTTGCATTGCATGTTCCTTCGCCTGAGTAGGCGGATCGACCGCCTTCTCAATCATGCTCAATGCAATTGATGGCTCGTTCACATCTTTGATCATCGATTGCAAACCGTGATCAATATTGGAAATTATGTACGAGAGTACGATACACTTCAACTGATGAAGCTCTCTCTCCGTGTAGTTTACTGCCGGTTTTATGTTGGGATCGACGAGAAATTGATAGTCACCACTCGCCAAATCCAACATTACCCTTCGTTTCCACACGGCGATCGACCCTTCCTTCAGTGGATTGCCTCCGTACTTTAAATTCGTAATTGGCCTTGCGGCCACTCCGGGTTCTTTGTGGATCTTACAGGCACAAGTGCCCACCGAGTCAGATCCACTCGCCGTTGTGTTTACAACCGGATTATCTAGGGGAACCTCAAGTGTGCGAGGAGCATCCTCAGATCTACCAGAGCCCTGCTCTTCCACCACCATCTCTGACCTCGATGTTGGAGGTGGACCCATGGTCATCGAAGCCAGAGCCGCGAATTTCAGAACAGACTCCTCCGCAAACTGTTTGATCTGATTTTGCATCATCTCATACCTTTGAGCGTACTCAGTCTCGAGCCGAGCCCTGATCGCAACTTCCCTCCTCTCGACTTCCTCATTAATAAATCTCTTGATCTCTTCCGTGTTCATTGTTCTCTGTAATTAGACCAAGAGACGAGTTACTCCGAATTCACGACCTTCGTTTTATAAACACATCCCTAATCCTAGTATCATCCGGATTTATGTACTCCGTTCTACAAACACATCTCTAAACTTCGTATCATCCGGATTTATGTACTCCGTTCTAAAAACACATCTCATTTCCGGATTTATTTAAGCCTTAGTGGAATCACTCATAACGTTCTATCAACATGGTGTTAGGATTTGAATGCGCCTCGATTGCCACGCATAAATTGGAGTGCGGTCTTGGGGTTATCACATATGCCCCGCTACCTGTCTGTCGATTTCGCTTCCTTAGAGAAGGTACTGTCTCTCCGAGACATGCGCGCTGTGCGTAGGTAACAGAGCCTTCGACCATCTAATCTCCCAGCGACACGCTTACAAGAAGACTATCCCGCTGCAAATCCGCTCACCACTGCCGTACTATTAAATCGTATTTCATTCTCGAACTGTAAATCGTAAATTAATAATTCGCTCATTCGCACAAAGTTCTAGCTAACTTTCGTACTTCTTTATTCTTATGAGTGTTTCCACCTTATTTCAGCCTTGGCTTGTCATGTTGGGGTGTGCATAGCGTATTAAAACCGTATAAATCGTATTCATATTAGGTACAATTCGCAAGCAACAATGAATTTATTTTGCAGCCGAATAAACATCCATGCTCCGTTCAGCTCACCTGAATTTTCATCGATCTTTTGACTTTTCAAGATATTATAACGTTCGTTTGCAAGAATTATCAATACAAACATTCAACACAACGAAGGAGAAAAAGGAAACAGTCCACCACTGCGACCAGAATTAATATAAACTTAATTATAAGTAGGATTACTACTATGCTTAAATTATGTTAACACTAGTAAAAACTAGATATATTAGTGATCACAGTAAGTAGTACTGATATCTCCAATTCCTCGTCCAATTCATGTTTCTAAGATACATACTCAACTTTTCGTATTAGTTCAATCAATAGTATAAAATATCGAAATCAAATCGTAATGTTGAGTAACTACATTTTCGTATCGTAGTCGGAGCTAACGGAAACCATGGTAACTTCGAATTCTAACGAAAAACAAAAAATCCGTAGACATGGTAATCTACCAACAAAACTTCGTGTGTCCTCCGTATTTCAACCAACGTAGTTGGCACCACTGACTGTCAAACATTGACATCTCCAACACATCAATCTGGCATCGTAATTTTACTCTGAGTGTGGACAACACCGTCATAATTCTACATTAGTTTAAAACTTAGAATAAACTTATAAATAAACTTATCCACACTCGAGAGTTTCCACCATGACGTATTATTGGAGGGCCAAGGGTTTCAGCTTCGAATTCATCTCGCCATGTCACAGTATGCAATATGGCGCTGTACTGAAAATCGAGAAATTCCGTAATTTACTTCGAAAATAATTTTTCTCGTTTCGAACATCCGTACTCATCGTAATATTTATTCAAAACCGTTATTCCGTACTTTGGGATTTTACACAGCCGTATTTTCATGCTCGAGCCTTACTGAATTCCGTAATTCACGAAAAAGTCAACCCAAAAATTTCGATTATGTCAAGTTCAATAACTTCATAACCTCGTTTAAAATCGTATTTCCGTTTTATGTGACTTCTCTGGATTATGACTTTTTCATCGTAACTTTCTGAAATTCCATATCCAGAGAAAATAACTGTTCGATTACCCTCAGTAATAAGTCACAAATTACTGATTCCGAAAAACGAGAATTTAACCTATGCACAGCCCAACAAGTGAGCAAACCCCAATTGCTCCGCCATGTATACATATCGGCTCATTACTGAATTTAGTAATATAGAGATTTAAGTACCTTCGTAATTAGAGATGGTTATAGATGGCTTGATATTTAGCTAGGATTAGCTGGATGGTAAAATCGTCGTACTGCAACGGTCGTCTTATTCGAGCACAGGAACGAGAAATGGCCGCCAAACGAGATTCGCCGCTTGGCTTGGTGGCAGACGCAGTCCTGCCACCACACCGGATTCTGTCGGATGGATTTCATGGAGTGCTGATGGAGATTGTAATTCCAACACCTAGGAATTTATTTCTCTATTTTTTCTTTTGTAGCACACGATGTGGGACGAAAATGTCCTATGTGCGCGAATAAATCATTTGAATTTGAACTGTGAATGTAGGTCAAAGGAGGTGTGAGGTTGGTTCAATGCAGTTTCCTATCATTAACAGAGCTTGAGGGATTTTCAGAGTGCTCTAGCTGTCTCCAAGAAAGTAGATATTCAGGAGCACCGAAAATTCTCAAAGTAAAATATAGATTAGTTAGGCAAATAAAACAGAATGATGTGGATTGCATGCACGCATCTCGAACATGAGAATATATCCTAAATCGATTCTTTCAGTAAAATACAGATTATTTTGAAAACTTGATCAGAATGACATACCTACAAATATGTTTTAAAGATTTTAAGTACGAAATGATCATGTTGATTTGAACCTGAGACCATTGACCGCTAGCCATTCAGCTAAAGAGGACCTTAGCAGATGAACTATTAATTACAGCACTGCGCTAATGAGTAGGCTTTAGTATTGATACGCAAATGGCTCTAGCTGACCAAAGTTTATACCAGTGGCTACCGCTAGCGCTGGAATTGATTTGCAGGAGCAATTATGTCCGGAGACAAAAAAGTTCCATTCGTGCAGTATGATCGTATGGGCAAATATTCCTAAATTATTCTACTATAATTAGTTAAATTGATTGACAATTTAGGACTTGGAGTGAAAAGAAATGGTTAAATAACAATTTTAAGAGAAAAAAAGTTCTAAATAACTGGTGATTTAATTTTTTTTTTTTAATTTTCCTTGCAGTTTTTAATCTATTATTTGGCGAATATTGATGGAATTTAGGTACCTTTTTAGCATAACTACATTTTTAATGTTCTGGTACACCGATAATATACTTCTTTTGACTAACATTCTGCTAAAAATATAAATTCAACGATTGTTTTAGCCATTTTTAGTGATTTTTTTAGCACATTTTTTGAAATTTGATCAATTTAATGTGCTCATAAAGTTCTGGCCAAAGAACTCATCTTTCAACGGGAAAACTTGGTTTTTTGGCGCAAGATCGAAATTTTTTATCCCAATCACAAATTTTTATTTAAAAATTTGGAGCCATTGCAATAGCTTCATGAAAATGAAGAAACACAGAAACCAATGGAGCATACAGTATAAAATTGGGTGTGAAAATTAACTTCAGTGAGTGAGATATTAAGTAAAACATGTTCATTCAAATAAGCTGAATGGGCAGAAAACATTCAACAACTTTACTATAATTCATATTATTATAATATACAGAGTATGCTGTACACGAGAGAAGGCTAGGTACAGATGGTGACCACCCAGGTAGAAAGCAACGATCAGAAAGAAGACAACAAACAAACTTATGTAAAGAATAAAAGGATATCCTTTCTGATATTAATATAGTATCTTCCTGAAATCTACCCACGCATCAGTATGAAGAAGATCATCAACAACTGTTTTTTACAACTGACAGTGTCCGACGTAAAAATACAACAACAAAGCAGAGAATCACCACCGCCCACTTTACTCCGTGCTCTTATCATTTGTACTTCTTCTCCTTGCTTCTTATCACTCTGTTGTGACGTTTCCAGTACGCTTCTTGGTCTAGCAAGATATTTTTCTGGAATCAGATCTACCTATATTGATGTGAGCTTACCTATGTTAGTATTTTCAGTATACCATCAATAAGTATTGTATAGAGAGAGTTTAATCTGTTACTCTGTGGTTTTATCTCAGACTCTTTTCCATTAGAAAAGTAGAGTTGAGTTTTCCATTTCTGCTCAACTCGTGAGTTTTGTGTCATATTACATAGTACTATGCGAATAAACGTCGTTTCATGATGCGGATGTGTTCCTGTTGGTAAGGTCCAGTAATCAGCTCTGAGTTAATATTATTATTGCTTCTGTTTGATTGATGGGTAAAGCAGGTACTGTCTACCCTGTACAGCTGAATGAGAGCTTAGGCTGGGCTTTTTCTATGTAAGACAAAATCAGGGGTTTCCTTGCTCGGTGAAGCCCTGGTTGCTTGAAGCATGAATTGGGTCGCTGCATCGTTTTGCTGACACCACTTTTGAATTCTTTATTCAGGGTGTCCCAAAAGTACATAACTTTCCACTACCATCACTTTTTCCACTTTTTGAGATTTCGAAGTGAAACATGGAGAACGTTTTTGGGGTAGGTACCTACCTACCTGATATAGGTTGTTCGCAGAAACTTAGCTCGGTTATAGGAGAATTTACATCTTCTCAACTGACTCAACGCGGAAGGCACCGCATTTATAGTGAGATAGGTAGCAGTGGTGAGTTTCTTGTTCTTTCTCCTAATTTTTCTTCTATTTTTTCACCTAGTTTCTATTTCTTTCATTTCCTAGTTTTTATTTCTCCACCTGAGCTTTTTGAAGGATTTCCGAGGTAGGTAATTACACTTTCCAAGGTCGGTGCTACGTCAACAATGAGTCTAAAGCTGGATTCACACGGGGCAGAACGAGCGCGCAAGGACGGAATGCAATCTGATGGGCTGTTGGGACAACAGTTGAGGAGGGTGGCTGACATGTCGGAAGGGGCAGACAGCAGTCAGCAGTAGAAATTTTCATACCGTTTCCACGTTCTGTCGAGCTTCGCACAAGCACATTGGATAGGAGTGTTGATAACCGCAAGTAGAGGTTTCAGACCAGAGATGATTTCAGTAGGAACGTTATGATTCCATTCACCAAGGAGACCACTTCATGTGGACACTAGCTTTGTTTCCACAACTGCTCCGGAGCAGGTTCAGTTCAGAGCAAGTGCAGAGCAAGGGCACCTCCATGGCTGTTCAGTTCAGATGGCAGCGGAAACGCTCAAGGACATATTCGGTGCAGTAACCATGGATACACGAAGATCCATGAAATGGAGTTACGTTAGCGGTACTTCAGCAAAACCATGAGCAAAACCTTGTGTCTCATTCTTATTCTTCGATTCTTATTCGACGTCGACATTCTCGTGATTCACTCCCGAATATTTAGTTATTTCTATTTCATTAGTTTAGTTGTAGAAATGAGGAATATAATATAAAGGAATAAACAATTCAAATTTAAAACTTTTAAAAGTTCGAAAATCGCAGAATCACCTGAATAAATACGAACAATTGACTCGAAAATAGGCACGAAATCAAAGGAAACCACAATTTGTAAGTGTCTTAGGAATTAGTCGGGATGCGGCCCAGGGACTAATTCCTAAGACACAAGTACTTACGGCCGACTAAACTACTAACATCACAATTTGTAAGGTGTAAGGTTACAGAAGTTTGAGGAAGGATATATCGGGTTATCTCAAGTTCCAAAGACCGCATGCGCGGAGCAAGCTGCACCTCCTCTTCTGGCGGAGCAGGAAGTTAATGTTCGGATCATGTTCCTTGAGCAGCAGAAACACTGGACATCTTGCACCGAATATGAACTGAGGGACTGCGGAAACACCATTATCTTACTCCTTCTTCACTGCGCAAGCGCACCTTGACCTGAATCTGTTCGGGTCTGCAGCGGAAACAAAGCTACTCTTCCCGACTCTGCCCTCCCCTCCACTGGTTTTTTCCGTCCTTCCGATTTCCGCGCTCATTCCGCTCCATGTGAATCCAGCTTTAGCCCTTTGTGCTCTCCGAGTTTACTCAGGTCATCCCCTGGTCAGTACCATGGTCCGAATAAATTCAAAATCGCCATTTCATGGATCTAAACGGTTTTATATATATTTTATTAGACATTTATCGCGTTTTCAATGAAAACCGCACCCAAAAAAGTTCATTCAAGGGCAAATGTCTTGGTTTTTGGTTCTGTATTTAGTCGGTTGAATTAAAATGAGAGTTCTGAAAATTTAGTTTACTCAAGTGGAATTCATTTAGAAATTCGCCTACCGAATTAAGGTATGCCTAACCCTAAAGTGGGAACTTGTTGAAAAATGATTAAAACCATTCGTAAGTTTAGGTAAAAACTGACATAGTTAGGTCAAAGCAGTTCTTGACCTCAAGCAAAGGAACGGAGTAGGAGGCTCACTTTTAGCGCTATTCAATCACAGGTTTGGCAGGTAAGAGGGCTCCGAACCAACAAGGTCCACCGCTAGGAGCGCAACGGGGGAACATGATGATTGATAAGGAACATGATGGTTGATATGACTTTCCTCTTGTTGATGCCTTGGGTCACCCCTTTTTGCTTTACAATTCGCTTCCCGCTCCATCAATCTCATCTATACTGGTGAAAAATGAGAATTATTAATAAATAAATTATTATATTATTCAATCCAAAGGGTTATTTTTGCTATGTAATAGTAAAATTATAATTTACGTGCCTTTCAGAGGAATCCGTTGTCACTAGCAAGTCGAGTACAAGGGAGTACTTTCGGTCGATGCAGACAACACCCCCTCCCCCCCTACGCTCCAGTTGGGTTCACATCCATCCGGCAACGCAGCAATCCGTAAATGCGTTCGGCCTTCTGATTGGTTAGCACCAGTCAAAAGAGTGGGGTGAATCTTGCCAGACAAGCAACTCTTGAGATGGACTGTCCACATCTGAAAAATTAGATATTTTTACCGGATTGCCGCATTTCCGCAATCACATCATCAGTCAGGAGCTGTTGTTGTTGTGTTATCTTGATTTATATCTGTGGTCGAGTGCGAGTCCGTATTTTAACGATACTGGAATTTCGATTTCATTTATAGAAAATATATTTCTGTAGCGCTTGTGTATAAGAATTACCTACAATAATAAATTAATAAAACACTCAAATTGAACATAGTTTTATGCAGATGAGGTCGAGTTGGGTAAATAGATACCTAGGTGTAGGTACCGATTTTGCGATCTCACTAACAACTTACCTTCTTAATGATCTTATTCCATTTGTGTTTTGAGATATTTTTTTATTATTGATTGGAAATTTTCTCCGTTTCGAATGGTTCTAAATGGACGGATCACCTACGTTAAGTAAGTACCTACCTAATTCTTATGGTGCATCTATGCACAAATGCACCTACACAGATTTTCGGGTAGGAATATAATGTTATCTTGGGATAAGCAGTGATGAAAGGACCGTATAATTACCCAACAGTCTCATTTCAAAACGTCTTCTCCTTTGCAGTTCTATTGAACATATATAACAATCTCTTGTGTATGCCCTCATGATTTATGAGTTTATTATTCATCATCGTTTATGGAGCTTTGATGCCCGTGAAATGTGTGGTAGGTTGGAGAAAATTCGGGAGGAAATAGGTCTGTTTGGGTGATGCAATTGTAATAGAAGACAATAACAATGATAATGCAATGATAACACAACCGGATGGTTGTGAACGGCCTGCCGCAATTCTGCACACCCCTCCATTACTTCCAACCGCAGACACATTGCCGCAATTCCGGATGGATGTGAACCCACCTTACAAGTGTCACTGTGATATCTCAAAAATTGTGGAGACAAGGGGAAGAGGGTTATTCTCATATTCAATTCAAAGTTCAATGAACTCCAGTCTGATGCAGAAAAAACTACATATAAGCATGTTAAATTAAAAATCAACTGACTGCACGTGAACCACAAATGTCATGGTATTGTCGAATGACAAAAATGGCAAAATCTCTAATTTCTCATTTTGTAACGTAATAAAATGATAGGGCAATCAATGAGAATTTCATGAGAATGGGTGTGTAAAGCAAAAAACATAATGGCTTGATGTGCTCTCGAAACCTCATAGTTTACATTTTCTTTTTGTCCAATAGACTCATTATTATATATATTACTCTTATTTCCAACTACATCTTTGTTTTCTTAAACTGGAATCTTTGCCTTCACTTTTTATCACTTCTTAACCGTCTAATCTTTACACAAATTCATAGCAGAATGAGGAACAAGGATTATAGCACAAAACGCAAAAACACAAAGAAAAGTAACCTTTTAGAACTGTTATTGTCAATGCAGAATGCGAGAGGGAATTTCTCCGTCTCCTTCCTCTCAAACCAGGGAAACTTCCCCTATATCATGCTACCAGAGCTACCAACTTAAGTGGGCCATGCATTATACGATTGCCTGCAGACTGTCACCTGAACAGATGAACGTGAGACCAATACCACTGAGTAAGATATACTATCTGCCCACCACCTGCAGGCGGACATACCAAACTGCAGATGCTTGCAGGAAGATAGCATACACTATCCGCTCAGTGCCTTCAGGCGGAATGTTGGCTGAGACTCAGGCACTGCAGGCAGCCTCTCTCGGGGCGACTTCCAGACAGTGCCATGTGTCATTGGAAACGTTGTGCTCTCTCAGTTTTTGAGGATCCCCTCCCCCTCCCAAAAAATAGGTTTTTCGGTGGAAAAGTTCCAGTTATGCAGCATGATCGAATGAGCGAATTTTCGTGAACTAGTGTATTATATTTATGTTGAATTGTTTGGAGTGCAGTGAAATTGGATTGACTTTGAGTTCGTTGAAATTGTTAACTTATGTTCAATTTTATGGCTAAAAACTTATTCTAAATAGTCTTCTATACAAAATAAGATTTTGGCTTGTTGGCTTTTTCGCAGTTTTATATATTTTTTTACATAAATTAAATACATTTTTTCAGCACAAATTTATGCTTTCCATTTGGAATGATCTATTTTTAAGTAATATTTCGCTTGAAAATTTAAATTAAACGATTTTTAGATGGTATTTTCCTTTTTTTTTTTAGGTAAATATGGCTGATGAATGGGTAGTGCTAGTTACTGGTGGTACTGGCTTGGTTGGCAATGCCATCAAAGAGGTGGTACAAAAAGAAAAACGATCCAATGAAACTTGGGTGTTCGTTGGAAGTAAAGAAGCAGATTTGTGGTTAGTAAACATAAATGCAATTCACATTAGGTACTTAACATAATTTCTGTCATTTTAAGATAGTTTTTGCACTCTTGTGACAATGAACTGATTGTCGTACTCAATAATTTCCTATAGAATTGTTTGATATTATATTTAATTACTTCAATGGGAAACAGGAAAATGATTGGTACACAGAATCAAGGGCCCATTGTAGCTAGCTCCCGAAAACGTCGAAACTACCCCAGCGCTACCGCTGGTGTGGTTGTGCAGAAATGTGAGGAACCTCTCAACTCGAAAACCGATGTGTGCTTACATTCTATCTCGGTGGAGGTGACTAAGCCTGAGCTTCCTTAAAGGGAAGAATATTCCATTCTACGGAGTTTGGCATCAACCATACTCTTCTACGGTGAGTAGTTTTCTTTCTATGATTTTTCAAAGTTTCGGGTTCTGGTGACGTCAAAGCACCAGACTCCCCCTCGGTACGACACCCCCCCCCCCCCCTTCCCAGTGTCACGTCATCAGTGCTGGAAACTAAAAAAATCATGGAAAAAACTACTCATTTTAGTAGAGTGCGGATGGTGTAAAATTTCTTAAAATGAAATCCATTTCCATTCAAAAATGTAGAACGAATACGTGTGTAGCGCTCATTATCTAACAGAAATACCATTTCTACATGCCTTAAATTGTATGTATTGGATGTTATCAAGCGGGAAAACTTAATGAACTGTATTGTTAAAATAGTCCAAGCCTGGGACACTGCTCAGCTATTTGCTTATCCTCACCTCATGAGTCTAATATGTCTTGACTCAGTATCGAAAGTGGTTTTAGATGATCAGCAACTAGAGTATGAAGGCAAGCTTAAGAATCTAAGTATTTGGTTCACTGCTACACTATCATGGACTGAACAAGTTACCAAAATTCGTAATGACATGTTCAGTTCAGTGTACCAACTTACCAGGAATGGCATTGATTTTCCGTTCCATATTCCATTCCAACTAGTTCATTCATTGGTAACTTCACTGGTGGCACCCCTGCAGGTTTTCGTTGTTAACAGCTGCAAAAAAAGACATTTCCCCAACTTTGTTTTGTCCAGGTTTAATATGAACTACTTCGTTGTACCAGAGATAGTTATACTTACTTTGAAGTGCTACTTTAGCATAAAGACTAGCAAAAAACATTCATTGCAGCCGTAATGATGATATGACGTTATTGGCGACAGATGACGACTCAGTTTCTTTGAATTATGGTCTATGCTCTTCTAATAACATTATTGAGGAGTGGTGCGGGGCAAATGGACTCAGACGCAATAAGGAAAAGCCGCAGAATATGAAATTCTGTCTTAATGGCCGTCTTGAGGGTCCGGTAAATTTTCTGGGCCTTAAACTGGACAATCGCCTCTCGTGGAGCCAACATGTAGATCATTTATACACCAATCTTGCTTCGGCTAACTTCGCACTTCGTCGACTCTCATCTGCAGTATCATTTTCTGTTCTTCGTATGGCTTTTTTGCCCTCTTCATGAGTCACGCATATCACATGATTGTCATGTGGGGGAACTCTTCTAATTGAGAGAAATTTTTCAAACAACAGAAAGCAGTTGTTAGGATTTTATATGTTTGGGATACAACGAAAGTTGCAGGGGGTTTTTTTAAAAAACGGCAGTGCCTAACCATTCCCAGCCTTTCCGTGTTCAGCTGCATTAAGATCACTCACAAAAATCCTGGATTAGCGCCCCGTGGATCGGACAAGCATAACTATTAGACTCGCTTTTGAAATAATCTCCATCCTCCCGTGATCCGACTGACAAACTCTTTGAAGTCCAATCCTTTGCAGACCGGTGTGAGACTCTATAATTGTTTACCTGAAAGTGTTCGTGAGCTTCCTGAAAAGCCATTTGTCAAAAAACTAGAATCTATTCTCCTTGATGCTGAATTATATGGTGTTCAAGATTTTTTTTACCATCAAGTTTTGATATAGCCATCTGTGCCATTTATTATTGGTCTTGTTTGACTAAGTCATTTCATTGCATTTACAGTTTTCTATTGTTTTTCCGTATATTGACGATTTTTTTCGTCTTGTATTCATTTATATTTATATTGACGTCTGTGTTACCTTTTAAAATTATTCTATTCTATTCTACTCTACACTAAACAAATTGAAGGACATTATTTTGAACAGGTATTTCGTCATAACTATTTTATTCGTTTTAATTTCAGCGACCTAAATCAAACAAAAGCTCTGTTCATGAAATATAAACCCACTCATGTAATTCATCTGGCGGCAATGGTTGGTGGATTGTTCTATAACATGACTCATAATTTGGATTTCTTTGTAAGTGTCTCCTACGTTTTATCATTGGACTTTAAACTAGAAGTTAGCTAATATTTTTTTCAGTTTTGGAGATATCAAAGTAAAAGATGGCGAAGAATCGAGTGATGTTGAGGCACTAAACACCAGCTTTTAAGCATGAAACGTCAACATGCACAATAAGTACTTGGGTTTTTTTTCCATTAGAGTGGAGATGTTGAACATTTGTTATTTCCACTTTTTTGTTGAGTGACTGCTTATTTGCAAATATGCAACCGCATATTTTTATCTCAATCCGTACTCGAGGAATGATTTTTTAAATGTTTCTTCAGGAAAACCGTGTTTTTCCTTTTAAACTCAAATTTCTCCACATTGCCTTTTTTAATGTTAACTGTTGACCTCATTTTCGAAATCAGCGTTTAATTTCCCATTAGAATAGTGTACATGGGTTCTTAAAATGTACCATCCGAAAACCTTCATATCAGCTCAAACATTGACAATTTAGAAAAAATAAAATTTCTGAAAATCTTTAAAACTTTACTACTCTTCAAAAAATAAATAAATAAAACCCTAGGAACTGGCAACTCTCATGAAAACTGCTTTATATTATACTCCTTCCAACGGTACAATCAATTTCACATTTACTTAGTTATTTAGGGGAGATAATCATGTTTTAATGTTGAAGAATGTGGTTTTTTCATCAAATCGATGGTTTTCCTGAAAAATGGTCCTCCATGAACCTACGAGTATTGGGTCGGTTCCTACGTATTTTTCCACTCTGAATCGAATTGTAACATTTTTAGATCTCTCCAACTCCGTTATAACCGAGTTTTGCACTTAAACTCACAAATTTTTAGTTCGTTTGTCACGCTTAAATGTATTAAAGTTGTACTAATTAATTAAAGTGTAAAACTCGATTATAACGTGGTTGGGAAGCGTGGGAGTGAAGAGTGACCTATCAGAGCCGCCACTGACTCAAAGCATCATTAAAAAAAAACTTTAGTGGCTTCATGAAACTTTTTCCTTTGATCTTTCCTTTTCTCCAAATCCGTGCAACGAACAAAGAATGCTAATCAATAGGAACCAAGCTGGTAAGCAACAATCTATTCCCAAGCCAACATAGTGAGTTCGGGCAGGAGATGCAAATTGCAGCTCCTAGTCTTGCAGCACCAGCGCTCCAGGCAGCCAATAGTTGAGGGTCCCCCTACCATCGAACAATAGAAATGAACTCCTAATGAGTAGCGAAGTTCTGTGATTCAATAGTTGCTGTAGTCCTCCGTGTTCAAGTGGATAGCATCACAGATTACATAGTTGAGGGACCTGTGTTCGATCCTAGGTTCGGGACAACAACTTTTTGCATTTGAATCCTGACCTCCGAAACATATTTTTAAACGTCAATATTTATTTTAAATCTTTCAAGTCATATTTGAAAACATCTCTGATCCATTTGTCCAACTAATCTGAATCTTTACTAAAGGATTGACTACTGGATGTTATGGATTTTTGAGATGCGAGCTTTCGAGCTTCCAGACCACCAAACTACACAAATCATTTTGATCTATTTGTCCTACTAATCGATGTGTTAGCTGGGGATATAGATTAATAAAAATTGTGGCGCCAATTCATTCAACGGAACAGGGGTTTGTTGCACCAGTTTCCATCAGGATCGCTTGGTCCGCGACAACCGGTGAGCGGTATTGAGACTTTCCTTGCCCAGAAGAGTCTCAACTATTGGCCACGCGGAGTGCTGATGCAGCGACACTAGGAGCTGCAATCTGCATGTCCTCGTTAGGGCGGGGCTGCTTTTTTTTTAAACTGAATTGCGCGTCCTGTAAAATCTTCTTTTCCGGTAAATTGTATATGTTCTTTTTTCTCCTCAACTACTGAAGGTATTGCAGTATCTTTGTTTCCTTCTTGTAGATAGTTTCTTTATGAACAGTTAGAGCGAATCGAATGTTGAAAATATATACAAATACATTCGTGTATAGAAGTTGTTATCCACTCATTTGGGAGGTACCTATCTTATGAAATATGATAAGTATTGGAATATGAGGTTTTACTCCACTTTCCTGGCATATACTTACTGGCTCAAAAAAACCATTCAAATGTGTTCATTACTTACTTATGTTGATAAATAATTATGAATATACCTACTTGATCAAAGTTATAATTTTGGCTGTGAATTTTCTTCTAGAAAATAAAATGGAAGTTATTAAAGCCAATCATATTTTGTAGAGCCTATAATAATCTGTCTTTTTCTTTTTTCTAGAGGAAGAACATGCAAATAAATGACAACGTATTGAGTGTCAGTCATGAAATGGGCGTAAAAAAAGTCTTATCATGTCTATCCACGTGTATATTCCCTGATAAAACATCTTATCCCATCGACGAAACTATGGTAAGTTTTGTTTCAAATGTTTAAAATGGGTATCTGAAGTGGCTGGTGGCTATTAAATGAATAATAACACGCATTTATGATATAAGTCGAACTTGTATTTTAGGACTTTAGTAGGGAGCTTTACATTCACAGGTCAGAAAAACATACATAACGCCGAATGGCAGGCGGTAACTCTGGAGAAGTGTTGGTGGTGGTTCATGTTGCTGTTTTGTTCATGCAATTAATGGGTGACGGACACAACAGTCTCCCCCACTTTAAAGAAAGCTGTGTAAAATGAACTAGATACATAGAAAGTTAAGACTTGGAACAAACAGAAAATTAAATAACTTCATTCTGAGCAAACATTGATAATCTATCAAGATTTAAAAGTTGAGCAACAGGATAAATTTAATTTTAAGAAACATATGAAAGTTGATAGTCTCTTAGACGAACAGGTAGCTGACGAACTCTTCCAGAACGACGTAGTGGTTCACATGGTGGAACAGGTAATGGAGCACAGGATGTTCCTGGTGTGTCTGGCATATCGGGCACCTCAGGAGTATTCTGAGTTATGTCAAGTGGTACTCCAAGAATTCTTGAGCCTTGAGGCTCTCTGGATTCAGTCTCAATTTGAGGATCAAAATGAACCTTCTTGACCAATGTGTGTCGGAGTTGGTCCAAATGTCGTTTAATAGTTCGGCCTGAGTCGAGTTCTACAATATAATGAAGTACACCCAACTTCTGTTTGATAGTACCAAAAACCCAGATGTACTTATTAGTCTGTGAGTAGTCTCTCACTTGAACCCTTTCTCCCTCTTTGAAAGTGCGAAGTATCGGAGTTGAAGAGGCTTCATTTTTGGATGGATGGTAAGGTCTGAGTGCATCAAGTTTGATTCTAATTTTTCGGTTCAGGTAGCGTTCTGCTGGAGACTGTCCACAAGACAGAGGTGTAGCACGATAGTGAAGGAGAACATCTTGAACTTTTAGATGAATTGAACGGGGATCATCTTCGAGTGCTTTTAGTCGTTGCTTGAGAGTCTGGACTGTCCTTTCAGCAAGTCCATTGGTCGCAGGGTGTCCAGGAGCTATAAATTTTTGGAAAATTCCATGATTAGTGCAGTAAGATTTAAATTCAGTGCTGGTAAAAATTGTAGCATTATCGCTAACCATGATCTGTGGATATCCGTGCATAGAAAAAATGCTATTCAGGATGTTAATAGTGCTTGCCGTTGTAGGTGCAGCTGAAAGTGTCTTTACCTCAACCCATTTCGATTTTGCGTCAATGCAAACAAGAAAGTGATATCCGTTGTAAGGGCCGGAAAAATCTATATGGATCCGTTCCCAATTTGACTTGGGTTCCTCCCAAGGGTGTACAGGGTTTTTTTGGTGGGTTGAACTTCACCAAGGAACAGCGCTCACAGGACTTCACTTCTTTTTCTATGTCCGAGTCAATCCCTTTCCAATACACATACTGTCTTGCAAGTTGCTTCATTTTCTAAATTCCCACATGTGTGGCATGAAGCTCCTTGAGAACGAGTTTTTGGAGAGTGCTGGGAATAACTACTCGGCTGTCCTTGAACAAAACACCATTATCAAGAGTAAAAGGAGATTCGGAGAATTCATTTAGTAATTGATTTTTGATGGAATTCAACTCAACATCTTTCTCGGTTTCCTGTGCTAGGACTTCCGCAGTGAGTGACTCACTGGAAATTTCAAAAATAGAATTCAAGTGTAAACATTGGACTTCTTCATTCAGGATCATGTCGATTGTTGAATAATCTTGTTCAATAGCAGCTCTAGATAAGCAATCTACGTTTGTATTAGCTTCTCCTTTTTTGAACCTCACAGAATAATCAAATCCGGACAAGAAAGAAGCATATCGCAGAAGTCTGCTAGAAGTCATAGGAGGCAATTGCTTTTTCTGGTGAAAAATACGGGTTAGTAGCTCGTTGTCTGTTACTAATGTAAACTTTATACCAAACAGGTAATTGAAAAAATGACTAACACCGAACACGATTGCAAGAGCCTCTCTATCTAACTGGCTATAGTTCTGTTCTGAAATAGAGAGGGATCTAGATGCATAGGCAACTGGCTTTTCCTCATCGTCAACAATGTGGCTCATGATTGCAGCAATGCCTGTTGGGCTGGCGTCTGTAGTCAATACGATTGGGAGGTGTGGATCATATTAGGACGATATAATTGTCCATGGAGCCACTAGGGATGAATGTTATTCCAACCTGATTGCATGTCTCGATCGCCTTCAAGCTCATGATCTACATTTAAATCAAGACAAATGCTCATTCTTTTTAAACAAGATCGAATACTTGGGTCACGTAATAGAGCATAATAAAATTTCAAAATCGCCATCGAAAGTCAAAGCTGTTCTTGACATGCCCCGCCCTAGGAATGCTGATGATGTTAGACGTTTTCTTGGTATGTTAACATATTATTCCCGTTTTCTTCCAGATCTATCTACAAAGACTACCCCATTGCGAAATCTACTTTGTAAAAATAAAAAATTCAAGTGGACAGCAGAATGTGAATCTGCATTCATCCGCCTCAAAACCAAAATGACGGCAGATCGAATATTAGTACCATATGATCCCATCCTCGTCGCCAAATTGAAGTGGCTGGTGGCTATTAAATGAATAATAACACGCATTTATGATATAAGTCGAACTTGTATTTTAGGACTTTAGTAGGGAGCTTTACATTCACAGGTCAGAAAAACATACATAACGCCTCGGCAGGCGGTAACTCTGGAGAAGTGTTGGTGGTGGTTCATATTGCTGTTTTGTACATGCAATTAATGGGTGACGGACACAACAGTATCGAAGTATAATAATGATTTTTATCATGGATAAATAGACTCACAAGGGACTGTGTACAAAATACAGAATGGGATAGCACGGTGTTTGGCTGTGACCTACTAATTTGGCGCTTTTGCTACGGCCCAAAAGTTAATGGATACCATCAGACAGGGTTCGAACGCATATCTTTGTTCCACCACCAAAGGGAAATTTCCAGGAACAGGTCGCCTTAACCCTTCGGACACCGTTGCCAGTATTTCAAACCTCTTCGACAAATATCAGCAATCCTAGGCTGGTGATTGGACAAATTACAGAGTAAAACTAATATGCTTACTGACAATTGAATGCTATCGAATCAGCAGACAGCCCACACCATAAAGTCTAGCCCTGCCCCCAGATCATCTGAGTGAGATCCAGAACTAAGTTCTTTGCTCTTAAATCTATGTAAAAGTACACTTATGTAAAAGTAAATTGAGCCCTAGATCAATTATGTGGGCTCCAGAGCTAATTTATTCATTAATCAACACATGAAGCTAAAATGAAGCATCTAGAAACGAATCGAGAGGTCTGATGCCCCTTAGAGCAGCTGAGTGAACTCCGGAGCTAACTTCTTTGTTATATCAATACCTGTGAATAGCACATTTTTACGTAATTTTGGCTGATTATGATGATTTATTATTGAAAATGATTAATATAGTTGCTGAGCATTGCCCATTCTATTGAGGTATTTACTAATTTTTGGACCAGCACGACTCCATTACTCGGTTATGGTGAAAAATGTTGATCAACTCTTACAAAGCCAAAACTTTTGGAGACACCTCTTGATATTTGGGAATACCGACCCTTAGGCCCGCCTGAGAGGCGTTCCAACACTATTTACGATTTTCACATACTGACACCATGAATTAACATGTTTAATGTTTTAGGGCTGGGGGTCGTTCTGTGAATTCCGACACGACACGCAAATCTGCAACGTTTTTTTTTCTGATGATTTCCGCTTACAACCGAGTCGTTGCTAGGGAAATGGTACTTCGTCGTTTTTCATCCCACAAAATTCGTTGACCATTCGTTCGAAAGCTCTCGATTTATCCAACCATATTATGTTAACTACTGCGAAGTGCGTGGCCAACAAGCTGAGTTATGAGCATGGTTATTTGAATAATTGTGTACACTCAGGTGATCATTCTCAATAATTGATATTGTGAACATGATTGCAACCGCTTGTTAATTTCTGATGATTTCATTGAGTTGGTGTTTCGATGATTTGATTCATAGCAGGTGATCCGAATATTGCGAGAACGGTTTGATTTGAGAAGCGGTGGTTAAATAATTTTAATAGGTAATTTCTATACTTTACACTCTAGGAAGCTGCAATGTCGTGTGTAACCTCTTTGGGACATTTACTATGCCCAGGGTCCGGATCAGATGAGTGGCTCTTAAAGCTATTTTTTATGCTTTACACTCTAGCAAGCTGTAATTTTGTATGTAGCCTCTTTAGGACATTTACTTGACGATGCCCAGGGTCCGGATCAGATGAGTGGCTCTTAAAGCTATTTTTTATGCTTTACACTCTAGGAAGCTGTAATTTCGTATGTAGCCTCTTTAGGACATTTACTTGACGATGCCCAGGGTCCGGATCAGATGAGTGGCTCTTAGAGCTAATTTCTATGCTTTACACTCTAGGAAGCTGTAATTTTGTATGTAGCCTCTTTAGGACATTTACTTGACGATGCCCAGGGTCCGGATCAGATGAGTGGCTCTTAGAGCTAATTTCTATGCTTTACGCTCTAGGAAGCTGTAATTTCGTATGTAGCCTCTTTAGGACATTTAATTGACGATGCCCAGGGTCCGGATCAGATGAGTGGCTCTTAGAGCTAATTTCTATGCTTTACACTCTAGGAAGCTGTAATTTCGTATGTAGCCTCTTTAGGACATTTACTTGACGATGCCCAGGGTCTGGATCAGCTGAGTGGCTCTTAGAGCTTGCATACGAGTCTGCAACTAAAGACATAAAATGTCCCAATGTGTTGCAGACTCGTATGCAAGCGTACTTTGGTATGAGTCCCATCGGAAATATCTAATGGTAAAATAAAAATGTATATAAATATAATAAATTGTTTTGGTGAATTAGAATCTTTTCTTTTTTCTTGACCTTAAAAAACTATATCTAATTTCTCCCTTGCGAGGGAAAAACATTAAACATGATTTAATGTTTTTCCCTCTCAAGGGAAAAATTATGAAATCGTTGTAGATTTGACCCATAGCATCTATGCGAGTAAAGCGATCGGGATGTTTTTGAAATATAGTTAGGTACTATTTTAACTGACTAGTTGTCAAAATCACAAAAATGAAATACGTATAGAACTAAGAATTTTGGGCTACCGAAATTAGTGTTACACCACCTACTGATTTCTATTTGTGTGCGCTATTGTTACAGGTTCATAATGGACCCCCTCACGCCTCCAATTTCGGCTATAGTTACGCTAAAAGGATGCTGGACGTCTTAAATAGAGGTTATTATGAACAACACGGAAAAATGTTCACTTCGTTTGTTCCCTGCAACGTCTTTGGGCCTCATGATAATTTTAGCGAAGAACATAGCCATGTCATTCCAGGGTTGATAAGGAAATTACACAAAGCGACGAATGAAGGTTTGCTATTTCATTTTTACATTACTGTTATTATTCATTTTAGAAAATTTTCTAAGAAAGTGTGGCTATTACATTGGCACAATAAATTGCTCAAATTGCAAGTGTTGGTGGGACAAATCGCTTGAAATTGTAAAAACGGCTAAAAATTTTTAAATGAATATTTTTTTTACATGAATATTACTCAGAAAAAGTTTATGACAATGAACTAGAACAGAGTTGAGCTAAAAAATAATCTTGCATTTCATTAAAATGTGCCAAAAAATGATGAAACGGCAAAAATGGTTACAATATAAAATATTTTATAACAGTGTATTATTGAAAAAGAGTTTTTCTCATACCTAAATTTGGTAGTTTAGGATTCTTCCAATCTTGAAAATTTGCTGATGGACTGATAAACCAGTTGTTGCTGAAATACGTACTGACCCCCTCACAAAAGGTCCAACTGCTAAATAGCTGTTATAATAGGTTTGTTTTGCAGTGACCATCAAATTGGTAAGAAACGGTTGGAAACGCGTTAGGGGCGTTCGCAGTGTCCATTTGGGGAAATCTCTGACTGTATAGTATCCGTACTGGTCCGTTTGCAGTGACCTCCAAACCAATTTGAACTACGTTGTGGATTGACAGGTTTGACCGATCAGAAAAATTTGTGCTGACCGATCTGACAGTTTGCCCCCCCCCCCCCCCCCCCCCCCACCACACGGCGACTCGAAGTAGCCAATCAAATCATTCCACTATGAGATGTGTGGGTAGCAGGAGCTCAGCAAGCTCAGTTTACTGTGGAGATGATAAGATAAGCTAGCCAAAGGAGATAAGATAGCTGTCGGATATCTGCTTGTTGTGCACTGTTTACTAAGTTCTGCCTTTGCATTTACCCTCGTTTTAGTTCTACGGATATCTATTAATGGTTTCCTAGTCTGACTTGTGTGATATGGAAAATCTTATTGGTGACGTTGAATGGCAACAAAATACAAAATCATACAGTAAAATGTTATTACTTAATCACAACAGAACAGTTGTTTGTAAAGCTTTTAAAATTACATATTAAGAACGACGGTCGACCTCTAGATCGAGTTGAATTCTTCCCGCGAGATAAGCACCACATCTCCCGCAAAATCATCAGCTGGAGGCAAGAAAAGATTGAGCATGAATCCGTATTGCATTGATTTCTTATTCCTGTTGAAAGGCGTGTTCCCAATGAATATTTTTCAACCTGTTTGTTGTTTTGCAGGCCATCTCTTTACGGTTCAGGTTCTTTATTAATACAAAAAATGTTTACATATTCAAAAGAAGGCGCGAGCCCACCAAAAGCAAGTTACAGCAGTTGGAGACTGTGCAACGGTTTACTTCAGTCAAACCCGTTCGCAGTGCGGATTTGTTTACCAACGGTTTGAAATTAGGTGGTGGTCACGCATGCGCACTAAACCAATCACAAACCTGGTCACCAACGGTTGGCAACCGTTTCCAACCGGCACTGCAAACAAACCTAATAATAACTATTGAATGCCAGTGGGATGGTGCTCCATCTTACAAGGGTACAAAGTCTTTGTTGTACTGTGCCTCTAGTTTTGAGGATAACCAGTTTTGAAACATTCAGAAGTAGATAATACCAGTAACAGTGATAACAGTGTGTAAGTGTAAACCATTAACCTTTTGTTTAGAAACAGTGAAGAAACATTTCCTCTTGGGTTGTCCCTCGTGTGCTCAAGTGTTTTCTGTGGATGTTCTGTTTACTGTCCCATATTCTTTTCTGAGAACACTGTTACTGGTTCCACCTCCAAAACTTACAAAAATATGTATTCTCACAGTTATTAGCTGACAGTAACGACTTCTTATTCCAGCAATATGGGGCACCACCCCATAGGAATTTCAAAATTAGACGAAAACCTTGTGTGAAGAAGTCGGCATTTCAGTAAGAACTGGTTTATCGCTCACAGCTCTACTTCAAAGAGCCCCAGAGACCTCTCCCATCAATCAAACAACATTGGAAACTTCCCCCTCTCCAGTGATACGTCATTAACCTCCACTTATCGGTGGAGGAGATATTGCTTCTTGAAATCTGCAAAACACTTTGTGAACATCCTGAACTACTAATCTTAATTAATCTGAACTACAACCTGTACTACCAATTATTTTCAATAATTAACCTTCGCCAACTAGAATAAATCGCACCTTGGGAGTGATACTGGTATAAGTCCAAAAACATGAATTGTGGGAAATCGCATTTAAAGATTTTTTTAAAAAGATTTTCTTCTTTTAGGTCTGTGTCATGCATATACCATCTACCTATACTGCCCTACTTCGAATTAGCTTCTCCACCTTTCTATTTTTGATAAACATAATTATAATTATAAAAATCTTATGATTACCACTACCATCCCGAAAAAATTGACACATAAAAGCACTTGTTCCATTAGGCGAGCGGCAATTAACGCCACTCTCCCATGTTTTCACCTGAATAAGCAGTTAGTTCACAATTTTTCACCATGATGAGAATGACTAAAAATGTAGTGCAGTGTTCCGGGGTTTACGGAGGTAATACATTGAAATGAAACTTTGTAAAAAATGAACTTTATTTTTATGTAAAAAAAAAAAAAAATAATAAAAAAAAAAAAAAAAAAATAATAATAATAATAATTTTTCAATATCAGAACGTACTTGAACGAAACGACTTTATTTTTGAGAAAAAGGACGGTATCCATAATACTGGTCAAGCGTTATGTTATTCTCAGTCTTCTTGAAGAGTTAAGATTGAACATGGCTAACCAAATCTATAAAATCTGCTATAAAACAGTTTTAATTATCATTAAATTCTAAACAACTAAATTGAAAGTAGTGAAAGCCCTGAATGGCTTTTGGGTACGACAAGAGGTTTATAAGTTTTGTGAAATAACGAAATTAACGTGTGTAACAGAGTTACCTCCTGAGAGGCCCATCAAGCTCCCGTCAGAGCACCAGAGATAGTGCTGTCAGCGTCCCGTTGATGAATCAATGGGAGCTACGCGCTGTTCTCGTTCATTTTTGGCAGCTGGTTTGGCATTGGATGGATTCCAGGTGACTGGAATATCAACCTTCCCCGAACATGGCTCATTAAAAGCTATTAGTAGGGGTGGTATCTCTCTGACGGGATGCCTGTTACTCTCCTCTACCTGATTTATGAGGATTTAGGCCCTCATTGCACCTCTGGGGGGGGGGGGGGGCACCTAAATTCCTTATATGGTAGCAGAGCGTGATTTGGATTATGCACGGCTGACGCCTAGTAGTCCAATCCACTATTTTTTGGGGCGTTAATGTTTCAGAAGAAACATGGCCCGGGGTTCCAGAAGGAATTCCCATTATCACCCTTTGGTATATAAATAATTTCATTGGTCTTTGACTTATAATTTCTCTCTTTTATTCCCCATTTATATTTTATATTATTTAAATTTCATTTAATATTATTTTTTTTCTGTGCCTAGTCAGCCAGAGATCTGTGCCTAGTCAGCCAGTTCACCATTTAAGTCCCCATAGTTGGGCAATTTAATTTTACTGTGCCTAGTCAGCCAGTGTCTGTGCCTAATAAGCCAGTCGTCATTCTTTGATTTTCATTCATTCAATTTCTATATATATTTTAATTTCCTAAGGTATAAGTCTCCATCGTTGAGCATCCGTTTTGTCCCGATTGTTCAATGAAGATACTTCTTATGAGGCTTCATTGACAATCCAGTTTTAATTTCTATTTCCCCATCCAAAATGCCAATGCAGCTATTTATGAACGAATGAGCATCAGTTCTCAGCTATTCACTATTCCACCCAATTACCATACTTGATCTTCAATCAAGTATGTCTTTAAGGGGAGGAGTGTAACAGAGTTACCTCCTGAGAGGCCCTTCAAGCTCCCGTCGGAGCACCAGAGATAGCGCTGTCAGCGTCCCGTTGATGAATCAATGGGAGCTACGCGCTGTTCTCGATCATTTTTGGCAGCTGGTTGGGCGTTGAATGGATTCCAGGTGACTGGAATATCAACCTTCCCCAAACATGGCGCATTAAAAGCTATTAGTAGGGGTGGTATCTCTCTGACGGGATGCCTGTTACTCTCCTCTACCTGATTTATGAGGATTTAGGCCCTCATTGTACCTCTGGGGGGGGGGGGGGGCACCTAAATTCCTTATACGTGAAACTCGGCGCTTTGCGCCTCGGCGGGGGGCTCCACCCCCCTGCACCCCCCGGTTTATTTCTTTTTCCATACTCTGTATGAAATCATAGGAACACAGAATGTGTTTTTGCGATGATTCTATTTCCTTACCAACGGCTTGGTTGCACGTGAATAATAACAATATTTGGCAATAATAAAATAAATAATTGTTAGACATTTAATTTGGTCTAAAACCCTATAAATATTATATAAATAAATATGTAACTACAAGAAAAATACTATATAAATTGAGAGCTTTCCAACAAATGGTGAACGATTTCTGTGCGATTAAAATTGCGGAAGTTCCATTTCCCTACCAACGGCTCGGTTGTACGTGAAAATCATAAGAAAATTTACAAGCGGTTGCAATCATGTTGACAATATCAATTATTGAGAATGATCATCTGTGTGTAAACAATTGATTCAAATAACCATGCTCATAACTCAGGTTGATGGCCACGCACTTCGCAGTAGTTAACATAATATGGTTGGATAAATCAGGAGCTTTCCAACGAATGGTGAACGATTTCTGTGCGATTAAAATTGCGGAAGTTCCATTTCCCTACCAACGGCTTGGTTGTACGTGAAAATCATTAGAAAAGGCGCATAACGGTTTTTTCTGTCGGTTTTTTGTGACGATTTTTTTTCGGTAGGTCATCGCAAAAACACATTCTGTGTTAAAAGAAAATACCTACATAATGCTGATAGTAATTGGATCCATCATCAGTAAATACTGACTGTACGTAGTTTGAACTAGGAAGGCTGACTGATGGAAACCTCTTATTAAAAAGTTAGTCTAAATCATCACAGTCTTCAGGATCATTTCAAATCAAAATCAAATAAAAGTTAGTCTAAATCATCACAATCGTGAAGATCAATCTCCTTTCTTTTTTTCCCAGTTTTATCAGCATTTTGGGCAGTAGTTAGACTAGTAAAAAAGTCCCAATAATTGAGCATATTTCTAGGTGAGTACTGGAACATCTGAGATATGTACCACTAACACGGTAAAACACAACAAACCTTGATTTTTTTCTTCGTACAATATTGGTACATCGCGAGTTAACCACCAGGTTGCCTCAGTATGACTGCTAATCTTTTGAGCGAATAGTGGTGCATTGCAAAATATACCAGTACTACTGTGAAAAACACGAAGAAACTTGATATTACTTGGTTCAATAGCGGTACTTCTTGAAATAGACCAGTATTGCTGTGAAAAATAAAGGATAAAAATACCAGCTTTGTCGCATCGATAGTGTTTTATGTCGGGATGAACCACTATAACACCGACATGACTGACATAGACCGACCTTTGCCCGATGCTAGATGAAGACTTGGACCAGAATCATAGGTACTGGTTTATCCTGCTCTCTACCAGTCACTTTTTGACCTATGATTAAACCGATACTAGCCCCATGTAGTGCTCGTCAAAATGTACACAGTAGTATATATAACGCAAAACTGCCATTTTTGGACTTATACCAGTATCACTCCCAGGGTGCGAAATACTCAACCCCCCCCCCCCCCCACACACACACACACACACACACACACACACACACACTCACACCTAGTTTCAAAAACAGTTCGATGCTCTTCTAGCGAATCTTCGTAGAAAATGAAGCTATTGCAATGGCTCGGAAAATATTAAAATACAATTTTTTAAAAAATGTCTTCATTGAAATCCGTTTTGAGGCATTCTGAAACGGATCCTTGAGTTTTAACACTTTTTCATATGTACCTATCTACCTATATATATTTATATTTATTTTATAAATGTATGTCATTCCAGACGATAACTCTTCTTAGGAGTGAGATAAAAATTCTGTTAAAAAAATCAAGCTTTCCAAACGAAAGGATGAGTTCGTTGGCCAGCACTTTTTGAGCACATTAAATTGGCCAAATTTCAACAAATGTGCACAAAAAATCACTAAAAATGGCAAAAAACGGCCGGTAAATTTTCATTTGTAGGCAGAATATTGCTCTAATGAAGTTTATTGATTATGAAACAGAACATTCTAAAATTCATGTACTTAATTAGGCCGAAAGTGTATTTAAATTTCATTAAAATTTGCTAAAAAATCGATAAAATCTACAAAAAAAAAGCTAAAAATTTGATAACTCTGAATAGTAGATCATTATGTAGTGTATGAGTAAATTAATAGTTAACAATTTCCTTGCACTCAAAAAGCTCAAATTTCAAAAGACAATTTAACATTATCCCATACGATAATTTACGAAAATTCGCTCATACGATCATGCTGCATGACTGGAGCTTTTTCGCGTATGGTTGTCCTGAAATCTTGGGATTATTTTCCATCAATCCCAATGGTTGATAATATAATGTCAAGATTCAAGTTATCACAAATCGACATCTCAAAAACTGGAAGGGTAATTCGTCCATTAGGTCTAATTTTGAAGACTCGAGGAAATTGTCTTGAATGACTTGAAATTGTCTTGAATGACTCAATGACTTGATTGAAATTGTGTTATTGTTTGGCCAGTGGCCTTACATGTACCACGTTTTGCGTCCCACAAGGGTTGAAATTATTATAAAGAAATCAATACAACTTAGAGTGGTCAGATCGAACTGAATTTTTCAGTGAATTATCTATCGACACTGATTGATTCATTACGAAGGTATCGAACAGGGAAAAGGGTTATGAAGGTGAGATCAAGTAGCGGAGAGCATACCTTCGAAAATAAAAATAAATCGATCTTACGATTCCAATCAAATATCTTTCAAGTATCCTGAATGTTGCTGGAAGGTTTCGAATGTATCCAATGGGTTACTTTTGTTTCAGGATGTAGCACTTTCACTGTAATGGGTACAGGAAAACCTCTGAGGCAGTTTATATATTCCCTGGATTTGGCGCGATTGGTTCTTATCATTCTAAGGGAATATAACAGTATCGAACCCATTATACTGTCCGGTAAGTCTTTCTACTCGCTCATATTTTATTTAGATTATGTAGGTACGTGTGAGAATCAACCTACTAGTGTAACAGTGTAACTCTTTATTTTTCGTGGAAATAGACAACGTTTTTCACTAACTTCCGTTTTTTCAACCTACTAGGTTCAATATCTGTTTTGTTTTAGTGGACGAAACGTCAGAAATTTCTATAGCAGACACTGCCAGATCAATCGCTTCAGCCTTCGGCTTCCAGGGAGAAATCATTTTCGACACCACCAAAGCCGATGGTCAATACAAGAAAACGGCTAGTAACGCTAAATTAAGACAAATGGCGCCCGATTTTGAATTTACCGATTTTGATGTAGCCATAAAAGATACTGTCGATTGGTTTATTCAAAACCAATCAATTGCAAGGCTGTGAATAAATATTTTTTCAAATTTTATGTTTAATGTTATCGTGTTTTGATTTCTTCTTTGTATTAACCAAGCTTTCTACAAAAACCGCGCTCTTGTTATCATTTTAACGTTTCCCAGTTAGTCACTGCTTCTACGGCTATTTTCTAGGTCAATTGGATTTTCTCTGTTTGTCTTCCACAGGCGTAATTCGACCAAGACACATGTTGTGTGACAGTTCTTGACTTTTGTAAGCCTGTTACGGGTAGGGATACTCCAGGGGTGAGGCGTGACATTTTCCCGAACTCACCACCAAAATATTCCCATATCAATGATTAACCTCACGAAAAATTGTTTAGAAAAAGGTAGGTTGGCCGTAGAAAAAGGATATAAATAACGAAGAATATTGTCTGGAACGAATTGTCAGACTTGGTTGATTATTGATTATCGTCTTGCGTTATTTATCAATGGGTAGCAGATTTTGACTCTTGAAGCTTTTTAATATAGCGTTATTCTGGAAAAGAAACAATTTCATCAACAACACTTTTTTTTATTATAAATTTTCAATTCGTGTTTCTTAAATAAAGGGCACTTAGTAAAATCTTAACCTGTACAATACATAAAATACTTAGTTATTTAGTTATAAATCATAGTTAAAACTTAGAACATAGAAATAATTAGACTAGCTAAATGTTTACAATATTTATAACGTCTGATTTGTAAGTACGAAATATTGACAAAACGTGGGTACCACTGAAAATTATTCGTAACGTCATGAGAACATGAGTCAATAAATTTAATCATTTTTGGTTTAGCAAAATATTTCCTAATGCTTTAGGTACTTAATGAAGAGCATGTCCTTCAGGTGGGAAAATACCACTGTTTGTCGTTGTCATTCATTTTCAGTTTGTGATGTAGGTCTTAAATTTGAAATTAGGTACTCAAACGAAACAGTAGCATCATCTACAATCCACTTTGGCGTTTTTTCTGGATTGACCAGGTACATTGGTCTGCCTCCCAATTTGTGCGCTTTTATGATTAGATGACCTACCATCTTATTCCTTCTTCTTGTGTTGTTTGACAACTCTTCTTCAGAGCCCTTCTCACTTAGGTACTGAACTGTCGCGGTAGATTTTTTGATAAATCATTTCCTGGCCTGAGGAATGGGCTTGTTGTAAACACCAGCAAACAAAACGGTCTGAGATACTCGGTCATATATGAAATAGACGAAGGGGTGGTTGCAGATGAATTTTGCGGGGTCCAGAGGCCTGGAGGAGCGGAAGTTGAAGAGTGCTGTTGCTGCTGCTGCTGTGGTGCCTTCTTCGTCCAGGGTGATCTTTGCTTTGTGTACAGCAGCATCCAGACTGAGACCAGGTTTGCCAGTAAGGCCAGAGAGGTCGCTGGTTGGCTGGAATAGATCTCCGATGCCCATGGCTTCCAGTATCTGTAACAGAAAAATCCAACAATTGGAAATATGTTGCAAAATGGTGATAACTTGTACACAGATAAGAGTGGGGCAGAATGGTTTCAGATGGCCAGGGAATGAGAGAGACAAAAATCTATAAGGTTTTGTGTGAGCTATCATGTTTTAGCTTATTAGAAAGGTCTTTATCACCAACAGTGTTCCAGGGTGAGAAACATTAGACTGCAGCATCAGTCTTAGGTACCTAATGGTGCAACTTCGACTTTTGAGGTCAGACGTTTAGAAATGTTAATAGTTTTGGGTTTTCATGGATTCTGGGTTCTCGGGTGTCGTGTGAGGAAAGTGTGTCCGAGACCAAACTAGGAAAACCTGGACTTGTACATGAATGAAGAGATTTTTAGAAAATTTATTCATTAGAAAGAAGGACTTGCTACGACAAAACCTTTTGGTTTATAATTTTCAATAATGAACCTTTGTAATCAACCAAGAAAAAAAGAAAACTTTGTAACCCCCTCTCCTCAAAATTTTTGGTTTACGTTTCAAGATGCATAGAATCTTAAAACCGAATTAAAAAAAATCTGTACGTACGCCGTCCAGAGCTTTTTTCCAAAACTACTGAACCAAAGTTTATGAAATTTGGCTGAAAAGTCATACATCAGCCGGGGATGTGCCAGTAACATCAGCATCGATTTTGATCAACCCTAAAGGTTTAACTTGTGGCAATTCAAAAACTCAGTATTTCACAATATTTGCACTTTTAGAGCAGAACTGCGCACTTTTGGAGCGGAATGAGGAATTTCCGTGGTTATTTTTTATTTTCTCAATAAGGAGATCTTGTTGAGAGCATTCCAAAAAGGTGCTATATGATGGGTATCACCAAAAAACCTCCTGGGGGAGCCCTCATCTCTCTTGCACTACTATGTCACGCATGATCTTCCTATCCGTTCATTAGCCAAACTAAACGGTCTTTTAAGCTGAAAATTGGAACCAAAGGGTTTTCAAGTGCGCTGAATCCGAATTTGAGGTCAAAAGTGTGAAATTCCAACACATAAAAGTTCCCCATTGCGCCCGTTTATGCGCACTTATAAAATCGAGTGATGGTTTATTTCTTCATGAAATTTCACGTAGAATTCGAATCTGCAATAAAAATGGGGGTTCCCATTTGAAAAGAAAAAAGTGTATATCATTTGCGCCACTTCTGGCGCCAGTGGCGCGCGCGAAACCGTATTTCCTGAGAATTACGTTAAAAAAATTATGATAAATGGCGTTGGTCCCAATTTTTTACGCTGAATTCAGGGGAAATGAAGGGGGGTGTAACCTTTCCTTGGGACACTCTGTTTATAAAAGTGTTGAAATCCAGGAATCGTTTCAGAATTCTTCAAACAGATTTCCAAAAATGTTTGGACATTTTTATTTAAAATTGTTTGCCATTGCAATAGCTAAATTGAATAGGTACGAACATTTGCTAATATAAATTTCATTACTCGTTTGCACACAATTTTACATCGTTACTGTAGAGTAGTTGAGTTTGTTCCATTACCTCAGCTCTTAGCTTTAATCAACTGCACCTGTTCCTCTAATGTCTTGCATATCTATCTCATTCAGATTGCTTCGTCCAATTAACCAAATAGGACCCAAGTAACCTTCCAGAAAGCTTCGAAGTGATAATTGGTTCCCTAACAGTAGACCGCTCCCAGGGGTCTATTACATCCTCATTTTGCTCCCCTTATCGAGTGGGGATTCTGTCGATTGAGATCTGTTAGATAACTCGGTTTATGTAATCTTCAACCCCCTTTGTGTAAGCCATTTGTCTGGAACAATGGAATAATTTCCTCAAGGCGACGCCAGCGTGAGGTCACGTCTTTGGAATATCCCTCAATTTACCAAGTCATCATTCGACTTGCCTTTGATAGGTTCCGGCTTACCATATCCTTGCACCCTTGGTCAACCTTGTGTATTTCTATAGTAGGTTGTAAGAGAAGTAAGTTTCAAATTAGAGATGTACATGGGAAAAACGTTTGTATGCCTATAACTAAGATGTCCAGAAATTACATTCACCAATTTCAGTTGTTACCTACTTGTTAAATGTCGATAATTATACAAAAACCTCGAAGAATGGTAAAAATTTCGTTTATGTGTTTGTTTGATTTTTAGATTTTCTTTCACGTTGGCTGCGATTATCGTGTAAGGAAGTCGTTACTTTCCAATAATACAGGTGATTATGTTACAACGAATTCATCATGGTTTTTGAAAAAATGGTCGAAAAAAAAATCGTTCGAATCAAAAGGAGGCTAGGGAAAAAAAGTGTTACAGTTCTAGTCGTGATTCCTTCAGTTCGTGAGAGAGATTCCTCGAGTATCATTATTTTGAAGTATTATTTATAATTTATTTTACTTGACTAGGTACAATTTTAAAACCATTCTCTAGGATTTTAGCCATTTGAATTAATTTTTTTGTACAAAGATTGTTATTGCATTATTCTATGCAAACAAATTTCCCTTTTTTGCGTTTTCGTTGAGAAAAATGGTGAAATTGGAAAATATTTTTTGAAATGTTTTGGAGCCATTGCAATAGCGTGAGTTTTTACGGAAATTCGCTAACAAATTAAGTCGAGGAATTATTTTAGAATCCCCCAAAACTGGTTTCCAAAAAAGAATGAGGGGGGGGGGGGGGGTATGTCAGAGCCAAATTGATTATTAAAATAGTCATAGTCGTTAAAAACTCTCGAATGAGACAATCTTGATTTAGGAATCTTGGAAGCCCTTCGGGCCTTGCCAGGAAGCCCCCTAGATCCTCCAAATCGTTCTGCTTAAAGCATCGTGTCTCAAATTCAATAAACATGGAACATGCTTATAACGCTTATATAACAATGGTTGTGTTAAGCAGGACCTGGGTGCTCAAAGAATTGCATTGCTATTGCTATTTTATTATAAGACTATTAGGTACCTACCTACTAATTAACCACCTTCAAAGGAAGCATTTTTATTATAATAGAAACAATCAATCTTTTTTCTACAGACGACAACTACTAGATTACAACATATTTATGTAATTATAAACCATCGACTGTTTCTGCCGGAACTTGGGTCTTAGCTAGCGGAAAATCTTATGACCGCAACTTTAGGGTCGCATTTTCGCAACATTCAACGTAACGCGTTTTGGCAGTTCGGTCATGGCTAAAGCATGTCCCATGGTTTAATCACGTTTGGTGGCTTTGAACTCTGTTTTTCATGTTTGTTTCCTAAACCTACGGGCATGTCGTGGTGTAACGTCCTACATGTACCTATAAAGGGCTGTTTACTTTCGAATTCATGGTAATCACTTTTTGGTAGTTTGATCCATGGCCAAAGCATGTCCCATGGTTTAATCACGGTTGGTGGCGTTGAACTCTGTTTTTCATGGTTGTACCCTAAACCTACGGGCATGTCGTGGTGTAACGTCCTATATATACCTACAAAGGGCAGTTTACTTTCGAATTCATGGTCATCACATCTTTCTCCATTCATACAAAATTCACTTCCTAGTTACATATTTATTCGTTTATTACTTACTGGGGTGAGTTCGAGCTCTTGCTCGGCAGTGAATTTGGGGATGACGACTTCCACCGGCCTTGGGATCATCGAGTCGAGAGAGACGATCTCTTGGAAGTTCTCTAAAGTGAGTCGCTTGAGAATGTACGGAACGCCGCCTCGAGAGAGACGACCTTTGTATTATAATCAAACAAGAGAACGAATACAACGCACTCAAAATTCGTTCTCATTTCAAAGTACATAGGTAAGCTGATTTCAAAACGTTGATAATTATTACACAAAGGTTTTATTATTTCTGTGTATATTAGATAGCCCATCAAGGACGTACCCAGGATCAAAACTAGGGAGGGAAGGGGAGCTATCGTCATTCAGGTTGTAACATTTTGCAACGAAAAAGGCGAATGAAACCATGAGTCGCTTGAGAATGTACGGAACGCCGCCTTTGGCAAACGGAGGGAGCATGATGAACAGCGAAACGTCCTCCCCTTTGTACGGCATCTCAAGGACGTGGGCTCCCAGCTTCTCGGAGGTGACTGGAAACAGAAACATTTTTAAAACTACACACGGTTATGGGTCATTCTCCCAAAGCTGCCCTTTTTCGGATGAATTTTTTTCCAAATATTGAGTTGATGAAAAATAAGTTCTGAACGCAAATTTCCAATGTTATAGTGGCACTAAGTAATAACTCAATCCAGCTGCACAGGACTCTCACTATTTCAGAAGATATATACCATAAAAAATATATTTGTGTACCTAATATGTATGTTTTATTCCAGACACATCAGGATTCAATCCTCAATATTGAAATAAAATTCCGTTCTTGCGCCAAAAAATCAAGCTTCCAAACGAAAGGATGAGTTTGTTGGTGGCCAGATCTTTTTGAGAAAAAATCACTAAAAATGGCTAACAACGGCTAGAAATTGTTAAAATAATTTTTTTGCAGAATATTGCTCAAATAAAGTTTATTAACTATAAAATAAAACATTTAAAAATTGATGTACAAAATAATGCTGAAAAAATATAGGTACTTAAATTTCATTGAAATTTCCTTAAAAAATCGAAAAAACTGCAAAAAAGCTAAAAATTCAAAACCATTTATTTTAATAGCTGGTAAAATACGTTATTTGCCATAAAATTAATAGGCAACGATTTCTTTGCACTCAAAAAGCTCTAATTTGAAAACAATTTAACATTATATGCAACACAATAATCTACGAAAATTCACTCATAAGATCACGCTGCATGACTGGAACTTTTTAAAAATAATCATCCCTAAATGTCTACATTTCATAAAGGTCGGAGGTACTCGTACTTACGATGATTGAACGTAGATTTTTGTCTCATCATGGTCGTCAACGCGTTTTGAGAGTTGGTAATGTAGAACACTTCTTTCCTGGTCTGCTCTATGGGGAACTTGGCTTTCCAGACACCCTTGAAGTAGGCCGCGTTAGCCTGAAAAAATAAACAGACACATTAGATACAAACCTATTTATTAAAAAAAAGAAGAAGAAGTAAAATTTAGGTAATAAGAGGTAAAATCGGCTCGGCCCGTCAGGCCACAATGGCGGGGGTTGGCAGGCGAAGTCTGCCAGCGGTGACTTGCGTCTCCGTAGAGCTCACATATAGGGATCCTCCACCGAATAGTCTCGATAATATCGATTCGGCCTCTTAAAACATTGATGCATTCAGATGCAATGATAGGAGTTGTTTCAGAGCGCTCTGGAGACCTCCCTCAAAAGCATTTCCTACGAAGCAGTAAAGTACTGTGATTGTTTCCTGAGTTGACAATTGTGGAGTAGACCAATGGATAGGATAATGGTCTCGTGAGCCGAAGGTCGTGGGTTCGTATTCAGCTGGCATGGTCAATTTTCTTTTGCTCTTAGAACTCCCGAAGTATACTTCTAAAACGTCATTCTGACCTGCATGTCCAACTAATCTGCATTTTCACTAACGGATTGACTACTTGATGTTTTGTATTTTTGAGATGCGAGCTTGCGAGCATCCAGACCACCAAACTATACACTTCATTCTGACCTACATGTCCAACCATTCTGCATTTTTACTAAGGGATTGACTACTTGATGTTATGTAGTTTTGAGATGCGAGCATCCAGACCACCAACTATATACTTCATTCTGATCTACATGTCCAACTAACCTGCATTTTAACTAAGGGATTGACTACTTGATGTTATGTATTTTTGAGATGCGAGATTGCGAGCATCCAGACCACTAAACTATACACTTCATTCTTTCTGATCTACATGTCCAACTAATCTGCATTTTTACTGAGGGATTGACAACTTGATGTTATGTATTTTTGAGATGCGAGCTTGCGAGCATCCAGACCACCAAACCACTTTATTCTGATCTACCTGTCCAACTAATCTGTATTTTTACTAAGGGATTGACTGGAACTTCTTCCATTTTAGCGCTGATTTCAAAATGAGCGAATCGATGTGTTGAGAGGCTGAATCTATACTATCGAGAATGGCTGTTCGATGGCAGTAAATAAGAGTGGGGGATCCCTATATGTGTGCTCCACGGGGACGCAAGTGTCAGGGGTGGCCCTGATACATACATACATATACACTCATAATTGGACAAAGTGAATACAATAGTGCATATTTAAAAAAAGAAAATGTGTTAAGAAAAACTCCTTTTCAATTCTTCCTAATCTGCAATTCAAAGATTTTGGATTTTACACATGCTCTTCCTGGTGCTGGTAAATTGAAATCCTCTGGCGTTCTTGGAAAATTCGCTGCACACTCATACCCCCCAGCTACTGTACATTGTATGTTGGTATAGTACCTATAGTATAGGTAAACTTTTTTTTACTAAGTTCTTCGTATCTTCGTAATCAGGAAGAAAAGTCATTAAGAAGAGAATAGCATGTGGCCTCTACTCATAATATTGGGGTCTTGTTACGAAGTTTAAAGAAAAAGTAAGATGGGGATGAAAGTTACTAAGAGTTGAATAGGTAAGTGGGCACTTCTCCGACATCGTGTAGGTATATGTAGGCTCCGTAGATACGAGAAAACAAATTGTTTGATGATAGATATCTTTTTGTAAAAATGACTAGAAGCTAGAACGAAACTCAAAAACAATACACGGACATACATTCATTAGTTCCAGTAACAGACGACTTCTGACGGCGACGAAGGCATTTGATTAGTTCGCATGATCATATGAGCAAATTTTCTTAAATTAGTTATTATTTTCTTAAATGTTGATTTTTTTTAAATTCTTTGTAAAATTGTTTTGAAATTTGAAGAGTGCAAAGAAATTGTATGGCAAAAAACTTATTCTAAATAATAATCCGTTCAAAAAGAATGATTGGATTTTTAGCTGTTTTTGCAGTTTTTAACAATTATTTTTAAAGCACATATTACCGGTATTTAAGTAAATCTGTTATATAAAATGCTGAATGTTCTAGGTAGTTTATAGTTGATAAACTTAATTTAAGTAATGTTCTGTTAAATAATAACAATTTCATTATTTTTAGCTGTTTGCTATTTTTAGAGAATTTTTTTTTTTTTTTTTTTTTGGAATTTGATCAATTTGTTATTCTCAAAATGTGCTGCCCAACGAACTTATCCTTTCATTTGGAATGCTATATTTTTTGACGCAAAAACGGAATTTTTATCAGCCTAAGGAGAGTTGTTGTCTGGAATGACCCTTATAAATATAGCTTCTTATTAAAAAGAGTTAAACTTCGGAAATCGTTTCAGAATGCTTCAAAACGGGTTTTCATGAAGGAAATATCCATTTTTTAAAAATTTTTGGCAATATTTCATAAAAATTTGCTAAAAGGTAGGTTGGTAACACTAGGTTGCATATTTATTTTCCTTCAAAGTGACTATCAAATCGGATAGAACCCGTTTCCAAAAGATCTACCGAAGCAACAATTACCTAAATGTGAAAAGGAAGGTAGAGGTACCTACCTAACATTGTACATCACCCTTCAAGAAATTCTGTTTGGCTATGGATGGACGTATTTATATGAATTCATTAATATTCAACCTGTTATCTATCTTTGTATGTAAAATACTAGACAACGATTTGAGATCTACAAGTTTGCAGTTATTTTATCAGTCCAAATCCATTCTAGTATTAATTTAACTTTGCATTAATGGATTAGCATGCCCATATTTCAGGGAGAGTCCAATAGTGCAGTTAATAGGTAGGAGGATGGGGTGCATTCAGCGAAACGGTGCCTAACTGGTTTCAAACGGTTTAGTACCTATATCAGTCACACAAAGATGAAAATGGTTGGCAAACTTGATGCTGCAAACGAACTTGAATTTGCAAAATATATGGTAGATAAAAGTCCACAGGTAAATATATAGTGGGCACATGTACGGAAGTCCTTCATCTCAAAAATTAGGCGCACACTTACCAAGACGAGTTGCGTGTCAGTGCTGAGGCTTCCTTCACTCAGTAAATCCTTGATTTGATTCTTCGTCTTCTCGGCAATCCAAGCGTTGATGGATTGGACAGCTGCTTTAGGGTTTGCAGCGAAGTCCGTAACAGCGATTTCATTTTTGAAAAGGTCCTTCATACAATCCCTCACCTACAAGAAAGATAATATATCATTAAAAGCACCCAGTAGTAATAAATAGGTTCAAGTATGTATGCTCTGTCTGAAAGTAAAATCTTGAACTTTGCATTAAATTGTGTCATGTCGGCATCTGCGTACTACAGAGTCACTAAAAAATCTACTAATATTTGGCGCCCAATAAAAAAAATGTTCTAAAATTCCTAGTTTCCAGAAAATGGTGCATATTATTCGGTTCGTAATATTCTAGAGTAACTAACAAAAGCTTTTCCTTTTGAAAATTTATTGTTTTATGAAGTTAATATTGTTCATTTTTCTTATTGAAGTTTATTTCATAAATTCTTCAGGTCCTCTAATCCTGGGTATTTACTTAGGAAAAAGATCATCCAAATCAGCCACGACTTTTTTTGAGATAGGAATAACGAATACTATTACAGTATCTTGATAAATCGAATATCACTAAATGCAACAGTCAATGGGAAGCTTCGAACCTGATTGTTTTTACAGTAGGTACCTACCTATTTAGTAATAATACATTAGTTAATATATTTTATCAAGTAATGCATTAATTTACCTTGCTAGTTAAATAAATTAATGTTGAAGTTACCTACCTCTTGTTTCGGGGAAATGAACAACTTGTTGGCGCTGGAAAGTTCGTAGCTTTCGGAGCCATTGACGCTCCTCATATCTTGGAAGTATTTCTCCACTCCGTATGCTCGCATTGTGTTCAATTTGCTCTGAGAACAAAAACAGTAACTAAGTTTAAAGCCACTAAAATGGTAGTACGAACATTGATGCATAATATACATTATTTACATACCTATGTATTTAAGTTTTATGTACTTATTGACTTGGCATTTTCTTGAGACTGGAAGGTTGTACTGGTTGTAAGCCTTTGAGAAGGCGAATGAGGTCATATTGTCTCTAATGTGCTTCTAGGCGCCACCAATATCGCACCTACGATTCTGAGGGAGCTGCAACACCTAAAGTCATTTCCACATGACATTCACTGAGGGCTTTTGCCACCCTCATTTGAATCCCCTTCGCTAGATAAAGTTGTGACATATTGTGCGGGATGTTTTCCAGTGACAGTTTTAGGATTCCCCAGGGAATCCAAACTGGCATCTAGAAGAGTACCGTCTCCCGTCCTCATGCACTCACAATGATTGAGCTATGGGATTCCTCAGGTGAGGTCAAAGCGTTAGGTAGGAGAGAATCCTTCTCTGTGCCGGGCTATTGACGATTCTGGCCTGATGTAGATGTATAGGAAAAATCTCAAGGTGGGGTTATTTTGGGCCCCAAGCACAGAAGCCTGGTGGCTTATTGTACTTTTCTGAGAGTTTTGCGTTTAATCAAAGGGATTCAGCCCTCTGGTGAGGGATGTGAGTCCTTTGATTAATTGTTCGCTTCAAATAGACATCATTGGGGTTTGTGCCCCAAAGAGTTCAAATCTGCGGCAGGTGACTGCAGGGCACTCGAAGATTATGTGAGATACTGTTTCGTTTGTCTCCTCGCATAGTCTCCACAGGTTTGAGTTTTGTGTGACCCCTATGCGATGTAGGTGGAAACGTTGGAGTGCAAAGCCGGTTATAAGCCCGAATATTGTTTTAAGTTCCCTACGGCTCTTCCTGAGAAGTCCCTCAATAAGTTTGGTGTTGGGTTTAGCCACCATGAGCTTGCTGTGGACATGCCCCTCAATATTGGACCTCTTCTTGTGGTCTGTTGGTCAACCCACATGTTGATGATCCTTCTGAAGGTAGTTTTTGGTAGGCCAACTGCTGGCTCAGGCCATAGAAAAGGGGTTTGGGAGCTCCTTTTTGCGAGCTCATCCGCCTTTTCATTACGGTAATATCTTTATGCCCTAGCATCCTCTCCAGCTAAACCCGGTTGTGTTTCGCTAGGGTGTTGAGGGTTTGAATAGAACACCAGACCACCCGCGAAGAGATGGTTGAGGCCATTAATGGTTTTATCGAGGCTTGGCTGTCAGAGAGGATACGGACGTGGGCACCATAGTGCCCCCTCCTAATTCTCTCCGTAGCCTTAATGGGGGGCGCTGTTTGGCACCTTCTCCGGTAAATAAACTGCCCCCCCCCCCCCCCCCCCCCCCCCCACCCACCATACTGGAAGTTGTATTTGCGGGGCAATGGTTTCTTCACCTCTAACAAGCAATCCATTCTGCGAAAATGGAGTTGGAGGTACCTACTATGTAGGAATGTTGACTCGGTTGGTGGGAGTCCCTCTTCACACATCTCGGAATTTACAGTTTTGTGAATATCAAAAAAATCCGGGTACCAACCTGCTTAGTTGGTAACGCGAGCTGGAACCAGGGTTGCCAGGTGTCCGGTTTTGGCCCGGACAGTCCGGTTTTTTTACAAGATGTCCGGGCGAAAATCACTCTGAAAGTCAAATGTCCAGTTTTCATAGGAAGGGCGGTAAATTTTCAGTTTTTGAAGCTCGTAGATTGGTAGGTATCCTACGATCTCACCCGTGACTTCTGGAGGACATACATACCTACCTGCATCAACGTAGAGTTATCGTTTGGCAATCGGCACTAGTAAGCTATCTAAATTCCCAAAATTATGAACATTTTGAATTCTCGTCACATTATTTCATTATAAGGAATTCTCGATCTGTTCCGTCGGCCATTTCTTTTACATTCGGTCTTTCAGTTTTAGACGGAGGAAAATAATCGTAAAATGACGGATATAATCTTTAGGGAGTACTGCTAGGTTATTCTACCATTTTCTGACTGCATGTCAAAATAGGGATGAAATTATGGGTACCTGCAGGTTGATATTATCGGCGCACAAAAATGTAGGTATGTAAAACATCTACCTATAAAATTTGAAGAAAAATCACTTAAATTTCAAAAAACAATATTAGGTATTTAATGGAATACAATAGAAAATGCATATCAAATAGATAATTCATATCAACTATCAATCATACGCATCAATTATTGTGCTGTAGGTATGCATCGAACCTTTGTAGAAATAATAGGTTTTTGAATCTGCCTTCTCAAATCATCATGTCCAGTTTTTTCACATACCATAACATGGCAACCCTGGCTAGAACGCGTGCCTCAACCCGTAGGTTATGATAGGTACCTACTTGGCTTATGTCAAGAACATGGACTGTGTGAACAGTCTCCTTGCTGGACGATTTTCCTTTGGTACCACATTGCGACTGTGACGTCCGTGAAAATCTGGTAAACATTTGGGCAGGCAGCACACTAGGAGAGCGTAAAACTCCTAGATTCAGATTGATAAACCTACAGAGGTACCTACTTACGATAACGAAAGAGATCCAGTATGAAGGAGTACCTACCTAAGCTGTATGCTGCACCCGCCTTCTAAATTGGTACACGTTCCACATCAATCATTTTTGCCATCGAGCCCACATCCTTTCACCACATTTTCGTCGGTATCATCTCTACAAAGCACACGAAAATGAAAGTTTCATTTGAGGTACCTACTACCACGAACGAATCTCGTGCTCCAAATCAATTTTTTTTTTTTTTCGATGCGGGACCACAATCAGATAAATAATTGGAAAAGCCTACATCTAGAAAATATTCATTTCGAATGATATGAAACACGCGAATCCCTAATAAACGCGGGTCCCGGTTGGGCCTACCTCATGTGACACGAAATTAGTTGCGTAATGTTTTATATGGGTCTTCGTGCGTATTTCCTATCATAGTTTTTAGGGTTTGGAGCTGACTGAATTTCAATATATTGTCCAGTGTAATTGATGGAGATAGAAGCATTTGGATAAAATCTACCATTCGTTTGGAAGGGGTAATGTTTTGCTAATGGTTCATCAAGAAATTCGAGAGTTTTACGCAGCAGTATATGCAGGGTAACCGGTAAACGCCAAAAAGGCCAAAACTGTCATGTTTTTTCACGTAAAGCACGTTTTTTTTTTCATTTAAAATCTGCTGCTCTTGAATCCTCTTGAAAATTTCATTGAATTCCCTATTAGAATAAAATAATTTCGTTTTACAAAACTTCATTTTCTCCCACAATTAGCAAAGTCAAAGAAAAATTAACTTTACAGAATGGATACCCTCATCACCGGCAAGTGGAATTTAGGACCTGGCAAGTCTGACTGTAACACCAATATTCGGATTCAAATCAATCCAATTCTAAATTATCTGAAACTGACCTCATTGGGGGGGAGGGCGAGCGTTTTCTTGATGGAAGCTTCGGTCTGATTGGCGGCAGAGAAATACGCCAAGAGCAGGGCGTTGTAGACGCTGTGCGGGGAGAAAAAGATGTTTTCCGTGGGGTTGGCTGTGATGATCTGGTTGAGGATGTTGAGCGTGAACTGCTGCTGACCCTTGAAGAGCGCCAGTCGGGAGTTGGGGTCCTGCGGCAGGGCTGCGTCGTTGTCGCTCAAGCATTGCGAATATATCGCCGGCACGGCCAAGAGTATCAGGAACAATTCATTCATCTGCAATGAAACCGGAAATTCGATTAAAACGGCGTGATGGAACGTTTAAAAAAGGATGTTGGAAGACCAGAAACATTTCAAAAATTTCCAGAAATTGTATTTATTCAAAACTTTCTATGGTCGAGCTCATGTAAGTATTTGTCTCTAGAAGGTAATTTTGCTCTCGTGTCTACCTCAAGGTAGCGGAAGCACTGTTTTCACTTTCGGGAGAAAAAAATTTGTTGGTCTCCGAAATCAAAATTTCGACTCGCGTTTTTACCATTCTGAAAAAACGTTTGTTCTGTGTCTGTGTGTGTGTGTGTGTGTGTGTGTGTGTGTGTGTGTGTGTGTGTGTGTGTGTGTGTGTGTCCAATCCAATACTTCACTCCGCGCATGCATTTTCTCACGCCTTAGACGTTAGATTTCGCCTAAATTTGGATGATAGTTGGGAGAAGACGATTTAATTATCCCACATCAATTTCAACATAATTATATCATCAGTAGTAACTGCGCATGCGCCAATGTGGAATCCTTGTAACGACTTTAATTTCCACAGTTTTCATCCGATTTTGATGAAATTGTCAGTGAATGCGCAGGTTAGGTCGAAGATGGTGCCGTACCGATTTTATTGTTCTCAACTCATCAGTTCATTCTGCGCTTGCGCAAACGTAAATTACATTGAGTACTATTTTTTCGTTCTTCAATTGACCGATTATGACGTTTCACGCTATTTCTTGATTATTCTTTTCCGTTATGGAATATTTAAGATCATTTAAAAGTTTTCAATGGTCTATAAATTCATGATGGGTAAACGAGGAAGCTATGTACCACACCCAGCTTTTTTAAGGATTGAAGCACACTGCATTTAGATGAACTTCAACTCTGATTTATTAAATGAGGTTAAAATTGAAAATTTCAAAGGAAAAGTGGAGGAATTCGGGTTTTAAAGAGAAATTACTCCTAAAAATCATATCTTGAAAACAGAATGAGAAAACGAATCCTGTTTGAAATGTTTTTACTCCATTTTCAAATTTCAATGTAAGTAGTTCTTTTGGGAGATGAAAAAGTGTTTTTCTTAAAATCAAAATTTCTACTCGCATTTCATGTTTTAGACCATTCTGAGTAACTTTATGTCAGTTTAAGGGTAAGGGTATGTCAGTTTAAGATGTGTGCGTTATAGGTATGTGCATAGAAAACTGATGGGTACTAGCGTAGGTATGTAACGTGGGCAGTAAGGTAACGTAACTAATATGTAAAGTAGGTTTGTAACGTAATTTATGTAACGTAGGTATATGTGTCCGCAAAACCTTGCAACACGCATAAATTCTTTCGATTTTGAACACATTTTCAGGGAATATTTGGAATATATTGTAGATGTAGATGGTTTATCAGTTTCCTTACTCACAAATCAATATATTCAACCGCGCATGCGCAATCCTAAAATCCATCAAGCATTATTTTCTCACGGCCCAATTGTCCGATCTTGCTCAAAGTTATGGAATAGAATACGATTTTATCATCCCATACAAATTTATCATATTCGTATCAATGGTAGCTGCTGCGCATGCGCGAATGCAAAACCTTGCCACAAGAATAACCTCTATAGTTTTCATTCGTTATTGATGAAATTTTCTAGAAATTTTCGGATTAGGCTTAGAATGACACATCTATCTAAGCTTAATAGTTTTCCCATATTCTTTTCGTTCGATCTCATTGAAATTCGGTGGGTCGTTTGAAAATTTGACGGTTTGATTGCCTCTTGTGAGTTTTATCACGATCGCAGCATTAGTACCTAGGTGCTTTGCATTCAAGGTTCGGTTTATTGTGTATAGTTGGAGTTGTACATTTTCAGTTATTCGAAAGCAATTGGGGTAGGATATAAGAAAGAGTACTTGATTCAAGTTAACAGTATCAATTACGGGGCTATTTGAGTTCATGTTACTCACAGTTGATTTTGAGTTAGTCTCGCTCGTATCTTAGTGTTACGAATTTTCCACAATCATTTACCTCATTTATATATTTAATACCGGAGAAATATTTCAGATCAATACGAACTAATTGGTATATATAGGTGTAAGACACGCATATATTAGTAATCAAATACATTCGTTTGGTTAATACATTCACTATCAAATAATTGTTATCATTCAAGAAAACTGAAATTGTATCGCTGTAGTTTAGTTGTTTGAGTAGGTAATGTTTATAATTTTAAACGGGAACCAATGCAAAAATCAAATTGGGACCGCCTGGTGACTTTAACTAAAGTTTATAAAAATAAGTTAGGTAGTTACTGGTAATTAAATTCTAATTTGACACATTAAAATTGAAATAGAAGCGAGAGTGGAGGAGATAGGATAAAGGTCAGGGCCGAGGATAACATTTCATAACGGATCCAGATACAAATCAGTAATGGCTCGTGACTAAATGATAAACCGTTTCAATCAATCAAGGAAAAACATTCTTAAACCCGCCTAAAAATTTGTTGTTTCGTCAAGGTTCATATATGGTTACGGTGAATTTGAAAAATGAAGATAGGCGTATAAGATTGTATACTTACGGATGCAAAATCTCTTTAGATCACGCACTCTAATAATGACACGTTAATTTTGTCTCACTTTCGGCCGGGTTATGATGGCAAAAACATGTTCCAAATATTAAAAAAAAAAAAAAACTAGAGAAAACGATAACTGGAATCATATTTCGATCAATTTTTTGGTGTTTACTACAAAACGACATGAATATTTTTACCAAATAAATACCTACATTAATAAGAGGGCGGTAAGGCAATCGCCATGCGGGTCTTCAGAAATACGAGTACATATCGGGAGCAATCGATAACTGAGTTGGCGATAGACGTTCAACTTTTGTTGTCGAACGAAAGCGTAGTAACGAGCTGGTAACTACGACTTATCAAAACCACAATAATTGATAGTGTTTATTAGTGATATTCTTTGTCTGGCAGTCGTTAGTGCATTCCCATCGAGTAGGTACGTATAAGTTCAAGGTTAGATAACCTACCTGTTATTGCTCTAAAACCAAAGTTCACATCATAATTCCCCCGTCTTTTATTATTATCGAAATAATAAACCATTGTGAGCATGAATATTATATGTTTTCTACATATCTTTGGACAAATCAGGAAATTATATTCTGTTCTAAAAGGAAATACACTGACGTCCTATCAAAATTTGTTGGTTCACAATTAAACGTAGATATCTACTTGCAACCGTGGGTTGGTATATTTATTTGATATTTATATTATATTTAAATTTATTATTTATATTACTAAATACAGCAACTACATATTGAGATAAAATAACAAAAGCACCAACGCAGGGCGTATTAAATATATATATATATACTATTTTGATATTTTGAGGTGTTACAGACGGTCGGAAAATATAGGAAATAAATAAATAATTATAACTTAAAATATTGAGTATGTTTCGCCGTATCGGGGTATCTCAGCAGGAGTGCTCCGTGGTATCACCACCCGCGTCCTGAGGGGTTCTTACTTGAACTTGTGGTCATTTTATAGGGGCACTTCCTTTCATCCCATTTTTCCTCCTCATCCTGCAACATCCCTTATCCCTAGAGCCGGCGTCGGGTAGACCTGGCGTCCTCCCCAATTATTATTGATTTGTTTTTCAATTTAATGGTGTGCACCCTCCGCCTTTGAGGGGAGTTTGTAGAAAAAAAAAACGTATGTGTGTCATTACAGACCATAACTCTCCTTAGGGATGAGATAAATATTCCGTTCTTGAGCCAAAAAAATGAATTCGAATACGAAAAGATGAATTCGTTGGCCAGCAATTTTCAAGCTCATTAAATTAGTCACATTTCATTATATGTGCTTAAAAAAACCCATTAAAAATGACTAAAAACGGCTAACAATTGATCAATTTATGTTTTTTAGCATGATTGGGACTTTTTCCGTTTGAAACATTCATTCATTCAATAGAAGCTTTCGCAATTTGAATTACTCTCTACTTTTCTTATCTTTTCACCTAAGTAGGTTTAATTCTGAGGTATTATATTCATGACAGGCTTTCTGCTACCAGTCGCTCAAAATCGCGGAATCAGTTTGAAAGTTGTTTAAGAGAATCATTCACTCCCTTGCAATCCGCTCTAATGATATTCGCGAGTCACAGTTACTATTCAGCTGGTAAAAACGATCTCAGTGAGCTTCGGCTTTGGCGTGAGAAAGCTTCCACGATGATTCGGCCGATCGGATCCTCCAAGTTGAAGAGTATCGAACCGAAATGCGTCAGAATACGACGCGAGCTGCATTTGAAAGCATTCAGTTCTCATACCGACGTCATTCGTCAAGCAGGGAAAATCTTGAGATCGTGAGCGAAATCTAACAGATCGTGAGACTCGTCAGCCTGTAATAATGAAGGGATGGGAAGCTATTTGGAGTTCAACAAGTCACGAGCTGGCGAAACGTGGAATAATGGTTGATTCCTACTGGAAAATCATTGTAGAAAACGTCCCAAGTTATTACACATTGGTTTTTTACGCGAATATCTGGGATTAACTCGTTTGACGCTTGTTTTAATGCCTTCCCTGATAAGACTTCTATTAAATTTCTTTACTGCACCCTTGTTAGAATTCATTTGGAGTTCGCCGCAGTGATATGGAATCCAAGCTAATCTACATACGTTGTCCATTGAAAGGGCCCAGCACAAATTCCTAAAGCTGGCTTATTTAAAATGCGAGTCTATCGATGGGTTCTCCGATATGAATACGAGAAAACTCTTAGGGTCAGGGACTCACTGGAGCAAAAGAGGATGCAATTCGATATCATCACGCTCCTCAAGATTTTGAGAGTAGATTACGACTAGCCGTGCCTGTTGGCTAAAATCAACAACAGGGTTCCAATATGGGGCTCTGCATATAAAACACAACTAGAACCAGTGTACATTAATCAAAAATTGTTAATTAAAATTCTGTTTAAAAGACTGTTAAGATATCCAACAGATAAATTATTTAAGGAGTGCGAGTTGTTGGATGTTTATCAATTGATCGAAAAAACCACATTAATATATGTACATATGAAAGTTCTTGAAAATAAAATTGAAAGGGTAGAAGTAGGTACGAGAAGTGCAGATAAGGTAACACTTAACCACCTTTGAAGCTGAAAACTACTGCAGCCTAAAGATTTTATTTTCACAAAGGAGTTATTCTTTATAATTTATTGCCTAAACAACTTTTATGTAAAGAAATATTGCCTTTGAAAACTTTTAAATTGCGGATCAAAATGTATTATTATAAGACGCTTATATAGAAAACATTCATTTGTAATCTCGTGATAGATATATTTTTTTAATTTGTTTATCGAATTTTATTATAATTTTTTAATATTAATTTTCTAGGTTTTTCTACTAAGAAGTAATAAAGTTTATGTTGTTTATTTTTAAGTATAGAGAGAGAGACTGATTAGGTTTTCGGCGCTCCAGTTCCCAGCACAAGAGCTTCTTAAAGGGAACTGTCGCATTTAGCAATGTTTATGCAAATTTAATAAATTGTAAAATTGTAATAATAGATGCTTATTAGTAATTTAAAAAACCAGGCCAACTTAGGAATATCATCTTTTCAATTATTGGTTGCATTCCTCAGTAGTTCGTTTGCAATATATGGTGAACTACCTCTCTTCTGTGATTGCGGGTCGGACTCATTAGAAGCTATCAAGCGGAAGTTAAGACTCTACTTTGGCAATTTTCATGTTCAACAGTGATTTTTAATTTCAAATGTTTTCACTATGTACATGCTGTAACTTAATTCTATATTTTGTTCGTTATTTTTTCTAAGGTTCCAAGGTCCCTAACGCGCATGCACGATAGGCTGTATTATCGTTATTAATTGTTTTCATAAGTTCGTATATAAGAACTTTTCTGGCTGAATTAAAAAAATTCTCTTTTGTATTGTAATAGAGATGATAATCCCGTTAATAAATAATAAAGTCATGATTTTAAATGAAGTGAATTTGAATTGTTGGCAAAATCGTCTTCCTATCGGATTAGTCGCGCAATAAGTCTCAGGGATTAAGTCCCATACTTATCAAAATATAAGAATGTTGCGGGAAAACCTCGTTTTGTTCCACTGCGCGTGGAGTTTGCTTTCCACTCTCCTTCGACGAGGCATTTTGAGTTGAGAAACCAGTATTTCGAACGCTTTAACCTACAGTTATGGGCCAGTGTTATGTCTCCTCTTACGTCGGCGAACCGGACTTGCTTTGGAACGGAGGCGCCGGCACATTCTACGATCGTTGGTAAACCTCAGACAAAAATAAAACCGACTTTTCATTCTGATCAGACGAAACACGCATATCACTGTTTGGAGTTGTCGAGGTAAACTAACTGGGGAAACAGGAAGCGCACGCTTAATATTACCTTTTATGGGAAAAACAACTATAAGGTTAAGTACTTATTTTTGGACACGAACAAAATGTAAATTCAAGTATATTCTACAAACGAAAATTGGTGGGCTCATTTCTAATCAAAAACAATCAAAATCGCCACCGAAGGATATACAAAATTACATGTGAATGTTCAAAAGAATACGTAGGAGAATCCGGAGACCGTATAAAGATAGAGTACTGAACATTTCAGAAGGAGCTCAAATTCGGAAGTAAGTAGCTGAAAAACAGGAAGCAGTTTCCAACCTAAAATATCTCTCCGAATCTGCAACTTTAGTGGAAGTGGAGCCGCCCCATTACCAGCGGACGGTTAAAGATGGACTCCATATTCAAATTATTGACCCGGACAAAAAACTCAACAAAAGAAACAGAAAAATTTTGAAAGCAATCACCAACACGTTTTTGATAGGTACACTCCAACATACATAAAAATTATCACCAAGCTAAAACACAACACTTATTTTGTTATCTCATGACTAAGGAAACAAACAGTTTCCGAAACGAGTCCTTCTCGAACGATCAAGTTTGTCCCCCACCCCGGCAACTACTTGGAACCGTTCCCTACAAGAAGAACTGTGAGTTCTTCAATTCCATGTAGGTCAGAATGAAGTGTATAGTTTGGTTGTCTGGATGCTCGCAAGCTCGCATCTCAAAAATACATAACATCAAGTAGTCAATCCCTTAGTGAAAATGCAGATTAGTTGGATATGTAGATCAGAATGATCGGTTCCAAGTAGTTGCCGGGGTGGGGGACAAACTTGATCGTTCGAGAAGGTCTCGTGTTTCCGAAAGCTTGAGAATTAAAAGTGTTAACCATCATTCGTTGAACCCTTATAAAATAATCATTAAACTAACTCAACACGGTTTGAAAGCGAGAATCCCTGTATCAAACTACACCCCAACTTCCAATCATACTAAGGTGCGTAATTACGTTTATGATAACATTTTGTTACTATTTACGTCGACAAATTTCAGGACATCCTTCAACAGAACTGATTATATCATATCTTAAAATGATTATGTTTTTTATTTATCTTTTAATCTTATTACCTATCTTATAATGGTATGAAGTCGCTAGGCAACCGGATTCGTATAATAATAATAATAATATATCCATATAACAAAATTCTGCATCCTCTACAACTTATGGAGGGGCTCTGCCCACCCTGCCCCTCCTCAAACTACGCCACAGGTGATAGGTACATACAACCATTGGTTTTTTGCCATTTTAAATGTTTGAATAACCGTTCCACGCATACCTACCTGAGACGTATTGAGTGCATTTGGGCCGATTTTAACGCCGACGCGGTAAAAATAGCTTTCTTTACAAACTCGGAACTAACTCACAATTCAACAAACGCCGTCAACTTTCACTGCCTGCTGCCTACCCGGATGAGTAAGAAGAGAAACCCCGCTCGCCCCGTTGGAAAGAAGTTATGACTCCTCCAAGGAAACTTTGTCTCAGATTCGTTTCGACGCGGCCTCACTGATTTTCGTCAATGGTTGGCCGCGAGTCAAGGACGGGCTCCTTTTCGTAGTAAAGGTCCTTTTACAGAAGCCATTATGCTTACCACCAATATGATATTCATGCACAACACACAATGCATATCGTGAAAGAATACAACGTGAACAGCCTTAAAAATGTTTTAGTAACCCCTATTTTCCCCCCATTAGCGAATTTTCGTAGAAAATGAAGCTATTGCAATGGCTCGTTAATTTTTAAAATCAAAATTTCTAAAAATTTCTTCATTGAAATCCGTTTTGAGGCATTCTGAAACGATTCCAGAAGTTTGCGTTTTTTCACATGTATATACGACTTATAATATACAAAGTGATTTTGTTCTTGAACGCTATTTGAATAGATGAAAGATGGTGTGTTGTTCTTGAGAGTCAGTCATAAGAGGAAAAACCCTCAATGTTTCAACGCCAACGTTTCGTCCAACTTTTATTACATCTCCCTAATGCTTGATTCCAAACTTGGTTTTTGGGCTCAGATATGCAAAGCGGCAGACAAGGCGGCAACAAAGGTCGGGAATCTGAGTAGGCTCATGGCAAACGTAGGAGGCCCTTCTCCGGCCAAACGCAAGCTGCTGATGCGGAAAGCTGATGCCATTATGATGTATGGAGCCGAGGTTTGGGCAGAAGCCCTTAGGTTCCAAAAATATCGAAACAGGATGGAGGCAATCCAAAGACTAGGAGCTCTCAGGATGTGCAGTGCATACAGGACAGTTTCTGGCCCCGCTGCTCAAGTTATTGCGGGAGTGGTCCCAATTATTGATCTCCTTGCTGAAGAGCGAAGGAGGATCTGCGGAAAGGAGAGAACCCAGTGTGGAACATCAAGAAAGAGGAAAGAGGAGAAACACTGAGGAAATGGCAGGCTAGATAGAAGGATGGGACCCGAGGCCGCTGGACATACCGGTTGATTCCCAGCCTGGACGTCTGGGTGAATAGAAAGCACGGTGAGGTGAATTATTACCATGAATCATTACTATGGTTACTTCCGTTCATACCTTGCAAAGATAGGAAAGACGGAGGATCAAGGATACAGCTACTGTCGACAGGGGAATAAAGATGCCCATCACACATATCTTGTGTGCCGAAAGTGGGGAGGTGCTCGCCGAGTCCCGGAGGAGAGAGCCGGAGTAGCCGAGAAGAATAACTGGGACGCGGTGGCTACATACATTTTTGCCGTCTTAAAAGCCAAGGAGCAGGATAGATCTTGGGAATAAAGAAGACATAGAGAGATGAGGAGCCAAAAAGGCCAAAAAAAGGGAACTACTCCGAAGTAATACTACATAAGTGGTTCCATGGTAGTGCTCTATACGAAGAGAGAGAGTGGTGGTTTTTAGTTGGTATGCCCTAAAAGCCCTAAAAGGGAGACTCCAACTCTGTTGAGGAGTACAGTCACTCCTCTTTGTTCATAAAGAATTTTCCCCACTCCACAAAAAAAAAAAAAAAAAAAAAAAAAAATCAAGCTTGGCAGACTTATTTTGCGGTTTTACCGGATGCGGCCGAACAATCATTCTCACGTAATAATTGAGCGAGGCTCCGCACCTCGGGGAGTTGAATGCTAACTCGGGCTAGAAAAGAAAATTACAGCCAACATAATGTTCCGTCAGATTTTGTGAATACAGAAGCCAATAATACTTCCATGAATGAAATTATCACGTAACACTCTTGGTAGATGATTGTGGTTCCTGAAGCGGAGTCATCATAAAATTATAGAATGTTTCGATCCTGAGGGTTTTAGTGGAAAAAGTCCACAACCATGAAAATTGATAGTATTGCGTATCGCGGTTTTATTACCTTATCTACTAGAGGAAGCCAATAGAAATGGGATAAATAAAAGTTGAAAAATTCAAACAACGAAAAAGAAAAAATCACGTGAAGAAAACCTCCCTGCCTCTTTTGAGGTGTAGTAGTTTCGTAGATGAAGTTTGCAGAAGTACCTAATAAATAGTTGATAGATGTGGTAATTTTGAATTTATTTGAAAAAAAAACCAAAACTAAAATAACGAATTTCTCTATGTCAAGTTATATTTAGAAACTAGGAAGATATTAAATGACTTTTCACTCCGCTTTTGTGTCCACGGCCATTTTAACACTGAATGTGTCGTAGTCTTAGCCTAGGCATCTTCAACCGAAAACGAAACGTTTATGTGTCACGAAAATGTGTTGCGTTTTTGTGAAACTAAAATCTGTTGCAACAATTTACTGATGATTTCCGCTTACAACCGAGTCGTTGCTAGGCAAATGGTACAAAATTCGTGTACCATTCGTTCGAAAGCTCTCGATTTATCCAACCTTGATTAAGTTAACTACTGCGAAGTGCGTGGCCAACAAGCTGAGTTATGGGCATGGTTATATGAATAATTGTTTACACACAGTATGGCATCTTTGGACCCAAAAACCAATTGGGGGGGTTCAGTACTTTCCAGCTGCTGCAGGTATTTTGTCCTTGGTGGTTAGAAAAACCGTTGGGGTGAAAGTGATGAATGAAAGCGTCATGGCAATGTTGCCACACATATAATTGGCCCATTCTAATACGGCAACCGCTCGTAAGTGATTTTGAATGAATTAAACGTTCTGAACAATCGGTTAATTGTCACAGATTAGGCTTGCCGATAATTCATGAGCTAGGTAGTTACGCGAATGTAGAGCGGTGTATTAATTGAAACTATCAACTTACCATGTGATTGCTTTTTCAGCGAAGTGGTGTTATGACCTCGTATATGGCTAGTAGTTTATAATCCTAAACTTGTTCAAGTCAGTAGAAAGTACTGTATACATGTGAGTATACTGTTATGTATGCAAGCAAAATTATCTGATGTAAGTACATCCAACTTAAAGAGAACATTGATAGGTTTTGTTTTTGTGATTCCCGTCGCGTTCATCACAAACCTCTGTTGACCAATTCTTAAATTAGGCAAGCAGGTGCCAGCCCATTATGTCACCTGGCGTCTCGAACAGATCAAGGACATTCAACTCACAGGATGTGGGTCGCGTCACTTGCGCACAGACCTGCCTACCTATTTGACTCAGACGATTACCAAATCTATAAATACGCATGAGCTCCAACTCATTAGGAGAGAGTTAAATGTGATGGTTTATCACCGTTGAGGGAATCCCGTCCTAACCTTCGAACGGATAGGTATGATATTTGTACACTGTCTTATAAGCCGTTGGAAACTCAGTAATACGTCTACCAAAAACCAAGTTCACTTTATCGTCCCAACCGAATGATGCTTATTTTATCAGCCTTTATTTTATCTACTAACCGGTTACCCATGCGTTTCACGGAGCCACCTGTATGGGTTAATCGGTGCATAGACTGCTGAACGTCCCAAAGAGTCGCCCTATTAAATTTCAACTTCCTAGGGTGAACAGGAGAGAATTTTGCTCACTCTGCTGAGTACAACATTTTTGCTCCGTAAGCTCAGAGAGAGACTGCCGGATTTTACTGTGTTATCAGCTTTTCATGCTGTTTTTCAAAGTAAATTATCGTACACTATTTGTGCTGGGGCATCCTCTTTAATTTTTGGTTGCCAGCGACGTGCAATTAGAGCAGTTTTTGGGCTAGGATATAGGGCTGACTGTAAACCTTTATTCAGGTCTAACCTTATTTTAACGGTACCAGGAATTTACATACGTGAGTGTTTGCTTTTTGTGTACAATCACTCTGACAGATATGAAAATGTTTCCCCTACGTACCAAAGACAGCACTCAGATGATTTATCATTGCCATTTCATAGAGTGTATGCTTCCAGAAATTCATGTAATTGGTGGGCAATAAAATTTTTCAATTCAGTCCCGTCAAATATTCGCTCACTCCCATCAAAGCAATTTAAAAATACTATCTCCAAATTTCTTTGCAACTTAGCACCTTATGATTTTAAAGAGTATTTTGTTTTTGCGGATTGTATGTAAAACTGACGAAGACAGTAAGGTTGTATGTAAGATTGACTGTCTCCGTACTCATTTTCTTCGTTTGTATATTGTTAGCTTTAGGGTTGACTTGTAGCCATTGTAAATTTTATGTCAGAAGCCGAGGAATTTTTTTTAAGAGTACTCGAGCTAGCTTTTAGGATATTTTAAATGTGAACAAAGCACTGTGAAATGTTTTGAAGGACTAGATTTAGTTCTCTGAGTGTTCGATTGAATGAGTTGGTCGCTACAAAAGGCACTTGAAGTAAAGGCAGTAAAACCTTATGGAACATTTAAAAATTTCAAGATGAACCTCACCTCAATCATTGAATACCTACTGCCGTATATTGCGTTAAAGGGATGGGTTTTCTAAATAACTTTCAACATAATTAGGTATGAAGTTTTTCAGTGATGAGTATTGATCCTACGAGAACCCCAATCCTAATATAGTAAACATTGTTAACCAAAGAACAAACAAACGTGGTTTCAGTTGTTGTGTGAATCGTCTATCGATTCTACACTACTTGCTAAAAATCCCTGAATGGTAGACATTTTGGCAAGTAGTGTAGAATCAATAGACGATTCACACAACAACCGAAACCAAGTTTGTTTATTCTTTGGTTAACATAACGTATCCTCCAGGACATGCGTCGAACATGGCAAAATCTTTTCAACTCCTACCCGTCAGGCAACTACTACAGAACTCTCTTTCCAACACTTCCAACAAAACCTTGGTTTGAATTCTATCCATCTGAAGATAAAAACTTCATAAAAACTATTTCCAGATTACGAAATGGACCCCGAAGTGGACGATTTGGGATTGGAAATGTAACCAGCGGCTGCGATTACTGTGGAGAGGAAAACACTGCGCAACACAAAATATTGGAGTGCCCCATATTTTCTCGAGAATGACAACTTCTCATGGACAATATAGGCGGTAAAATCCCAGCTCCATTCAGCTTAGATTTTATTCTGACGTGAGCAGAGCAAATGAGCAAGTTCTACAAAGAACTTTACAGACACCTTAGCACAATCATCTGTGATCTATAAAAATATTTAGTATTATCAGATAACTAAAAATATGTATAACCCAATATAGCGTAAAAGAGTAATCTTGAGCCAATAAAAATGTATTAAAAAAAAAAAATAGTACTAGGTACTTAATAATAATAATAATAAAATAACTCGGCGCTTTGCGCCTCGGCGGGGGGCTCCGCCCCCCTGCACCCCCCGGTTTATTTCTTTTTCCATACTCTGTATGAAATCATAGGAACACAGAATGTGTTTTTGCGATGATTCTATTTCCTTACCAACGGCTTGGTTGCACGTGAATAATAACAATATTTGGCAATAATAAAATAAATAATTGTTAGACATTTAATTTGGTCTAAAACCCTATAAATATTATATAAATAAATATGTAACTACAAGAAAAATACTATATAAATTGAGAGCTTTCCAACGAATGGTGAACGATTTCTGTGCGATTAAAATTGCGGAAGTTCCATTTCCCTACCAACGGCTCGGTTGTACGTGAAAATCATAAGAAAATTTACAAGCGGTTGCAATCATGTTGACAATATCAATTATTGAGAATGATCATCTGTGTGTAAACAATTGATTCAAATAACCATGCTCATAACTCAGGTTGATGGCCACGCACTTCGCAGTAGTTAACATAATATGGTTGGATAAATCAGGAGCTTTCCAACGAATGGTGAACGATTTCTGTGCGATTAAAATTGCGGAAGTTCCATTTCCCTACCAACGGCTTGGTTGTACGTGAAAATCATTATAAAAGGGGCATAACGGTTTTTTCTGTCGATTTTTTGTGACGATTTTTTTTCGGTAGGTCATCGCAAAAACACATTCTGTGTTAAAAATACACTACTTGCTACCTACTTCATTTTTCACGATTCAACAATTATTGTTAGGGACATCTGGGACACAATTTTAGAAAATTCCATATTTGCCTGCAGGAAGGTCATTACTTCAAACTTTTCTTCTCTTAGGCAAAATTTACCCATTAGTTTTCCACAAATTCGTAATACTTTTCATTTGCACAGTCTCAAGACAGAGAAAATTCAAGATTCAATTGAGGTACTAAAGACGGATATAACGGTATGAAGTATTTAAAAAGTTTGAGTCGTTCGATGGGCTTAATTTTATAGTTAGGTTGTTGCAGGAACTCGCTGAAGTCATGCGGGTAAATAGTATGATGGTAGGTACACCTACATGACTCAGATTTCATGAGACAACAAAGAGTTTACTCAGGTTATCAGGAAACAATTAACGACCCCAGATCAATGTGTGTTGTAAGTAAACAATTCAGAATTCTTCTTGGAGATGTTTGTTAACTGGAATATTCTAAGCAAGGCACTTGCTACTTAATATTTGCAAATTATTTTTTTTTAAATTCATTTATTGGTTTTATACAATTCGTACATGTACCAGAACTATAATGAAATGGGAATGGTGTATAGGTATATCTTGCTTTTTCTGTCTTGTTTGTGGTGTCTTGGTTGGTTCCTTTTTTGGTCTTGTATGTTCTGAAAAATTCCTAATGAGTTGCTTGTTACCGTCTGTATCAAAATTGTTACTTTCTGTGTTTGATGTTATCCTTTTGTTATGGTTTGCTGTGATCTTGTTGTCACATGTTATCCTCTGTTTTTGTATTTCCTGTGCATTTTTTCTGCGTGGAGAGGCTTTCTCCCCCGTGTTTGGCCGGTCAGGGCCGGAGGACCAATTCTTCGAGTTGACTTATGTAATTACTTTGTTGTTGCCAGACAACTAATATTATCATGACGCCAGAGGCAAGACACGGCATTTTTTACGATGACCAAGGTGCATTTATGAAGTCACTGTGTCACGCATATTTACTAATTTCAAAAGATTCGGATAGGAATGTTTTTGAAAACCACAATTTTGCAAAACATTAAGTATCAAGCTTTGCTTTACCTATTTCTTTTCGATGGGGCTCTCAGCATTTCTCCTCAACATTTACCTATTCAATTATTGCCTCATGCCCAACATCAGTTATAAACACAATCTTTGAAAAAGTTTCGAGCAGGACCACGGAACCCACACAAAATTCATTACCTTTCTAAACAAGTGAAACATGGAACTTTCTCCTGTACTGAAGTTGATTAAAAATTTCAAAGTAGTAGTTGTTTCTTGGTGAGAAAGCCAGAATCAAATTAATCTACCAGCCTAAACAACACTAACGTGCTAATATTCAGGAACACTTGTGTAAAATGGGCTGAGGCTTATACATAGGGTTAGTCAATTATAAACATTTCAGGCAGGCCGAACAGTAAAACAGATATGAAAAAATGGTACAATCTGGCCTACATTTAGATTAAAACCGAGTCCCCCAACCTCAAACAACTTAAATCCCCCCACCACCCCCTCTTAATCCTCTGTAATCCGAAAGGGGAGCTTGGGGGGGGGGGGGGGGTAAATTCCACTAAGGTTTATTAGTGAGAGGGGAAAAAAATCTATTAAAATACCGAAAAGAAGAAAAACAATTCTAGCTCCAAAACTTCTAAGGAAGGTTCTGTGGAGTTTCCTCCTTGATAATCTTTTTTTATTAGGTACTCCATTTGTCTATCAGCACTGTTATTATTATTATTCAATTTTATTGCATTATCGTTATTATTCCATTTTATTCAAGCCTTTGATCAGGAGTTGATTTCACAGTATTTAAACCGCATAAGGTTCGGTGACTGTTTCTAAATTTGGTCCAGATCGTAGCAAATTTCCTTCTTCTATTTCACTGTAGCCCTGACTAAATTGTATAATATGTATAATAAAAATATACTAATGTGTATAATTAAAAAAAAAAATAAATTGTATGATGTATTATCGAACTAAGTACCCTCGATAACCCTCAGCATCGTTAAAAACTGCACCATCTGAAATTCATTCAAATAGCGCATTCTATCCAAAAAATGTATTGTACCTACGAGTAATATTGTATTATTGCATTACTTGAGTTTGTATTATGTTTTGACTGTCAATCGAATTTCTGCGGTATAGTATCAAATTATTCAAGGATTCAAAGGTATTCTTATTCTGTTGATTTCACGTATAAAACTACCGAAACACATTGATTTTCAATGAAAACATGGAATCTGCCAGCTTATCAAATTTGCAGTGTTTCATAATGTAATTGAAAATATTTGGCTGGACAAGGAGAGAAATGGGTCTTCATACTTTAGTTTGTTTTAGTTCAGTAGTACCTATATATTTATCCTGTCATTGGTATTGTCTGAGACAGAAATCTGAATGCTTCTGTTATTGTCTAAGTTTCTGCTAAGAACAGGAGATTTGTTATTTTCAACGCAATACAATTCAGAATATTTAAAGGGGAAAATAATTCTCGAATGGCGAATTTCATAGTCTGTTTTGAAACGATGGTGGAGAATGATGTCAGACACACCACTGAGATAGAAATCTGACTGCTCCTGTTATTATATAAGTTTCTGCTAAGGAGGGGCGATTTGTTATTTTCAACGCAGTACAATCGGGAAAATTGAAGGGGGTGAATTATTCACAAAATGGTGAATTTTGTATTCTGTTTTGAGACAAAGGTAATGGAGAATGACAACTGACATCAGTCACAGATAGAAATCTGAATGCTCCTGTTATTATATAAGTTTCTACTAATAATGGGAAATTTGTTATTTTCTGCACTATAGTACAGGTACAATAGGGGTTGCATGAAGGGGTGATTTATTTTCATAGTGAATTGTGAAGTCTGTTTAGAAGTTGTGGCAAACCAAATTTTAATCTCAAGTGATGCATTTCAATGTTTTTGAAGCAATGGTGATGCAGAATGAAAACAACGATATCGTGTTGACATCGGCAAAACTCTTTAGTTTCCTTGCCTTTGAGTATTTTAAAATTTGGCCTCACCTTTGAGCGTCTTTGAGAATTCAGTCTGTAGATTTTGGGTCTTCCTGAAGAGGAACCGCTGACCGGAGTCGAATAATACTGTATATAAAATAATCTAACACATTCACAACCAGCACGACGATGCACGAACGATCACGAGCGAGCGACTGACTGGGTGGAAGATATTGGAAGATATATACGAAGGTAGTTGACTGGCGGGCTGGGGAATACCAGGACCCGCTCTCTCCCCTCTCCGCTTCGCGAGACTCGTCTGCCTCCCGCATTTCGTATCCAGGTGGATCTTCACAAAAGGATTTTTTTGTTTCCTCTGGGAACTTTGCGCATTCATGTAGAAGTTATGTTGTTATAAAATAGTTACCAGCTGGGTTTCTTAAGTCTATGACGATCTCAAGGGTTTGAAGGAAAAGACAAGTGCTGTTTGAAGGAAAACACAGTTTTTACTGTTTTGCTATGCATTCCGAGACAGTTGAGCACTGCTCTTCACCGGCTAGGAGCCGATTCTACAACTTATTTCCAACAAAAAGTGCCTCTTAGATTTTTTTTTTTTTTTTTTTTTTTTAGAGATTTCGTTTCCGAGTTATTTTACTTTTAAGAGTTTCTTTGTGTTTCCGACCTTACATCACAAAAACGGCTCTAACTCCCCAATGTTTTAAGTTTTCCCAAATCTGCTGAGGATATCTTTGGAAAGAGCGTTAAATTTCCTATCTCCCTGATGGAATATGAAATTTTTTTGTATAGGCAAAACGGGTGAAAAATGAACTTAAAGATGAAAACTTGTCAAAAATCTCCACTTTTTTCAGCCGCTCATAGGTCCCTCTGATCCAGCGCGTGAATGTTAAGAATCCAAAGCAACCGCCTTGTTGGGGATGGAAGATTTGGGCCATAATTCGGTCCATTGGAGTCAACAAAAACGAAAATGTATGTGAAAAATAGGCAAAAAACTCTATTTTTACTGTTTTTCAGTAGGCTTTTGGGTGATTTGGAGGGTTTGGATCAATGAGAAAAACATTGGGGTCATATTTGGATTTAGCATGAAATTTCCTACAAATATAACCCCATTCTAATTTTTTTTGTAGAGAATAGAATTATCTATAAAATAATAATAATATTATTATTATTAATAATATTATTATTATACATTAATAATATATAATTAATTAATTAATATTATAATTATTAATAATTAATAAGGTGGGAAATTGGAAGCTGAATGGTACATCTTAACAAATGAAATTAATAAGGAAAATTTTGATTTTAATATGGGACCATCCAGGATGTAGTCCGCATGTTCCTCATAACTAAGCTGTGACCGTAACAAAAACATCACTTTCGCGCATGCGCCTAGCGTACCGCTGATGATCGCAAAGAATGTGATACGGGACCTCAAGAAATCTTGCCCGCATCATCCCTGAAAATCTGACCGAAATCTGTTCACAATTGCCTGAGTTATGACCGAAAGAAGAAAATTTTGTTTGCGCCTGCGCAGAGGCTACCGTTGATTCGATCATGACGGAACTGATAGGGGACCATGTAGAGCTATACCCGCACGATCCCTAGAAATTTGAAGAAAATCGCATCAAAATAGTGGAAATTGCGGCTGTTGCAAGGACCGTAACAAGAATATTTCGTTCACGCATGCGCAGAGCGTACCGCTAATGCAATTATGATGATTGCCTTATGGGACCTCAAGGGACCTTACCCACATCATCCCTGAAAATCTTACCGAAATCCGTTCAACATTGACCGAGTTATGACCGTCACAAGGAATTCACGTTAGCGCCTGCGCAGAAGCTACCGTTGATTCGATCATAATGAAGTTGATAGGGGACCATCTAGAGCTTAACCCGCACGATCCCTGAAAATTTGGTTAAAATTGTGGAAGTTATGGCTGTTACAAGGAAATGTGGACGGACAGACAGACAGGCAGACAGACACGGAACCAAATTTGTTCAGGAGGCTCTGAAACGCAAAATGCGAGTGGAAATTTTGATTTTGGAGCAAAAATTTTTTTTTCATTTCGAAAGTGAAAACAAAGCTTCCGCTGCCATGCAGTCTCGGAAGCAATATCTACTTATAATGAAATTGAAACAGACGCACAGGTGTCAACATTAGGACACAAACACGTTTTATAGAACCTAATGTTGATACGGAATAAAACCATATTTTTCTGTTGAAAATTAGGATTTTCACGCTTACGCCTTCTTCCTCATGTTATTCATAGCTCATCAGAATTTAAATCGTAATTGTTACTCATCAACTTGACCAAAAGCATAAAATTTGTAGGCTCACCTCGCTAAGCTGCAGAGCTGTGACATTGTCACTAGAGTGACAGGTTACGGTTGTCATCAATATCACATCAGCCAGACGGTTTATTATTCATTATAATCAGTGTAATCGGTCAACCTCAGCAAATACTTTGTTATCCGCCGAAATACGCTAATTTCGATAATGTACAGTTTCTCATTTTTGTTGGATTTGAAATTGAATTGTCAATATTTTGATGTGTCAACAATTGGTCCTTTTACCCTACTGTTTTGACAGCCTGATGATGATGTCTTTGCATCGAAAGCTCTCTCCCCCGGTACTATACAAATCTAGTGACGACGGACTCTTCCGAAAAGTAGGTACGTAAACAATAATTTTAAAAATATTGTAGCTATGTTCTGTGGTTACAATAGAACAGATTCCTTAGCGAATTTCTCGATTTTTGAAAAACCTCGGAAAGGTCGCATGTACGACACCTGCAACCGCAAAATTGGAAATGCACATTCTACCTACTATTTGGATTTTAAACTTTCATTGCACAATATTGAAATGGAAGCAATTTCGGCTAGATGTAGAATTAAAAATAACATAATATTTATCCTACGAAAATGCATTAGGACTCAACTACCTGCAAGGGAGGCGAGAGAATAACATTTTCAAGTTTCCCATCACACATATATATATTTTAACAAATTCCAGTCCTGCAGCATGATCGTATGAGCAAATTTTCGTAATTATCGAATTGTAGGTATGTTAAATTTTTTTCGAAATTTGAGCTTTTTTAGTGCAAGGAAATCGTTAACTACTAATTTTATGGCAAAACCCGTATTCAAAATGAACATCTGCTATTCGAAACAATATTCAGGATTGTCATATTTTTTTTGAAGTTTTATAGATTTTTTCAGTTCAGTGAAATTTAATTAAAAATTTCAGCATAATTTTGTACATAAATTGTTCTATGTTCTATTTTATAGTTAATAAACTTTATTTGAGCAATATCCTGCTAAAAAATATAAATTCAACGATTTTCAGCCGTTTTTAGTAATTTTTAATGATTTTTTCAGAACTTTTTTTTTTTTTTTAATTTGACCAATGTAATGTGCTTAGTCAGTGCTGGCCAACAAACTCATCCTTTCATTAGGATTTTTTTGGCGCAAGAACGGTATTTTTATCTCATTCCTAAGGTTACTTAATCGTCTGGAATATATATACGGATTGCAATGAATAAAAGTTTCAAAAATTTTGATTTCAAAATTTTTGGAGCCATTGCAATAGTATCATTTTCAACAAAAATTCGCTAAAAAAAAAAGAAAAAAAGTGGCCGATGTTGCCTCTTTCCAATACACCTATTAGTTAATAAAATCATTATAAATCGGTTCAAACTTGCAATATCTTAATTGTCAAAAACTCTTCAATATGGCTAAGGCTACACACCAACTGTTTCTTACTCGTTGCCGACTAATATTACTTGCACTCTCGGCACACTTTTATTTACAAAACGAAAAAAAGCTATTTGTGTGTGTAAGAGTTGAAATGTCTTATGTGGATTTCGGGATGCTGGGTGGATTGATGTGGACGTAGATGGGTTTTGCTTTAAATACCCATTGAATGAATTACGAGGAAAACTCATTTGCAAATATGAATCACTCATTTCTACGAGCAATTCACATTTCTTTGATGTTATTATATATACACAGATGCATCCCGGTTGGGCTTCGGCCTGACGCTGTAATAACTACGATTCGCCACGTCGTTCTTTGTTCCGGCCAACACGATGAGATTTATCTTCGCGAATTTCTATTGAACAGGAAAAACTTGCATCAAATGCATTGACTTCGACACATCGCTGTTTACCGTCCGAGAATATTGTCGATACATATTCTCTACAATTATTCTGTGTTCATGAAGGTATATGGTTAATATGTACAATTCCTGGAAAACTATCGAAAAAAACATCTGCCAAGTTGGGAGTGGCACATAGCTTCCTCGTTTACCTATAATTAATGTAATCATGATCATTGAAAAATTTTAAATGATCTTGAAAAATTCCATAGCGGAAAAGAGTAAATCAAGAAGTAGCGTGAAATGTCATAATTGGTCAATTAAGAAACGAAAAAAATGATACTAAATGGAATTTACATTTGTAAAAGCGCAAAATGAACTGATGAGTTGAAAACAATGAAATAGGCACGGTATCATCGAATTTCATCAAAATCGGATGAAAACTGTGGGAATTAAGGTCATTTCAAATATTTCACATTGGCACATGGTAGTAGGTACCTACTTTAAAATCAGAAAAGTATCGACAACTACATTTACTCCCAAGTAGGTGAACAGGATATCTGGTTGGTGGACTATTTAGGTAGGTACTTCGTTCAGTTGGTGTTTCAGCATTTTTGCTAACACGGGTAGAAAATTACGGGAAGAACAAAAACTCTTTATTGTTCTGGAGTTTTTACTCTTGTTTTAATTGGTCGTCTCTCGCGTATGTGTACGCCTATCACCCGTTATCCATCCTAAATGATCGCAGGATGATCCAAAACAACTCGAGAGAACCGTTTACCTGGTTTAACTACGGACATATTCCATATGAATGGCTTGGTAATTTGGCTATTAACTCGATTGTGCGAGCGAGTGGAAGATTTTCCTTCACGTCACCTTTGCCCATGAGACCGCCAATGACTCCAATGAGCACTTTCGCTTCCTCACTACCACAGATAGAGTAGCTTTGTATTCGGGCTGGAGGTTAAAAAATTGTAAGTCATCCAAAATCAAAACTTTCAAGCCGCTTTTTGCTTGTCACAGTTGCTCATTATTTTCAATAAAGAACCTCTGTGATCGATCAAAGAAAATTGTTCCACTCCCACTCATAATTTAGCCATATGATACAAATTAGTTACCTATATCAAAAGATGCTTGGTGAACCCAGAAGGCACCTACTCTACAGAACGCATAAACCCAGAGGTAAATGTTTCCTTACTGCGGTGAACAGATTGTGAAAAGTAACACATACTTACCTACCTACTACAGCAAATTTAGGCGTTACGTAACAAAAGTATGTCTTAAGAGGTCATATAATTATGAGGATTTCCCAATCTTTCGTACAGAATGTGCCTCGTGAAAGAGAAGTTCAGTCCAAATCAAGAAAGTAGGTACTACTGACGAATGGAAAACCTTGCAGATCTCTCCAACTCTAGTATAACCAAGTTTTACATCTGAACTCACCAATTTTCAGTTTAATCGTTACGCTCAATTGTGTATGTTTTTATTAGGGGTGAAACAAGTTAATTAAGGGCCGGTTGATCAATCACCTTCATCCAATGTATAAGGGGGGTTTATCTGAGGGGTGGCGTTATCCGCCAGATAACACAATAGGGGCTGTTTATCCATCCCTAGTTAAACCTATCTGACGTTTTAATTTATCTGGTCCCTGGATGGCTGGATAACAATTATAACTGGAGGTTAATGATATATCTAGAGTTTTCTAACCTCAAACAAGTTTATTTATTTACAAGACTCTTATTTGAATCTCGTTTGATTGTCTTTATTTTTGTACCTTCCAATGGAATGGATATTTGGGGATTTGTCTTCAAATAGCAGCAACGGCGAAGATTCTGTCGTAGCATATTTCGTTTATTGGAAAAGAAGACCGTATAGTAAGACCCCGTGTGGATCACCTATTAATATGGGACGAGTTCGTGTTTTTATTGAGGTTTCGGTTGGTCAAAGATACCGTTCTTTACATTCTAACACAGATCGGAGATGAAATTAAGTCCACAACCTACTGACCTCAATAGTTCATTCATAATAATTCAGGTTGCAATATTGCAATTCGTGTATATATTTCTCTCTCTAGAAATGAAGCAAATGGCAAAAATGTGGTTGTTTCTTATTTGCTGAGCTTGATAGCATGATGGACACTGTTGTGGAAATAACTTCAGACCCGGTTTTTTAATAGTCGATCCATGAAGAAAATGTAGCTCCCACGCTACTCTGGTAGCTCCATGTGTAAATCGCCCTTATTTTGTCGCCAACAGACACCAATGAGTCGCTATCTGCCAGACAGAATTTATCTGAGGAATAATTTTATCCAATAGGTAATTCAGCATTGATAAACGACTCACATTCTTTATCTGGAGTATAGCGCTATACTCAGTATAGCTATCGTGCAGCAGATAATTGATAAACCGGCCCTTAAAAAATGAACGGATTGATATAGAATGGTGCTGTTGGCGGCATTTTCGATGTAGTTCTACCTTATTTCTTTCTTCACACAATGTTATGGACACCCTGTATATGGTTGAACATACATAGGACACATAATTATATCTATAAGTCAGTTTCCTATGTATTGATTGTAATTTTTTTAAAAATTGGATTGTTTAACCTTCCATGTGTATTGTGGGTCTATATGACCCTCAGCAGTTCTCAGTACAGTTAGGATGAGGCACTTTCCCTCACGAATGAGACGATTTCTAAGTGCTAGACCATTGAGTAATCATGCGCTGCTATCGAATTAATTGATTAGCCTATCAATCTCTGAATTCCATCAATGATCGCTAGATAGTGGGAGGAAGACAAAGAAATTGCATATAAATATCAGCTGATATAATGTAGCTCCAAAGGACTTTATTATAACTTCGCAAAATCGAGTTTATTACCTTTTGTACCTAGGTAAAGCATAGGTGCCTAAATGCTAAATTTCAACTCTTAAATTGCACTACCTATTGCTCTACCTACTTAAAAAGTCTACCTATAGGTAGTGGAAGCATTGTTTTCATTTTGGGGGATGGAAAAGTTTTAGTCTCCACTTGAATCAAACGATTGTTGTTTTCAAGCATCATTTTTTTCATGCCCTAGTCGTCCAATCTCGCTCAAATTTGGTGCATAGTTGGTGGACGATGGTTTAATTATTCCATCGTATTCATTTCAACACGATTGAAACATTGGTAGCTCCTGCGCAAGCGCAAAAGTGCAGCCCCGAGAATATGGTAAATTTCTAGTTTTTTCAAATTTTTATTACATTTTCTAGGAATGTGCGGTTCAGGCTGTATAACCAATGTCATTTTTCTCAAATCATTACTCCATTCTAACGTTGCTAACGTTGATAAATTCAAGTATAATTTTATCGTTACCTAAATGACCGATTTCGACGTTTTACGTTACCTACATCTTGATTGACTATCTTCCGCATTGGAGTTTTTGATGATGATTAAAACCATTTTAATGGTTGGTAGGTACCTACTTACTTAAATATCAACCTGTGATCAGGGGGACTGGTAAAATGTTGATGTTTTAATTAATTGCATTTTAATTTTCCCTCTGCTGGTGCCAATATTTACGAGGCATATTGATGTCAACCTGCGGATCTGCAATTTGAAATGAACCTCCGCAGTAATATCGAGGATTCAATATCAGTGCTTACTGATCAGCTGTGGGGCCTGTGATCCTAATTTATTTCTTAATCGACTTATGCTGAAACCTGAATTGCAGCTCCTTTTTGGTGATCTGGAATACAATTACAAAGTATGTAAGGGAGTCAACTTCTGAGCCTAATCGACTCGCGGTGCTGTTATTTAGATGGAGCTCCTTTGGGACACCTCGGAAACTATGACGAGGTAAGGAGGCGCAATGATCAGCTGAGGAGCCCCTGATCCTATACCTATCGACCTTTTTTTACATTTACTGCAAAGCGGGGTCCTCGAACTGTAAAGGTGTGAACCATTTTGGGAGGCACGATGCGACGCCATGTTCTGATCATATTACGGTTTCATAATGATAGACCCATGATCTGTGATGAAGGGCGATCTAACACAGAAATAATAAACCTTTGTGTAATAATTTGCAGAGTTTTTCTATTTATTTATTTTTTGAAATAATTTGTGCCTTGGTTTGAAAGAAAAACGGGAAAGAATTCTTTGAGGGCCATAGTGACCCTAGGTCATATAGACCCACAATACACTCCTGCTGGGAAATAGGAGCGATACTCTGAGGGATAAATAGGGATAAAATAGCTATAGGTACCTATAGCTCTGCATACTCAAGGACTTCACTATTGCGACATTTGAACATCATTGTTTGAGTCTCATGAATAAGATGCAAAGTGGTTTACGTAGGACTGCCTCTGTCATTCAAGCTTGGATTCCTGGAACAACAGTGATTTCACCTTGAAGCTTGAACAATCTTCTCGGGGCTCTGCTTTCGTGTTCATTCACCACAACATTTGCGAGCGTTGGGCCTGAAGATTTTACTTCTAACTACTACAACTACCTTACAGAGTTCGCAAGATAATATAAGATTAGTTAAGATTGGTAATGTTTTATTTGCCGTCACAAAAAATATTGCATAGCAATGATCTGACGAATAGAATAAACATATTGGTAGGTACCTAATGCGAGCATTACAGGTACGTCCAAATGAATGTATTCTATATAATTTTGCTGAGAGTTTAAATAAGAGGAAAAACCAAATCATGACTTCTCCCCCCCCCCCCCTCCCTCCCACAATTATCTCCCTCCACCGACAGCGAATTCCTATCATAAGTATGACATTTGAAACTCCTGACATACTTTCCAAAACTAGATCAAATCGATAACTTAATTTCAAGTTCCAGTCATGCAGCATGATCGTATGAGCGAATTTTTGTAAATTGTCGTATTCTATAATGTTATTATTTTGAAATTTAAGCTTTTCGAGTGCCAAAGAATGGTTAACTATTAACTTTATGGCAAAAAACGTATTCTAAATAATAATAATATGCTATTCAATAAGAGGTTTAGGATTCTTAGCTTTTTTTTGCAGTTTTTATCATTTATTTATTTATTTTTTTTTTAAGTAAATTTTGAAATTTTAAGTAAATTTTTCAGCACACATTTGTACATGAATTTTACCTGTACCTGAATCGTGGAAAGGAAAATCGGTGCTAACCACAGGAAAAACATCTTCAGATTCTGAGCTTTCCAAAGATACAGCCAATTATACTTTTACTTAGCTAATTAGGGGAGAAAATTATGGGGTTTTCAATGAAATCGAGGGTTTTGTGAAAGATGACTCTATGAAAATACGAGGAAAATACGAGTTTGGAGCCGGTTTCGGCTATTTTCAAACGCTGAACTCACGAATTTTTAGTCTTCTTGAGGGTAAAACTAGTTAGTTGAAGTGTAAAACTCGGTTATAGGGGAGAGTGGGGTAACCCACCAAGTCCACCAACCACCTGAGTGACAAATCTTGTAGCCAAATATCGTCAAATGTAGATCAGCAGTAATGTTGGAGAAGTTGGTTTGGGTTCATTAATTTGATTTCATCAAACATAAGCGAGATCACAGTTTTTGAAGCTTGGAGTTCTAGTTTTACTGCTATAGAATGTTCGTGGTAACAGTTTTTCATACATTTATGTAAATTGACGTAGAAAAATCATTCAACTTTAATTTCCCCCCATTACTTCATTTTTTTTACGAAAGCTGTAATTTTTTATGATTTTTTATTTCGAAAAGTTTACTGGGGCAATATCTCTAAACCGAATTCACGCTAATTTTGCCATGGCGGTATTGCCCCAATGCTCCATTCCTCAGTCTTGTTGGATTATTTCAAAGTTCTTTGTTGTAAAAATCACCTATTTCTATTGATTCTGAGTAATTAAAGTATAAATTAATATTTAAAAGACGAATTATACTGTGATACCTAGCTTATCTCAATAAGCACCTCTATGTTTACCTAATCGTGATTTATTGATATTTAACTACCTATCCACTGAATAATTGTGCAGAAGGCAGTATCTAACTGCCTTCCTATATTAACATAATCGTTGTATTCCACTCTTCATGCTCCCGTTTTGATTTTGACAATGGGTCTTGTGAATTTCGCTGCCACCTGAAGAGGAGCAAAAAAACTTTAAAAGCTAGAAAGGTGGAATGCTATATAATATTTTTTTTTTTTTTTTTTAACGAGTTCTGCGTTGAACGTTGTCAATATTTCAGTTCCTGCGAAGAACCAACATTATTTTACCAGTATTTATTTTATTCCAATTTTACTATTCTGATGTGGAAATTGTTTGTCAACCTTAAGTGAATCCTTTTCTTGTCAAATAAGTTTCCAATATGGTGAGAAACTACCCAGGAAGAGTTTTTGAAATTCAATAAATCGTTATTCCGATGTTCTGATGAGACTGTTCATTTCCTCCTTGTTTCGATATGGTGCTATTACCCTAAACCCATGGTCGTATTTACCTCCATTTACAAGGGTCTCGTAAATTGTTGTTTACTAATATAAAGTTGCTACACAACCATCATAAACGTTGTAATTCACTACTGGAGATGTTATTTTATAATTTGCTTCAAAATCTGAAGCTCCTGAGTGGAAACCTGGGCTGTGATTGACAAATATGCTTACCTAATATTTTTATTATTTTTATATTTTTATTGCTTTTTTATCACCTACTTACCCCATTTCCCCCCTAACTGTAAATAATTTAATTCCATCAGTAAAGGGATTTTAGTGAGAGTTGGACTTCATTAAGGACATCCCACAGAATTGGCTATAAATGCAGGCTTTCTCTCCACCTTTGGATGCTGCACGTAGATATAAGCAACTAAGGATGATCGGTTGTGAGTCATAGGGGAGGTCAGGACTGACCACCTCCGCGCCCACCTGCCGGACGTGACCCCCGGGACTTACCGCGGAGTTTCCGAAGACGTAATTCGCTTTGAGATCCGCGATCGCTCTCTCGAGGAAGATCCGATTCCGCGGATGGAGGGCTGGAAATCCTTCGGTCCTTCGCACTCACCGACGTACTGGCGGACGTCGGATTTGCGGACGGCGTCCCCTACCGACCCTGGCGGCCTGGGAAACCCCCGCGCGGACGTCCTTTCGCCCGCGGTGTTTTTTACCACCGGAGAGAAACTCCGGGGTGCCCGAGGAGGTCCGCAGTCCGCAGGCTCCGCCGCTTGCCCTTGGGCTCCTTTTAGCTCGGATTCACGTCCTGCTCCGGGGTTTTAGTGCCGGATCGGCACCCAGTGGCCATTTCTAATCGGTTATGACGTCACTATACCTGAGGGGTGATCAGTGGCGTAGTTTGAGGAGGGGCAGGGTGGGCTCCTCCATGAATTACAGAGGACGCAGAAGTTCATTGTATGGATATAATCAAAGTTAATAACGCTTCTAACTGCAGTACCTAACACCTTAAATTGGAGAATGTAATTAGTAACACGATTACTACTATTAATATACGGATCTGGTTGCTTGGCAACTTTAGACGCTTTTAGAAACGAGACCTTCTCGAACGATCAAGTTGGTCCCCCACCCCGGCAACTACTTGGAACCGTTCCCTACAAGAAGAACTGTGAGTTAGTTCTTCAATTCCGTTCAACGCGGAGCAGCTCATGAGTCACAAATGAAAAGTCACATTTACGTTTATAAGGAATTTAGGTGCCCCCCCCCCCCCCCCCCCCCCCCCCGAGGTACGATGGGGGCCTAAATCCTCATAAAAAGGTAGAGGAGAGTAAAGAGCATCCCATCAGAGAGATACCACTCCTACTAATAGCTTTAAATGAGCCATGTGGCACGGTGGCTCAACTATGGAGACTTATACCTTAGGAAAATAAAATTGATATAAATTATTGTGCCCAACATTGGGGACTTAAATTAATATGCCCAACTTTGGGGACTTAAATTGTGCTCTGACCTGGTAATTGACATAATAGCAATACTCAGGTGGCTAAAAATTGAAAATATAAATGGGGAATAAAAGAGAAATTATAAGTCAAAGACCAATGAAATTATTTATATACCAAAGGGTGATAATGGGAATTCCTTCTGGAACCCCGGGCCATGTTTCTTCTGAAACATTAACGCCCCAAAAAATAGTGGATTGGACTACTAGGCGTCAGCCGTGCATAATCCAAACTACGCTCTGCTACAATATAAGGAATTTAAGTGCTCCCCCCCCCCCCCCCCCCAGAGGTGCAATGGGGGCCTAAATCCTCATAAAAAGGTAGAGGAGATTAAAGAGCGTCCCGTCAGAGAGATACCACTCCTACTAATAGCTTTAAATGAGCCATGTCCCATTGCCCATCCAACGCCAAACCCAGCTCCTCAAGAACACGAAAAGGCAGCGCCGCCCGTTGTTTCACCAACGGGACGACGACAGCGCTTTCTCTGAAGCCCTGACGGGACCTCGATGATGGTAACTCTGTTACACGTTTCTAAACTGTTTTGTGATCGTGTTATGACCGCCAAACTATACACTTCATTCTGATCTACATATCCAATAATCTGCATTTTTACAGAGGGATTGACTACTTGATGTTATGTATTTTTGAGATGCGAGCTTGCGAGCATCCAGACCACCAAACTATGCACTTCATTCTGACCTATATGGAATTGAAGGTTCCACAGTTCTTCTTGTAGGGAACGGTTCCAAGTAGTTGCCGGGGTGGGGGACAAACTTGATCGTTCGAGAAGGTCTCGTCTTTTAGAAACAAAGGAATTCTTATTAGATTCGTTTGTATTAGGGCAAAATTGCGTGTATATTTTACAGCCCCTCGGAGAGGAGTAAAATCACCTAGTCAACGAAACGGAAATGTGGATACTACAAACTGAAATCAAGTCGTTCCCCACCACCTTCAGGGGCGAGCCCATATGCGATTTTTCCCTAGAAAAATATCCATAGCTCAGTATACACGAAAATTCTCCTAGAACTTCCCCAAATTTTCACTGCCAACCTGATAAAACTTGGTTGTTTCCCGTATTCCTTTATTAATTTTTGATTCTTGGTATATCATTTGAATTAAACCATTCACGAATTAAATCACAGTTAAAATGCTCGTAAAGAAAAAAATTAAGTTTTCAGTGGTGATTGAAATAGTTTTATAGAAAAGATTAAAACAATATATTGTAGCACTAGGTATTTCTATTCTAACCTAGCATATTGCTGGTTTGAGTTTGAGTTTTGAAAATACTATTGCCGTCATCATCGTCCACGTCGCTGTTATACACCTCTTATAACTTCAATTTTAGTCTCTGTTCAGTATAACTTAAATAATGTTTTCTCAGTATACCCCAAAGTTTTTTCTCAGTTCTTTCAGTACGTCCAAAGATGTTGTTTAAGTAGATAGTTACCTACTAAAGATCTATGACGAAGATGTGAAATAAGCGTCCAAATACAGTTTTCCAAGCCCTAAAGATGAAATATAAATATTTCGAAACCTCGGCCTAGAATTTAGACTTTTCATTCACCAACCCTCGAGAAACCCGAAACATTTTAGATACCTATATTTAATCTTTATCACGTCTACTTCACAATATTGGCCGGCCCATTCACGCCTAATCATATTTCACAACTGGGAACTTATATCACCACCGATGACTTTCCTATGAAATCGTTTGGCATTGTGCACCAACAAAATATTCTCTCAAGTTTGATCGGGTGACAGCAGCGTTTCCCGTAACAGGGTGACAGTCATGTTTTTCAACAGCCCTCACACTCGCCCTTGGACTCTTTCTGGTGACGGATTTCAGGTTACAGAGCCGGATCTTTCCACGCTACGAGTTTACTCGTTTTAATTTTCAAAGATCCCTGGAAGAGCTTTTGATGTGCTGTGAAGCTTTTGAAGATCAGTGCGGACTAACAGGCAGTCATGAAACCAAAGGAGCTCAGAAGGATCTAAAACCTGAAATGCAAGTGGAAACTTTGACTTTGGCAAACTAACATATGTAATGAATTTAAAAAATATATATATAAATAAAAATAAATAATATTAATCAATTCTTCATTTCCCGAAAGAGAAAAAACATTCCCAAAATAAGGAATGCCCGCTTTTGTGTTTTCAACTAAAGCAGGTAAAAGCTAAGAGCCCCCCCCCCTCCTCCCCCCTAACATCACTCTCCTTTGACAAATAGTTGTTATACAAAATAAACTGGTGGCGTAATCTGCGGATTATCCCCTGCAGGGGGTGTGGGAAGTGAAAAAAAGTCGTCCTTTATTTCCTTACTTCCCCTGTAAGGGAGCGTCAATTTATTTGATACCGGTTTCGGTCTTAATACAGACCATCCTCAGTAAAGAAAAAAAAAAAAAAAAAAAGAAAAACTCCGAGTATCCTAGGAGCAAACAAAACAGGCATAAACGTCAACAATAATAGAGAGTTTTTGTTCTTCCCGTAAGATTTTCTCCCGTTGACGCGTAGAGCAGCGTCTAGAGCAAGCAGCTGGAGATGCTAGCTCTTCACGTGATTTTTACTCGTATTCCTACGCGTATACGTGAAAAAACAAACGTTAACGTCACGCTAACGTTTCTATACCTAAGTGTTTCAGAAGTTGTTTCGTATTCTTTTCGTATAACCTATTCTTATTTAAATAATTAATTGCTTTATAATTATTTATAAATACATCAATTATAAATACATTTATTGCTTAGTTTAAATGGCTGAATTTTGTAGCGGAGCACTTCACTATAACCTCTCGACTTGTTGACCAACCAACGTGTTGTTGGCAACCACACTGTGGTTACCTTTGCTGGTAACTGCGGTTACCTTGGTCACACTGTGGTTACCGGCAACAGTGGTTACCTTTGCGTCAGGCTAGGATGACTACCCGTAGGCCGAAATTCCAACGAAAGCATTTTTCCTGCCAACGCGTAGACAGGCCTTTTTCCCGTACACGCGTAGTTCTACACGTTGAAGATTCGCGCATGCCCAGTTAGTATTTCAGTCATTTTGCGTACACGGGTAGAAAATTACGGGAAGAACGAAAACTCTCTAATATGAGAGAGAAAACTTAACATTACAAGTAGCAACTAATAGGCAAAAGGAACAAACGTACCTTCAAGAACATCAATGTTTGTGTAACCATCCAACATAAAAGAAAAGTTAAACTTATGAGGGAGTGGCAAAAGCGTGCAGCAAGCCTCACAGCGTCTGGAAATGGTATCATTGGGTGCACAACAACTAACAGATATGAAAAGGGGAAGGGGAAACTACTAACAAGACCAAGAAACATAATTGCAACAACTAAAGTAAAACGAAAATACACTACAATACTCCTTACCCAATATATAACAGGATGAAACAACAATAGCAGATAACAATTAATAACGACTTAAATGAATTAAAGGCTTTTCTTCACTTTTCACACACACAAGCAGGGAATAATCCGCAGATTCCGCCACCAGTTTATTTTTTAGAATATTATTTCTTCATATCTGCGTACTTAGGTTTATGTAAAATAGTTGGTATGGTTATGATGATCTTATTTGAAAGTTTTGGCAACAAAATATTCGCCCCCCCCCCCCCCCCCCCCCCTGCCAAGCGTAACGAAAAAGCAAATGAACTCATCGTATCAAAATTGGATGAAATTTTGTTTCATTTAAAAATAGTCAACACGAAATTTTCATTCCAAAAGTGATTTTTAATTTGATTCGATTTCAGGAACATACATCTACGTAGATGTGTTGGAGATAACCTCAAACCCTCTCCACTTCTACGTCAAATCCATATCGTAGGTTTTCGACGAACGCTTTGCTATGCCCAACGTTATCATGTAGGTTGTTACTGCGATAAAACTATCCGGGATTCCTTTGTTACCGTCTGGGATTTTTCAAATGATCCCTGACAGTAGACGTACCTGTTTGCCAATCGGGCAGGGCCTCATTTAGCGTTCGTTAGTGGGGTAATATCGTTGACCGGTTTTCTTGTGATTAATATTGATGAGGTTTGAAGTACCTAAATGTTTGGAGGCCAAATGAAATAACCGCCGTTGGTGAATCCTCTTTTTGGTGCACTCTATAGAATACTAATTGCCCTGGCTGAGAATCAAGTCCCCAGTTAATTCTTTTTTTCTCTCTCTAACAATAGGTGGGGTTGAATGTGGTAAAAACCACTGAAACTCACGATTGCAGTTCAGTTAAAGTTTCTGCGGTCAAATGCGTCGTCCATTTCAATGGTTTGCCAACGGTTTGTGAAAGACGACATGAGTGATGAGGATGTGTAGGGATGGAAGGGAGTGAAGAATGTTGGAGAAACTGCCATGGGAGATGTGCACTGACAGCACATTTATGTGTTATGTTTTAAATTTACGTACTAAATACGGAGCTCAATTCGGTTCCAACCAATACATGTGCACCTAGGGTGGTTCAAAAAAAAAAAAAAAAAAAAAGTTCTGGAATTTCTTGTCCCCATTGTTTTTTTGCGCTTCCTCGGTATGTCAGGATGACCCTCCTAAATTTTTAGCAAAAAATATTAATCCTAACCACTTTACCTGGGTCGATTTTGGCCAGTTATCGACTGCTATCGTAAACCAACCTCTAAATTGGTGCCGAGGTGATGATTTGAAGGACGGATTTCATTTTTTTTGGTTCAATTTATGGGTTTTCGCATGCGGTGAACACTATGAACTTATTTATTTTACGCTCCGTCTACTAGTTATCTGGTAAACTGGCAGAGGGAACTGCTTGAAGATGAGTAAAAATCGAAAATTTCACCGAAAATGCTGTCGCCTGGTTACGAATTGTACTAGAAACATGCTATTATGGTCGGATAATATGCTTTGGCATGTTCTGAACATGATCCCGTTTTTTACTATACTTTTCCGCCGATGATTGTTTCGTTTATCGGCCGTAAACCTCAAATTAACTGTAGGGCAATTGACAAATTCACCCTAATTTCACCGGAAATTATGTCGCGTTGATAATTAAAGGTCCCGAAATACCTTGTGCCGATAAAATTGGGTATTTTCCAGGATACTCGGTACAAAGCCGTTGGTAATTTTTCAAGGACTTGAACCGGCATTGTACTTATTCGCCAAATATAGCGGCAAAATGGAGAAAATAGCTAAAATGTTCCCATTTTTCTGTAAAATTCCTTAGTTTTCATCGGTTTTCCGGGGTCAAATTCGTAGTTTTGAATTGTCTGAACTGTGATTGGATGATAGTCAGCCTGACTATCAAGCCTTATTGATATCTGTACAACACCACAAGGAAAAATTTCCTAAAACTTGCCGTAAACGGGATATAGTTGAAACTTTGAAGACTGCATGATATACTTTTTTTTATGTTTCAATATTTTATCAAGGTTAATTATTATTTTTGTATATTTTTGTTATATGTTATTCTCGTTAAAATGTTATGTTTCATGTTCCACGATCATGGATTCTTTCAGCTTATCGACCAAATTACAGATTGTCCCTCGAGCAAGTGAAACTGAAATTATATTACATTATTTTCAATTATATTACATCATTTTTTATTTAACGATCGAATCACAGTTCAGACAATTCAGAACTACGAATTTGACCCCGGAAAACCGATGGAAACTAAGGAATTTTTCCTATATTTGGCGAATAAGTACAATGCCGGTTCAAGTCCTTGAAAAATTACCAACGGCTTTGTACCGAGTATCCTGGAAAATACCAAATTTTATCGGCACAAGGTATTTCGGGACCTTTAATTATCAACGCGACATAATTTCCGGTGAAATTAGGGTGAATTTGTCAATTGCCCTACAGTTAATTTGAGGTTTACGGCCGATAAACGAAACAATCATCGGCGGAAAAGTATAGTAAAAAACCGGATCATGTTCAGAACATGCCAAAGCATATTATCCGACCATAATTGCATGTTTCTAGTACAATTCGTAACCAGGCGACAGCATTTTCGGTGAAATTTTCGATTTTTACTCATCTTCAAGCAGTGCCCTCTGCCAGTTTACCGGATAACTAGTGGACGGAGCGTAAAATAAATAAGTTCATCGTGTTCAGCGCATGCGAAAACCCATAAATTGAAAAAAAAAAAAAAAAAAAAAATGAAATCCGTCCTTCAAATCATCACCTCGGCACCAATTTAGAGGTTGGTTTACGATAGCGGTCGATAACTGGCCAAAATCGACCCAGGTAAAGTGGTTAGGATTAATATTTTTTGCTAATAATTTAGGAGGGTCATCCTGACATACCGAGGAAGCAAAAAAACAATGGGAACAAGAAATCCCAGAACTTTTTTTTTTTTTTTAAATTTTTTTTTAACCACCCTAATGTGCACCGCATACAAAGGAGACATGCTCAATCCAGATTATGGAGATGGCCGTGCCTTCATATAGAAGCTGTTTCTTGCTCTCAGGCTGCAAGAAGGCATGATTTTCTAAATAAGCATCTTTAACTTAGGTAGGGCTACCTGGTACGCAGACATGCCCTTTTTTCTCCAAAGACGAAATGGATTTGCACCATCTGGACACCTGCCCACAGCTTGAGCAAGAACGAGAGAGTCTAGAAGTGCAGCAGCTCTAGGCCACATCTACTTGCAGCACTATTGGGTTGAGAGAGATAAATTAGCTGCAAGGCCGTCAACCCAATAGCTCCCCAGGCATTTTCGACAGAAAGAGGCAGCGTCCAAGTAGCAGTCAATTCAATTCAATTTTATTGTATAACCCGTAGGCATGACAAGGAATTCCATAAATACTAGAGATGAGTCGATACCAAAATTTATCGATTCTCGATACCGATACCGATACCTAAAAAATCGATTCCCGATTCTCGATACCGATACCATCGGCGCATAATACCTAACTTACCTGTAGGTGAAAAACAAAAATTCCTCTTGAACTAGTAATATATTCTTACAAAAAATATACTTATACTTACAAAAAATTGATCCCAATATATTTGCAAATGAGGTAAGTAATTTTTAAAATGACGACATAAATACCAAGCTTTAATGCTTTAGTTACTTATTAAAATTAAATAAATTTTAAAGATTAATTCTTATTACAAATTCTAAATTTCAGATTTATATTTTCATTCAAGGCTTTAGTTAATTTGATTTTGTGCAAATACAAAATTTGATATTTTTTTGTTATCTATCAAGTATCAATTAATAGGCAACTTTTAATCCTAGGATTGATTTCTTTCTGAATAAAACAAGTTAAGCAGACTGACTTGGTTTTTTAGTTTTTCGTCGGTAACTGTAAGGTATTTTCAAATAAGACTGGCTCTAGGCTTTTATACTTGGAAAACATAGATTTGTCTAATGCTTCTGTTGTCACAAACAAAATAACACAAGCCTACTTGTAAACAAAGTTATAATTGTAAGTTGTGTTTTGGACAATTCATGTTTCGCAACTGCTAACTTCACACAACGGTTGCACGGTACAACCATCTTCGTTGTTAGATGGTTGCAATAGTACCGTAGTGTAATAAAACGCCCATCACCGGACGGTATCGGTATCGACTTTAGGCGATCGATTCTTGATACCGATACCAATGCTTAAGAATCGGAGGTATCGAGAATCGGTATCGGGAATCGACTCATCCCTAATAAATACATATTAAAAATAGCACATGATATCTTGCTTTCATTCCTGCCTGATGTAGAATTCTCCAACTTAATTCGTTCATAGTGAATGATTAGTTTTTTTTTTCCATCAACCAGTAGTTCAACTCCAATCTAGACGGCATGCTTCCCGTCTTTTCTTGCTTGAAACAACTTGGGCAACAGATGCTTCCTAAATTCCCGTGTTTGTCTGTCGTGGGACTCGGATGTATTAAATTGGGATCCCTTGAACTTGTAAATTTTCTGACGTACTTTAGATTTAGAGAAATTATTAGCAAAATGAATGGAACTGTTCTACTTCTAGAAGGTTGGATGGTGCCTAAACGTCTTACACCTATAACTTCATAATCCTCAAGAACGCAATTTGATTCAGTTCTAAAAATGTCCATCACCTTCCTCTTGAGAATATTCATATTTTCTTTCCCATCTAGAACGTTATGAGGAATAAGATCGTTTCTGTTGTCAGTGTGTCGGTTCTATTTTGTATTATTTTTTCAGATAATACTAGATTTTCTTCTATACTGCCTATTCTTTTATTAATTTTTTGTATGAGCAAGAGAGTTTCCTGGCTGATTTCTAGCGACAGAGCACGCACCTGTGAATTCAAAACATTTGTATGTTCCTTCAAAATGCAGTCGCAGTTTTCAAGTTTGGTTGTGATTACGTCAAGGTATTGAATTACCTAATTTTTCTCGGAGGTTGCCATTCTCGTAGATGCAATTATTCAACGTGACACCGGTCTGCTCTTCGAGTGATGCTGACTAAGGAATACGGTATTCCGTCGAGTGAATACTCCTTTCCCTTCAGTAAACAACAAATCACCAACCAAACTCGAAAAATGACCTTTTCCCAGAAATCTACCCGTTAAAAATTTATGAAAATTGTTATTGCTGAGAGTTAATCAAAGAGCACCCTCAAAAAACAAAAACTGAAACGAAATTCACAATACAACCCTGCTAAACCAAATCTTTAATATGACGCTCGCATAAAACACATACACATACACGCATAACTGGAACTCCCCAAATAGCAATCAGTAATTAGACAAAGTTTTGATGAATCGACATCCATTGGTGTGGTCAAAGCTGGTAATTTCCAGAAGTTGAAGTTTGGTGTTGTGTGTAAGTTTGATTGCCGCTGTTGTGGAAACAGTCATGGGGCAAGAGAAATCTCTTCTTTCGAACAGAAATGTATGAAGTACAAAACAATTGTGGGTTTGTGATGGTCTGCCTGACCAAGAGGGACGAAGCGAACAACAGACGAGGTTCAAGAGGTAGATTCCAGTTTTCTCTAAGGAAAAATTGAACTTTCCAAGAACAACAAGGTTGCCCAATTGCCAAGATAATGAGGCTAAGAAGTCAAGTTCAAAATGGACACAGGAGCCGATTTTCGGTAATGGATGAATCTCAGGCACAAGCCTAAGAACTACAAGTACATTCGACGGAAGAGTTGTTCATGAATTTTGAAATAGGTGATTCAAGGAGTAACATTCCTCTAGTCGGCCTTTGGATCGCTATAGTGACTCGCAGACTGAGGAGTACTTCACGTGACATAAGATTTTAAGATTGTCAACGAATAGAAAGCAACGCGGATTTAATTCAAAGACTCCTGCAAACTCCTACTATGACTGTTGATCATAAGAAGAAGGCTCAATGGCCCCAGGTGGTTTTTATGTGAGAAGACAAAGCTCCCGTCACACGGACGATCATCTGGCGATCACACAGATTTATAACTAACCATCCAATCAAGGAATCACACCCATAAAACACGCACACCCATCACCCATTACCCATCATTGACACCCATAAAACTAAATAAGGAGAAGAAATGGATAAGGGACAATTCATCAAAGCCCTTGGAATAATCTGATACAAGGAAATCAGTCTGGGGAACATTCCGCTGCCCTAGCAGTTTCAAGACACCGATCAAAGCTCGTATGAACCAATAGCATAAAAGATGTGCGCTGCCTTCAAAATTCCCCAATGGAGAACACGATGCCAATGAGCGTGGCACATTTCCAAAGATTGGCGATTTTAAAACTAATGCTTAGTGGTAGCGTAGATCAAGAATGACCTTCACAACTATAATGTAGGAGATACATATAAACCCCGTTTAATAGCATAAAATAAAATATGAAAAAGAAAAAAACAATTTTTTTTTCAAATTTTCCTTGAGTCCTAGTAATAAACCTCGCAGGATTATTATCAAACTTTGCAGGGCTCTAAAAGCACTAAAATATCATTTAAAACGCAATTTAGCTTCCGAGTCTACCTAAAGGTAGCGGAAGCATGGTTTTCACTTTCGGGAGAGAAACAAATTTTGGTCTCAAAAATCAAAATTTCCACTCGCATTTTACGTTTTAGACCATTTTGAACAACTTTGGTTCCGTGTCTGTCTGTGTGTGTGTCTGTTGTGTGTCCGCAAATCCTTGTAACAAGCTTATTTTCCACAGTTTTCATCCGATCTGGATGAAAATTTTATGGAATGTGCGGGCTAGGGTGTAGACGGTCCCCTATCAGTTTCATTGTTGCAAAATCAATACTCCATTCTGCGCATGCGCAAACGTAAATTCCATCATGTTCCATCTTAGCACTCTCTAGTCATTCGAGTTCGCTCAAATTTGAATGGTAATTGGAAGAAGATGATAGGTAAACGAGGAAGCTATGTGCCACACCCAACTTGGCAGACGTTTTTTCATTGTTTTGTACTAAAACGCAAATTGCATTTATACAAATTCGATAGCATTTCAGGACAACTCAAATAAGCCTTGTATAGCGGGTCGTTAGGTACATAACTTACACTGACGTCGGTTTCCATCCGACTTTGCCGCTGCATTACGCAAAAATGGAAGGGTATCAATTAGCGCAACCTGTATGAGGGAGTAAATGAACCTGCATCTCGGATAGACTTGACGTTTCTATAGCCGCCCAATAACAGAAGACTAATATCTAGCTCAACCTTGTTTCATTAATTGAGGATCAATGACGTGCGAGATCTCCTTTTGTCAGCTTGGAGTTAGACAATGGTAGGAAGCTCTCTTGGCCGGGAGGTTGATGGATCTGGGTGTTGACACCAAGGCCAACTGTGTATATTTCTCTATTTTAGACTTGAGAGAGACATTCAATCTGAATCTCAGACATCACAACTATACTATGCGGAATACAGATTCCAACAATTGCTGTTCTTTCACAGGCCATTGAAAAATATGTTGGAAATGGACTAGATCCATCAAAAAACGAACTGGGTTTTATATCCTGTCACTTTCAGCCTAATAGTTCATGAATACAGTACCTAAACGATTCTGTTTTTTTGTATAATACTATTTTCAATATTGAACTTTTAAAATATTGAAATCAACCTAGGAGGAACTGTTCGGACTTTACCAAGAATCGCATTTGGGCTCCAGTTGGTTCTGTATCGTTGGCATCATTTATGATCAACTGTAAAGTGTAAAATGAAGGGATGAAATATTAAGAAATCGAGATCTCGAAAACTTTCCGAAAATGTGGTGTTTTTCTGTTTAATAATCAAATCAATATTGGTCCAAAAAGCACATAAATTATTAATCATTATAAACAGGGTGTTCCCAAAGATGCCCCCCCCCCCCTCCCACTGCTAAAATCGTTAATACCTAATGGATCAAAAGAATAAATTTTAGCACAGAATGTAATTTAGCCTTGGCATCTCCAACCGGAAACGAATCGTTTTTGTGTAACGAAAATGTGTTGCAACAATTAAAGGATGATTTCCGCTTGCAACCTAGTCGTTGCTAGGGAAATGGTACTTCGTCATTTTTGATCCCACAAAATTTGTGAACGGACGCAATTCCGCTCCAAAACTGCCCAATTCCGCTCTAAAAGTGCAAAAATAGTGAAATACAGAGTTTTTGAAGATATTCAATTACCACATGTAATACAAGATTTCGGCTGAACCTCGTACTGATATTCATTTATTGATATTCGCAACACCAACTTGGGAAAACACCGAAAAAACATTTTAGTACGCTTTGTGGAAATGTGTAAAAAAAGTGCAATTCTGGTCAATTTTTCGGTGTTTCCTCAGAGTGGTGTTGCAAATATCAATAAATGAACATAATTTCGAGGTTCAGCACGAAACAATACTCCAAAATCATGTATTCCATGTGAAATACGTGAAAAATGTGAATGTTAAATTTCTCGTAGAATTCGAATCTGCAATAAAAAACGGGAGTTGCTATTTGAAAAAACAAAGAACTTTGTTCTGAAACTTGTTCTGAACTGCACCACTCAATCAACCCACATGTTACTATTTTTCCTAAATTTCCGGCTTATATTTCAACAAGATATTGTTGATAATGTTTAATAGCATTTCCAAGTGTCAAGTTTTCTATGAGGTTAAACCCAGTTACCAGTATTAGCCTGCACAAGAAGCCGTCTATCCACCATGATACATTAATCTGTTTTAGAGCCCTGATGATGAGGAATAAATTTCTGGAAACGTGGGCCTAAAAAATTCTTTTATTAGATAGATAGATTTATTTATTTCAATAGAGACACATACATATGATGATAGTACAAAAGTTGAACTAGGCTACTCGCCTAGTTTACTTTTCCAATGGTAGGCTTGGCCGATGCTGTTGGTTAAACTCTAGGCGATTTGCCCATAATTTCAAACATAGCACGTTGACATAACATCATAAATGCGTCTACATAATCTACAAGTAGCTTAAATATTATAACTACAAAGGTATTTGATGCCCCTATCTTCTATGAGTAGAAAACATTTCTATAGTACAATTATTGTTTTATAATATTATGCATAAATGCTGTTTAGCATAGTTTCGCAATCCACTGCCCCATTTTTCTCAAGCCACGTTAAAATTTGCTTTTCGTAGATTGATCTAGTATAATTTCGAGCTCTTTTCATATGACTATCTAGCGCTCTGTGAATGATGTACATAATAAATTTTGGACTGTGTGTTGACAGCGTTAATCTTGGTGTTGGTACAATTACATTCCCAGCGACTACATATTATTTTGTGGACATACGGTACATATGCTTGGGGACGCTGTGAATTTATTATTTGTGGATACTTATGGAATTGCAAAAGTGAATTTTTAACATATAGTTACCTTATGGTAAACAGCTTTGATATACTAGGTATGTATATTTATAGATGGCGTCCTAGGCGGTAATGACAACATTATTTTCATAATGATTTTCTGGCGTACGTGTAATTTATTTATATGAGGAATATGTTCCCTCCCATGCTATTATTCCATATTGAAGCACAGAATGTAGCATACTGTAATAAATAAGTTTTATCGTATCTCTTGGAAATGAGTGTCTAATGTTGTAAAAAAAAAAAAAATTCTACCGATTCTCAAGATCCCTAACAAGGTATTATTGTCACAGTCACGATCTTCCCCAACACTGTTGAACAAATGACTTCAGGGTAAAAGCCAAAGAGAAAGAACCGATGCGCGTTCGGGCGCTGAGGGTCATCGAAGACGGATATCTCGTTCCCATTGAAGCTGATGGCCGCACTGCGGCAAATCCACCGCTGGCCGTCACGGCCGGATGAGATCACCAGATCCCGAGATAACGACCGCAAATCGTAGCTGGTAAATACGATGTTTTCAAGAGGCGGATACCTACGGGACGAGGGTTGGCGTTTAAAATCCGATCTAGTCCCCGGCCTCAGAAATCGTTCTCACGAAAACGGAGCGCTTCCAGTTAAAGATATTGCGTTTAAGAGCAGGAGAGCTTGAGGATAAGGCGCCGTGGATTCGCAGGATTAGAGGATAAAGCGAAGATGAGGATAAAAGTATCTAATATATTACCTACGTGGATGACTTCATGCATGACGAATGACTTCATGACGGCAAAGGAATGAGAATCAATATGAAACCTCCAGGAAATCTTAGACCTCATAAAAGCAGCCTCATCAGGGATGCCATCAGTACGGTAATTACCGTAAACATACGGTAATTTTGATGCACGTACGGTGTACGGTAGTAATCTCATTAGAGAGTTCCTGGTTACTACGGTGTTCTAATACTGTGAACCAGAATCCAGGGAAAATCAAAATTTCGCTAACACGCTGGCTGTTACTACGGTGCAAGCTCGGTGTTTCACGCGTCTTCACACGTTGTCTCTTATCAAATTTTTTGTAACCTGACGCTGATTCCGACAACTTGTATTTCTCCGGCTCTATTTTCCTTCAAACTGATCCCAGTTTACATCATCGTGTTGTTTTATTTGGTTTTTTGGTTTTCAGTGATATTTGAAAATGAAAAATATATTATTAATAAATAAGTTATTACAATAAAGAACCACATCTACAAACAAAAAACCGAAAAAACAACAAATATCCGTCACGACTGCCCTTATAGGCAACAAAAGAGTAGCAAATCAGTAAGGTCATTGTTTGTGTGCTGCGCTCTATCTCGCGCTTTTCATGTTCGAAGCCCCTTGGAATGGTTTCAGCTATAACATGAGAAAATTATGCTTAATGGAATTATGTTTGCATATTGTTATGATTGATTTTTATGATTTTTATTGATTATATTTTTTGATTAGGTGACCGTCTACAACCTAACCCGGTTATTCCTTGAAAATTCTATCAAAATTGGATGAAAACTGTATAAGTAGTGCGTGTTACATGGATTTGCGAACAGAAACATACTCACTCTACCAAAGCTGTTCAGAAAGATGATAGACGTAAAATGCGAATGGAATTTTGACTTTGGAGAAAAAAGTACCATCTCCCGAATGTGAAAATAATACTTCTGCTACCTATGGCTAGATTCGGACGCAATGAAATAATATACATCAAATTGATGGGAGCTTGCCTAGATTTATGAGTTAGGAATTTAGTAATTAGAAGAAGAAGGGAGAGAGGAATGAAAGGAAGGACTGAGGATGTGAGGAATGACTTCCAGTTACGTTCAGCTCTAAAAGACCGAGTGGTGATACCGCTGAGCACTCCTGCCGACATCCCCTACTCGATTAACTCTGTGGCATTTTTCTCGTACCACAAACCGCGTTATTACACGGTCGCGACCTTGGCCTTGATTTTATTGTTATTTTGTGATCTAGACTTGAAAAAACAAAATTATTCAGAATGTTCTAAAACGTAAAATGCGATTGGAAATTCTGACAGACTAACAAACAGACAGACACGAAATCAAAATCGTTCGGAATGGTCTAGAATGTAAAATGCGAGTAGAGATTTTTTTCTACCGAAAGTGAAAATAATGCCTCCTCAACCTTGGAGGCAATTATTTAGTAGGAACATTCATTAGGTGTTTTACCTAATAATCATCGGTGGAACACTTGTTTAATTATGGTTGAAACAGTAATTATTGTGCACCGAATATCAATAAGTTTCAGTGATCTGTGTGATGACATCCAATAATTTATCGGTGACGTTTTATTCCTGCCATTAACTGTTCTCTTTAATTTTATTTGTTTCATATTACAATGAATCATCAAATTAAACTTGAATGAGGGAATTAATTTTTTTCTTACAATCAGCAGCTTTACTGGGCACAGTCGAAGGTTGGAGATTTTGTGCCACAGCTCGGTCGAAAATGCTCGAAAACTGGAACTAATTTTCGTTTATTTCAGTGGCACGTAGTAGAGACTTGAACGAAACATCTGGTTTATTAGTTCTAGAAATAGTTTCACGGAAAATGAAGTGCGGTAATTCTCTATAGTTTTCGACTTAATGACAATAGCAACAATAATGCCGCTTTTGGTTGCAATAATATGGAAATTTTCTAAAACTTATTGAAATGTCAATATCTTCATTGCGTTCTGTGAAGCATTATGATTCACAGTTGTTTTGTCTCATCATCTCATTTGATTATGGGAGGACACGACTGTGTATTACAGGAAATGTCTACAGAAATGGCGATAACAATGGTTTATGTACAAGATCTCGAAAACTATCGGCATAAAAATAATGTTTTAGCATGGAACATACTTTAGTCTTGAGCTAACTGCGGGAAAACGTTACACGGAAGTGTCACGAAACTTGGACTAACTAGCGAAAAACGTTACGCGGATGTGTCACTAAATGTTTTCTTTTGATTTTCACGTACAACCAAGCCGTTGCTGGGGAAATGAAACTTCTTTAGTTTTCACGCATTTCTTTCGTACTTGTTCTTCTATTCATGTCGTAGTTTTATATTTATTTATGTTATAAATGGATATAGTGAACAATGCCGCTTGTTTTGTTGTCACTTGGTTGAGAAGTTAATCTTGGTTATAGTAATTGTAGACGCGCACCATAACAGAAAATTACCTACCTAGGTACTCAGTTCTAATTTCGATTAGTGAAACATTTATGTCATAGTTTTAAATTTATTTGATTTACGAATTAGCGGGAAGAAAGCATGTTCCATGTTTTAGCATTTTAGCCGAAGGCTCAAAGCGGAAAGCAACCGGGGGATCCAGGGGCTGAGCCCCTTGCGAGGCCCGAAGATGCGAGTTTTGATGGATAATTATCATTTTTAAAAATCGAATGAGGACACCCGGTTCGCTCTCTTCAAGGATCACTCAATAGCCTGTAGATATAGAATGTAGATCGCTGGGGCCACCAAATTAGGGGGGATTATGTTTGGCAGGAGAAAGGAATGTGAACAAGTGTAAACATATACATAGTAAACGTCCAGTCATGCAGCATGATCGTATAAGTGAAATTTCGCATATTTTTATTTTTCATTGAATGGTTGAAGCCACACCTCAACCAGAAGGCTCATTAGCGGCATTGAACAAGGAGTCTATAAAGGGACACTGCAAGTGGCACGATTCCAAGGGGAGCTATGTTGGCCTCCGTCACTAAACGGAGTGCCATCATGGACTCCACAGGGTTGAAGGGGGGAAAACGAGGAGTACAGTGATGACAACTATTTAGTCCCTAAAGCGGATGAAAAACCCCAAAAATAAAATAATACAACTAACACAAGATGAACAATTGGCTTATAACTGAATAGGTACATGTGTACTATGTATAATAAGCAAAGTGAAATGAAACTAAGATTAGATGTGCATAAATTATCACAGGTCAGATATTACAATAATTCGTTGTAGAGCTCAGCGTCTCTCAGGTACAACAACGGGGATGACCTTGTCAGGTCCAGATAAAGCGTGACCTTGTCAACGTCCAAGAGGTCTTGGTAGTCCTCCAAGAAGTGGTGGATGGACATACACGCCCACGCCTCCCACACACATCTCGAGCTTCTAATCTAATCAGTGGTCTGTGAGTAAGACGGGTATGACCAGTTTCAACTGGATTGACCACAATGGTCCCTCCTAGGATGTTGGATTACGGAAGGACCTGCCAGGCACAAGTCCTGAAGGAGACTACGCAGACCTCTGACCTCACCATGCTGTTACTCATGCCAGATGGAATTTGCTTTATGTTGCATGTTGTAAATTTGATACTCAATGCACTTAGGCAACATAGCAACGGAGAGCAATGACTCTCCCCCACTCTCACCATTATCACCCCAATCTCCCATTATTATTCCCCCACTCAAATCTCTCTTCCCCCACCAACCCCTCTCTTGAAGCCATCCTCAAAATCCCCCAAATCAACTAAGGCTACGGTCACACTGGAGCAGACTTCGGCCGATTTTCGAGCTCTGCCGAATCGGGCGCCAACGGCTGAAGACGGCGAAGCGAACAAACGCGTGGACTTAGGTCTTATCAAGAGTTCCGAGCCCTATGCATGCGCATTTTGAAATAACATGCTACCCTTGGGTAAACTACATATCCGCGTAACCTTCTCTAAACTGTTTTCACCTTCTCTTCTACGTTTGTTATCACATCTCTCTCCGAAGTGTTCCAACAAACACGAAAGTGGGCGACCTTGGAGCCAACCCCACGGCAACTCTGGAGGAGCCCCGGGGTAATTTAAATTTCTCAGTAATTTTAAAATATATTTTTTCGATTCCGTTTTCATTATTCGTACATCTGGATCTTTATGAGTGGTTGTTTTCTAGTGATAATTATATTAATTTTCCCCACTTCTCGGAGTACCATTGAAAAGGGGATATGCAAATACGTGTGCCCAAAAACATATCTAATATTCAATGTTTTTCATCAATGCATTTTCATAAAGTGGAAAAAATCTTGATTCGTCAAGGAAAAGTTTTGATGCGTAAATATTTCGTGCTTTGCTCTTTTTATTTATTTTTTAATTTTTTAAAGGTTTAAGCCACACCGCAACCAGAAGGATCATTAGCGGCATTAAACAAGGTGTCTGAAGGGACACTGGAAGTGGTACGACTCTAAGGGGATCCATGTTGCCATCCATGACTAAAAAAGAGTGCCATCATGGACTCCACTGGCAACTCGAAGGGGAAAAATAATGAGGGGTACAGTGATGACCACTGGTTTAGCCCCCAAAGAAAAAAAGAAAAAATAAATAAAGTAATACAACTAAGACTAGGAGTAAAACAGGCTATAACGCATACATGCGACTATATACAATCAGCAAAGTTAAATAAAACTACGACTAGATGTATATAAATATATCACAGATCAGATATCACAGTTCGTAGTGGAGCTCAGCGGCTCTCAGGTACAACAACAGGGATCTTACCTTCAGGTCCCGATAAAACGTCAACTCACTGATGCTGGATTCGGAGGTCCACAAGGGCTGGACAGTCCTCCAGAAAGTGGCTCAAAGCTTTGCTCTTACTAGTGCTGTTATTTCTTTTTGGGTTCAGTTTCGAAGCTAGTGGGACGCCAATGGGTTCGCCCTGAAAACTTCAACGCGGTTGATATTCAGGTAGGTTTGGGGATTTTGAAACGGGAAAAGGAAATTGGATTGGCGGTCTTAAGACTGACCGCACCTGCTGAATTATTGCGCACCTCGGAAATTACGTCAAAATTCCACTCTGATTACAGGTCTCTTGGCAACGGTAGAAGTGATCCTGGCTCCGTTAGGAGAACTTCGCCATTTCGCCGAGTGAAAAAAAAGAAAGAAAGAACGCTCGAATCATAACATGAATGACACACATTGTGTTGTTATAATAGGCCTCTATTCGTATTTATCGTAGTTTTTAATGTTCGGATTAGTTAATATTGTGTAATATTTTTTTCTGGATAGTATTATGCTTTAATAATCAGTAGCAGGTTCATGAATATGAAAGTGTACTCGATTTAAAATCATGACAAAAAGCCATTGAACATGAATACGAACGTTTGGCAGTTTATTATACAGTCTTCGTATATTCATCAAGTAGTTTATAAATTGTCTGTCTTCCAATCATTACACCTTGTCATGTACGGTAAACATCCTATCGTGTACTTAACACCGTTTTTATAATCTGATTCGCTGACAAAACTTCAATTTCGGCATACCGCTTGCCGTTGTTTATTCCGTTTGTCCCTACACGCCTTTTTTTTCTGCTACACTTGTAAACTTTGCTTTTACAAGTGTAACTTTTCTACACTTGTACTATTTGTTTTTGTGAAACACTTGTTCTAGTTTACCGTGCATAACAAGTACCTGTATTTTTTAACTTGTTCACTTGTAACTTGTTGTTTTATGAAACATGCCCCTGGACTATGGGGTTCGGGAACTCAAAATTCGACGTCGGGCGCCTCAGCCAGCCAGTTCCTTCGGGTAGGCGTCGTCTTACGTCAACCCTCCGTATTGTTTTGTAACAACCTGAACCGTTCGGCTCAGCTTTTACATCCGACGAGCCGCGAGGTTGAAAGATTTCCGACGTCACAGAGCCCCACTTTCACGGGCCTCCCCCGGTAGTTTCGTTTTCGAAGCCTTTTTCAGGGCTTGCATGACTCATTGAGGCACCTTCAGCGCGGATCCGTCATGTCTCGACGCCCAAATCACCCAACCAGCTGAAGCTGTAACAACGAGAAAAATCCACGTGTTTCCTTTATATTTTTAACACGCAAATATATGGCAGATAAATGTAAGAGCTTCTCTCAAAGGATACTTACCCACACGATATTCATGAATTGCTTCCGAGTCTACCAAAAGGTAGCGGAAGCATTATTTTCACTTTCGGGAGAACAAAAATTCTTGGTCTCCAAAATCAAAATTTCCACTCGCATTTTACGTTTTAGACCTTTCTGAACAACTCTGGTTCCGTGTCTGTCTGTCTGTGTCTGTGTGTGTGTCTGTGTGTGTGTTTGTGTGTGTGTCTATCATATGTCCACAAATCTTTGTAACAAGCTTATTTTCCACAGTTTTCATCTTATTTGGATGAAGTTTTAAAGGGATATGTGAGCTAGAAAGTGGACGGTCCACGAACAGTTTCATTGTTCTTGAATCAATACCTCACTCTACTCATGTGCAAACATAAATTGTACCAAGCATCATTTTCTAACACCTTAGTCTCAAATCTCGCTCAAATTTGGATGATAGTTGGAGGATGACAATTTGATCATCTAATATAAATTTGAACATGATTGTATCAACAATAGCTACTGCGTATGCGCCAATATGAAATCCTTGTAACAAGCTTATTTTCCACAGTTTACATCCGATCTGGATGAAATTTTTAGGGAATGTGCGAGCTAGGGGGCGCACGGTCCCCTATCAGTTTCATTGTTGCTAAATTAATACTCCACTCAGCGCATGCGCAAACGTAAATTCTACCAAGCATCATTTTCTCACACCCTGGTCGTCCGATCTCGCTCAAACGAGATCATGGGGGGATGACGGTTTGATCATCCAATATCAATTTCAACATGATTGTTTCATTAATAGCTACTGCGCAAGCGCCTATGTGAAATCCTTGTAACGACCTTAATTTCCACTGTTTCCATCCGATTTCGATGAAACTGTCAGAGAATGCGCGGGTTAGGATGTAGGATGCACCCGATCAGTTTGATGGTTGCCAAATTAATACTTCATTCTGCACATGCGCAAACGTAAATTCCATCATGTTCTACCTTTTCACTCTCTAGTCGCTCGTGTTCGCTTAATTTGGATGATAGTTGGAAGAAGATGATGGGTAAACGAGGAAGCTGTGCTACACCCAACTTGGTAGACGTTTTGACATGGATATGTCTTTGCTCTGGGGGGTCAGCCAAACATTTTCGTCACGCAAAAGTTAATGTCACAATTTCTAATGATGTTCACGTACAACCAATCCGTTACTAGGGGCATTTTCATCGCACAAAAATCGTTCGCCACTCGTTGGAAAGCGCTCGATTAATGTGATAAATGTTCACATCTCAAGCTACCAATTTCCCCCTCCTTACGTAACTGGCTACATTCCAAAACTAAGTTGATTGGACTATAAACAATTTTAATAAGCCGGTTACAATATTCTTAACGTAAAGCAATAGCATCATTTACTCCACTCCATTGGAAACATTTACGTCCTCTTGACAACAGTCGAGGACAACTCGAGGACAACCGTTATGAAATCCCCAATGAAAGACATATCCATGTAACATGGTATCTGCTTTTAAAGTGGATAGTGGAACTCGTTTACAAGTTTTTTTATTGGGTTTCATTATATATTTGTGAATCGGAGGTGGTCTAGAGTACATTAAAAGAGGTTTCAGGCCGAACTTCAGATGAGTGCAAGTTCCTCATTCCTTGTCCCACTCAAAACTATACTGTTTTATCCCGATTTTGATGAAGTTTTCAGGAATAGTGAGGATTGGCGCGTAGATGGCTCTCTATAAATTGCATTGCTATCGGATCAATAATAGAGTGCGCATGTGCAAACGTGAAATTCTTATGAAATCTATTTCTTACGATCTATCAGTCCGATTTCGTTCAAACTGGGAGGGTGTTTGGCTAAAGGTTCCAGGAAGATTCACTATTAATTTTATTGCGATTGGCTGTTCTATTGCGACGCCTAAAAACGAATAATGAAGTATAGAGGCCCCCAGATCAGCTGAGCTAAGCACTTTCTTAATCTACCTATGAAGCTGAAATCTGAATTGACGCCACTTGGAACACCTAGAAATTAATGACCCCTAGTACAGCTGAGTGAGATCCGGAGCTAACTTCCTTGCTATTCTACCTATTAAACTAGAATTTGAAATGGGAGAACACTTGGGATGACTAAAAACGAATCATGATTGGTCTATTTGTTTTCTTTTTTGGAAATAACATGGTGCTCCTGTCCTCCATACGATTCGGTTCCTATACAGCAAACTCATAAACTTGAAATATTTGTTGATTTCTATACCATCTGATGTAAAAAGTAGATTCTACTTGATTTAAACTTCGGGAGAAATCTAGTCAGCGGATCCACGAGTGGAGACTACACCAATAGAAACCAACAAAGAGATCACCTCATTCAGTTCCGAAATGTGACTGGTCACATTGTAACGAGTCACGACTGCCTTTTTTTTCCACGAAGAATCACGACTACCGGTGTTCAAATGGATAATGTTGGTAAGGTTGGTCTTTTTAGAGTATTAGAAAATATGGCTCGGGATTCCCCTGTCGGGTTGACCTCGAGCTAAGAACGCAGAGCTAAGAACATTGGCAAGTAGTTTGAACAAATTGTGACAATCATCTGGATAACCTACCGATGAGTCACAGTAGTTCAGGATTAACGTGGAAATACGAGCAGCACCTAATGAGAACAGTACAAAACCATTTGGTATTCCCTGTTGAACGTAGAATTAGTATTTCTCAGAAATTCCATTTATGCATAGCTAGGCTTTATAACATGTTAACTGTTGAAAAAAACGTCTGCCAAGTCACGACCAAATCGAAGTTTTCAGAAACTCTTAGTTAGCATAAGCACACGCTACAATTAAAGAACCGTCTAGGAGCTAACCCACACAAATTATTAAAATTTCATCAAAATAGGTGTATAATGTTCGGAGTATCACGAGTGTCTACAAAATTTAGTTTTGAGCAATCGCAATTTCTCAACCAATCACATTAAAATTTATTGGATATCTTACAGAAACCTATACCCAACTACCCTTCAAGTTTTAACGAAATCGAGCCTCCAGATCGCAAGAAATCAACGTTAAAATAAACTCACCTTTTCCCATGCGCGCACGCCATATTGATAATAAGAATAACAATTCTTTATTGTCCTTGTTAATTCAAAATATAGAATACAATTATACGTGATGTTTTATCCCATAATACTTGATTTGAAGGCTATGAAATTCATTGGGAACCATCTAATAGGAAATACACACAATCCCTGAAATGTTCATTAAAATCGGCCCATTAGCCTGGGAGTTTTTCGTGTGTCACCATTAGTTTTGAGCATGCACAACAGATATAATAATTTTGTGACGTTTTTCACTTTTAGGTCCCGGTAAAAGCGCTATAATCTAAAGAATATTTCCATGTAGTAGGTAGGTATTGTATTGCGTATTTCTGTCGTAGAAGACTAACCATTTACATAGAATAGTTTACATGTTTTACGAACGTATATTTTGAAGTGAAGATTTTTTCCAAAGAATATATCAGTAACTATGAAGTAGCGCAACATGCGTTTCTATGAGAACTAAATATTTAACTGGAACAGATCCTATGGTACAAAGATATAATAATTCTCCCCCTCATAATCAAAAGTTGCTACAGAGAACTTAAAGAATTGGAACTAAAACTTGAAGGAAAATGGTTTAGAGAAAAACTTAAGAGTTTGTGATCAGACGTAGTCCTCTAAGTATCTTGGCCTTCGTCTTGTGCGACTCGAGCGTCGAAGTGGAGGTCGTGGTGGAGTGTTTGTGTGCAGCGGCAAAGATTCCGGAGTCGGAGAGTCTGAATTCCGTAGGGATGGCTCCGGAGTTGGTGGCCGGGAAGTTTCCCTGGTTCTGACTACTTCCCCAGTCGTTGACGGAGATATACCAGCAGATGGTGTTGTTGGAAGAAAATTCGGAACGCCATAGACTGGTTTAGTTGAATCTAATGTGAGCAGTACTCGTGTGTCTACTATGGGTGAAAATTGAACCTGTTTCTCTTTTGCGAGGGTAGATCTCAACTGATCAACGTGTCTTTTCAGTGTACGACCTGAAGATGGCCCAGCTTGTTAAGAATTACCCCAAATTGCCATACCTCTTTGTTGTTCACATACACGCGAGCTACGACTCTCTCAAAACAGAAGTTAGTGAAAAACGTTGTCTATTCCCACGAAAAATAAAGAGTTACAATGTTAAATCGATTTCGACGGTTAGGTCATCATCAGTAACAAACAATAACTACTACTACTAGAACTACGACTCTCTCCCCCTTCTGGAATGAACGGTTTGGAATTTATTGAGCTGATGATGGATGGCTTCTTGCTTTGCCTATTGGGTAGAATGGCATCTATGCGTATTCGCAAACGTCGATGAAGGTACTTATCCGCAGGTGACTCACCGCATGCTAATGGTGTGGCTCTGTACCGAAACAAGATATTACGAACCTTCAGTGACAGCGGGGTAGGGTCATTTATTGCAGCCCGTAAACGTTGTTTTAAAGTTTGAACATTTCTCTCTGCCAAACCATTAGTAGATGGGTGGCCTGGTGCGATGAATTTTTGAAAAATTCCCCGCTCCTTACAATACTTCTTGAATACATCGCTGGTAAAAATCGTTGCATTGTCTGAGACCATTACGTTTGGGTACCCATGCGTCGCGAAAATGTCCTTTAATGAAGACATTGTGGAAGTACTGGATGGTGCCTCTTTCATCACTTTGATTTCGGCCCACTTTGATTTAGCGTCCACACACACAAGAAAATGGTGGTTCTGGAAAGGCCCCGCGTAATCAACGTGTATCCGTTCCCAGTTTTCTTCAGGGTCAACCCAAGGATGAGGTTTAACTTTAGGAGGATTGTTTTTTGTTACTGCACACTCTTTACAAGATTTTATCAGTTTTTCAATGTCCTGATCAATGTTCACAAGTTGGAGGAACTGCAAAGTCTCTACTATTTATCGACCGGTAGGCATTGATGAAACATGGACGCAGAACAATTTTCTCAGCTATTGAGATCATTCCAGGCTTCTCAAGAGGCTATACTTCAAGCAGTTTCATCTCATCCTCGTCACAAAACTATTGTGTATTTCTGTCGTAGAAGACTAACCATTTACATAGAATAGTTTACATGTTTTACGAACGTATATTTTGGAGTGAAGATTTTTTCCAAAGAATATATCAGTAACTATGAAGTAACGCAACATGCGTTTCTATGAGAACTAAATATATAACTGGAACAGATCCTATGTGTAGTGGATTTATATATGTTTGACTTGGTGTAGGTAGACCAAGTGGGACATTTATATTCCGGTTATGCGGGTTAGTCCCTGTGGTATTTCTGTAAGGAATGTGAGCGAAATCGCCAAGGTCAGCTTGCTTGGCGGGAGGAACTTGAGGATAGTTCGTGTAGCAGCCGCGTGGAGCATTGGGCTCGCTTAGTGGGTGCTGGGTTCGATCCGTTTGGTGCTGAGCCGTTGTGTAATATTCCGGCCTAAGATTTATATCTGTAGGAGGAATATACTGGGCTTGGTTGAGGTACTGAAAAGTATCCTTTGTTTTAAGCAAGTTGGGAGTGTGTTTGACACTCGGATCGGCCGGGTAGCCTTGCGCAGAATATCGTGGATATTCAGATATCTTTGTCGAATCATGATGATTGACTTCAGAGCGGGTCTGAAAGGTATCCTCGAACTTTTGTGTGTGTGAGGCTTGACCTAACGTTTCCTTCATGAATACGTTAGGTAGTAAGGCGATCTCTTCGCGAGAATCGAGCCTTTGTCCGTCGCTGGGAACAGCGGACGAGTCGAGTAGCGGGTAGGGAGCGCTGCGCGGGCTAGGGCTCCCGGCCGCGCCGTGTTCTGCTTCCTCTTGCATGAGGAAGTAGGACGGGCGGCGCTCCATCGATGTACCCGAGTTTGTTAACTCGTTTTCAATACCTCTCCGTATAGGATGCAGGATTTGGAAGGTGGACTCGCTTGACAGAGCTTCTTTCCTTTGCTCGGATGTCAGGGTCCTACCTTGTAGCCTTGAAAAAGGCTTCCTTAGACGATAAATTAGAGCGGATGAGCTGAGTAATTTATCGGCGTGCCCCAGCGGTCGGTGACGAGCTTAGTGCTACGAAACCCGGGCGACACGTCTCGGAACGTCCCAGCGGGCGTACGATCTAATGAGAATATCAATAGATGTACCGGGTGGCGTCCTGACAGAAGAACTACGTTGGGTAATGAGCAGGATAAATAATCACTGGACTCGTAGATGCCAATGCGAGATCTGTGAGGAGAGAAGATATGCCTTGTAGAAAGCAGTAGAAAGCCGTTCTGAGAGGAACTCGTGAGCAGAAGGGTCGTCAGCGTAGAGCGTGTAGAATCTTCGTACTGTAGAGTGTAGTCGTCGAGAGCGGTGAGTGGAATGAATTTCGGAGGGCTCCGAGCGGGGTAATTATAGGGAGGTGGCCGTCTCCTGCCGCCCCCTGATTGGTCCGCTTAATTTCATTAGTTCAACTGTGTTTTCTTATTGGCTCGCACATTGTTTTCTCAGAATCTGCGAGTATGATAGCTGAGTTGGTCCTTCGGGGGTGGCTTCCCCGCGTCCGTCGCTGCGACGGGGTCCCCGGAGGTGGCTTCCGTGCGTCCGTTGCGGGGACAAGGACCTTGAGGTGTCTTCCCTGCGTCCGTTGTTTAGACGGGGTCCTCGGGTGGCTTCCCTGCGTCCGTTGTTTAGACGGGATCCCCGGGGGTGTCTTCCCTGCGTCCGTTGCTGAGACGGGGTCCCCGGGGTGGCTGCTGGACCAGAGGTGGTTGCTTGCCGCCTCCTGGTTGGTTCGCCTATTGTCTCTCGTGCAATCATTGTTTCTGATTGGCGAGTAGGCTTGCTGGAACTGTCCTTGTTAGTTTTAGAGGACATTTGATTGTCTGTTTGAGTTTTCTCATTCAAGGCGACTTGGTTCGAGATACTTGTCGCATCTCTCTCGCCCAGTAAGTGTTTAGGGAGGTCGCCTTGTATGTTATTTGATAATATTTCACTTTTGAGAGAGAATTTCGTATTTTCTCTCTGGTGAAATATTTTGTTTGACGGAGTTATAACTCGACGTCTTATAAACATTTGTGTGTCGTGTCTACCTCTTTTTGGTAGCCCTGAAAAGGGCTGTTGAAAAGAGGGGGTGGTTTTCACCACACTATGCTACAAAGATATAATATATTGTTTCTCGACCGGCAGCTCCATCGATGATTAGCGGTGAAGAAATGAAACTGACTACTCAGCTTGTAGGCAATAATTCCTCACCCACTTGTCTGTCTGCTGAAACGACGAACAAGCCAATCAGTCACTCTTTCGCCGAAGGGCGACCTTGCTCCGATTCAATTGTTCTGTATTTAGCGTTGCTTTTTTTTCGAGTGGGAGTGAGCCGTTTGTTCCCGACATCTGGGCTGCTGCATCTCGAGGTCTCATTCATTTATTAGCTCCGCTATTCATATTTGACTCCAAACCGGAACAGACCTTGGCGCCGTCGCTTTGAAAGGCAGTACGTTGTGTGTACCCTTGGGAATTACCTGAGTTTGAATGTCGGTTGGAGTTGGAGGAACACTATTAGTCTGACACACTTGATTAACATGAATTTACAAAAAGTTCCAATCACGCAGCAAAATCGTACTTCTAGCGAATTTTAGTAAGTTATCGTACTTATTATGTTGAATTGTTTTGAAATTTGAGCTTTTTGATTGCTAAGAAATTCTTAACTATTATTTTTTTGACAAAACAAACCTATTCTAAATAGTAATCTGCTGTTCAAAGAGATATTTTGGATTTTTAGCATTTTTGAAGTTTTTATCGATGTTATAGCAAATTTTAATGAAGTTTTAGTAAATTTTTCAGCCTAATCTTGTACAAAATTTTGTTGTTGTATTTTAAATTTAATAAACATAATTTTTTTGAGCAATATTCTGCACAAAAATTATAAATATGACGATTTTTAACCGTTTTTAGCATTTTTTTAGTGATTTTTTCTGCACATTTTTTGAAATTTGACCAATTTGACCAATTTTCCGCTGTAATTATTGAAATTAAAGTAAGCAGGTATATTTTTCAGAATAGTTTTGTACAAAATATTTAATGGAAATTGTGGGATGATAAATGCCGAAAATCTTGCGTACAAGTTTGCAAGACATTGCTTGCCAGTCATGTTTACAAAATTAATTGAGAAGGATCACCTTTATGTGAACAATTATTCAGACAATCACGCTCGTATTTCAGATTATTGGCCTTGCACTGCGAAATGTTCACCATATCAAATACGTTTAGGTAAATCGAGAGCTTTACAACGACTGGCGAATGCCTACGATAAAGCTCCGTAGCAACGATTTGGCTGTAAGCGAACATCAAAAGTAACTCTTTTCGGTAACGTAACGTAACACTTTTCGATTTTACGTGCCAAAGTAAAGACATATAATGCAAAAAAAAAAAAAAATTGAATTCCAACTTATTAGTTTGAGAAATCATATTAAAAAATTTTCAAGTTTAAGTAAGTAGCTTAGGTTTGTTTTAGAAATTTTGAATTTGATACATTGAATTTTGTCTCCCTGAAGAAGCAGCCAATTCCAGGGAAAAAACGTTGGAGATTGAAAAAAATAGGCTGTTAAGTTGGGTGAGGCACATAGCTTCCTCGTTTACCTACCATCTTCTTCCAACTATCATCCAAATTTAAGCGAACTCGAACGACTAAAAAGTGACTAGATAAAACATGATGGAATTTACGTTTGCGCATGCGCAGAATGAAGTATTGATTTGGCATTAATGAAACTGATAGCGGCCCATTTACAACCTAACCCTCGCACTCTCTGACAATTTCATCAAAATCGGACGAAAACAGTAGAAATTAAGGTCGTTACAAGGATTTCACATAGGCGCATGCGCAGTAGCTATTAATGATAAAATCATGTTGCAGTAGATATGCGATGATCAAATCGCCATTCCACAACTATCATCCAGATTTGAGCGAGATCGGACGACAAGGGCGCGAAAAAATGGATCAAATGGAATTTGACAAAGATAGAGTGATCTATTGAGTCAAGATAGATGAAACTGATAGGGACCGTTTAAATCCTAGCCCGCACATTCCCTTGAAATTTCATCCAGATCGGATGAAAACTGTGGAAAATAATCACGTTACTAGAATTTTATATTGCCACATGCGCAGTACCTAGTTATTAATGATACAATCATGTTGAAATTGAAATAAGATGATCAAATTGTCATCCCCCAACTATCATCCAAATTTGAGCGAGATCGAACGACTACGGCGTGAGAACATTATGATTGGTAGAATTTACGTTTGCGCATAAGCAACGATTCAAGAACAATCCAACCTTACCTGTACACGGCAATCGTAACAAGAGAGGGGCTAAGGGTAAACGAATGCTGCTCCCACGACATCATCTGGTACACAGATGGGTCAAAAATGGAAGCAGGTATTGGTGTAGGATTATATGGGGCAAAACCCAGATGGAATTTCATTCCCAATTGGGGAACACACCTCAGTATTCCAGGCAGAAATTAGTGGCAATCGAGGCTGCGAATCTCTCGCGGAGAGAGGGGGCACCATGGTCCCTAGCCCTAGCCCGCACATCCCCTGAAGATTTCATCCAAACCGGATGAAAACTGTGGAAAATAAGCTTGTCACAAGGATTTGTGGACACACGACAGACAGACAGACAAACACACACACACACCACACACACAAACACACACACGGAACCAAAGTTCTTCAGAATGGTCTAAAATGTAAAATACGAGTGGAAATTTTGATTTTGGAGACCAAAAATTTTTTGTCTCCCGAAAGTGAAAACAATGCTTCCGCTAACTTTAGGTAGACTCAAAAGCAAAATGAAAAAAAAAGAGAGAATGGATTTAACAACATTAAAAAGAGGTACATACCTAATGTTAAATTTATTTATTTTATTTGTTTTTTTTCCATCATGACTCTGGTGATTTTCCTATACCTGTATATTTTTAATCATCATACTCAAATTAATGTGTTTATTTACACTTTAGTTTTCCATTTCTGACTTTTCATTGTATTCCATGTGATTTTATTTGATTATTTTTGTGCTTGGTATCATATCTCAAGATTTTACAAATAAACGCAATAACCAACTAACTAACAACCTAATTGTTAGATGTTGAAATATTCTCAAATCGAATGACTGATATGGCCAGTTTATTTGATCTGTTCGATCTGTTTGATAAGATCCAACAGGAATCATCAAGAAAGAGGAACTCGGGGGTCATTCAGCAAATGAGGTTTGTTAGTATTATAATTTTACTGTTATTTAGTTTGTTTTATTTAGTTTTTGTGCCCCAATGTGGGCCTATTCCAAATTATATAGGAATGAAAATGATCAGGACACCTTCGCACCATGAACTGATTTTCTTAGTGTCATGATTCCAGAGTAGCTCCATAACAAATTTTGATGATTTCTAGCTCGGATATATATAGCAAAGAAAACATCCTTTCGTGCCAATAAGCTGATCAGGAAAATCCTTATGTTGTAAATGTTTTCTATAGATGTTTCTGTGTAGCTGCAAAACACTAGCGCGACATTACACCGTTTCGGAATATTATCCTCGCTCGCTCCATACTTACCTACTAAATTTTAGATCGTAAGTTAAAAGTAAAATTTAAAATAAAATAGCCTTGTTACTCATCTCTTCAGTTGACGCTTAGGGTGGAGGGACCAGTGTTTGACAAGGACCCAGTGATTGACATCTCACCAAAAAGTTTAATAATAAGGCATAAAAGTGTTTTACTGGCTTGATCATTTTGAATTGTGAGACAAAATACCTTCTCAGTGAAGTATAAAGGAGGTCAAAGGTTTCAGGCGGTTTTTTGTGAAATATGGAGAATTTTATTTAACAAAACCTCGTGTTGATTTTTCTTTGGTGCTGTTTCATGTCATTTTGCTAAGGGGGTAAGTGTTCTATTTTGCTTCACCATGCCCTCCACATTTTCAAATTCGATTGTTCCCATCGTTTTTCTGAATTCGTTTTTGTATAGACTGCTTTTATGTTATCATTTTTGGAAATAAACAAAGATAACAAGAGAAAAACAAATGTCAATTACTAGTCCCCAAACTGATGCTACCCTCAGTGATTTATTTTCTATATTTATATAAATACATAGCAACTGAGAAGCTGCTAGTTTACGATTAGAAACGTACCGTGTGGTATTGAGAAAACATTTTACCTACCTATTTTGTGATATTTTCAACTTTGTCTTTATGAATACTCATATTAATTTTATATTTAGATTTTTAAAACTAAGTTCGAATTTTAATAAAATGTTGAAATAAATGTTTTGTTGATACACGGAATCATTTATTGCAGAAGAACTGCTGTTTCAATCATGGGGAGTCAATCACAGCTTCCAACCAAAAATTTGGCTGTCAAATACTGGGTCAAAAAATTAATTAAGAAAACGAATTTATGATGTTTTCTGGCTTGAATTAGTGATTTTTCCAATACTGAGCAGTTTGAGGACATCCTGATGCAGCAGTAGATGTAAGATTCAAGTTTGAACAACCGAAAAAACAACTTTAAAATTGCTTGTCAAAGACAAAATTTCTCTTAAGGTGTCAAACACTCGCCCCTCCGCCATACCGGAATGGATTGACGGCAGGTCAACTAGACTGGGGGCCGAAGATAGAACATGTTCATTGTTAAGACGTGCATATGCTTATAAACCACCGACGACTGATGAATTATATGGAACAGATCTTCGAAGGTGTGCGTAACTCCTTTTTCTAAAGTTGGATGACCACTTCTCTCCTATTCTCAAGCAAAGCGCGATCTACCGGTCACCTGTTGAGTCATTTCCCCGAAGGTGAAAGCTTCGTAGCAACAGCCAGTAGGTGGAGCTTGACGTACTTCGTCATAATGCGAATAGGTGATGGATGCTGATGTCCAGAGTAACACGATATCCGGGTCTCCAGTTGGAACAATCGCCGAGTTTTCGGGCTCTAGGTACCTACCTGGTTTTTGGCTTATCATAGATCCCAATGGAACTATCAAACTGTTTATTTCAAAGTATAAAAGTTTGCTCACATTGATTCATGAACTCGAACCAATACTACTACTCTTCAATCACTTTTCCAATGAAAAATTATAAACTTCAGAAACACCGAAACTCGTAGAAAAAGGCGAACGCTCGAATTCTCTATCAAAGCTATATTCGAAGTAAAATACCAAACCAGCTGTCATATGTTAATAATTAAAATATGAGTGCATCGGTCATAATAATGCATGTATGAGGTTCTTGTGAAATTAAATTTTGAATGTCCATAATTTCACTTATTGAATACTAGAGGCCTGTTAGGGCTTGGAAAGCCCTAATCTAGTCCGTATAACAGTAGTACCTAACAGGAACCCAGCACATTATAGTAACGATATTAGTCCTACCTATTTGCGGCGTTATGTGACCTGGTGCAAAGATAAGGCATTGTTAATAAATGATTAAAAAAGAGGAAATACTGATCAAAATGTAAGTAATGTAATAAAGTAAATACCACCAGTATGGTCCTCGCCACTATGAGACTAAACAAAAAAGAAGTTTCATTTCCCCAGCAACGGCTTGGTTGTAAGTGAAAATCCAAAGAAAATTTAAAATGTTTTTTGTTATTCCTTGGTAGAAACGAATGTCATTTTGGCTAGATCCGTTTGAGTTGTCGGTCTCATCTTTTCGCTTCGGCAAAGTTGCTGCTTATTTAGTGTATAAAGAAACGCTTGCATACGAGTCTGCAACACATTGGGACATTTTATGTCTTTAGTTGCAGACTCGTATGCAAGCTCAGCTGATCCGGACCGCGGGCATCGTCAAGTAAATGTCCTAAAGAGGCTACATACGAAATTACAGCTTCCGAGAGTGTAAAGCATAGAAATTAGCTTCAAGAGCCACTCAGCTGATCCGGACCCCGGGCATCGTCAAGTAAATGTCCTAAAGAGGCTACATACGAAATTACAGCTTCCTAGAGTGTAAAGCATAGAAATTAGCTTTAAGAGCCACTCATCTGATCCGGACCCTGGGAATCGTTAAGTAAATATCCTAAAGAGGCTACATACGAAATTACAGCTTCCTAGAGTGTAAAGCATAGAAATTAGCTCTAAGAGCCACTCAGCTGATCCTGACCCTGGGAATCGTCAAGTAAATGTCCCAAAGAGGCTACATACGAATTTACAGCTTCCTAGAGTGTTAAGCATTACCAATTAAAATGATTTAACCCCCGCTTCACAAATCAAACCGTTCTCTCAATATTCGGATCACCTGCTATGAATCACATCATTGAAACACCAGCTCAATGAAATCATCAGAAATTAACAAGCGGTTGCAATCATGTTCATAATATCAATTATTGAAAATGATCACCTGTGTGTAAACAATTATTCATATAACCATGCTCATAACTCTGGCCACGCACTTCGCAGTAGTTAACATAATATGGTTGGATAAATCGAGAGCTTTCGAACGAATGGTCAACGAATTTTGTGGGATGAAGAACGACGATGTACCATTTCCCTAACAACGACTCGGTTGTAAGCCGAAATCATCAGAATATTTGGTAACAAATTTGGTAACGGTTTTCGAGTTATGTGCCAGAGCAAAGACATAAAATGTCAAAAGTTGAATCGGGGAATTCAGAATTTGGGCATGGTGAGATGATGGTGTAATTCTATCTCGAGTCTTCTTCGTTTCTTTGTAAGCGTGTGAATCTGCGCGTCCGTGTCTTCTATCTCCTTCTTTATGTCGTTGTTTGTATCTTGATCGGTAGTACTCGTAGATGTCGAACTGGTGTTGAGTTGTGTGTAGGAGATGTTACAGATGTCTTTGTCCTGATGTGTCTGGTACCACTCCAGCAAAGCTCGTGCTTGTTCTGTGTCAGGATTAATTTCGTGTGTTGTGTCATGTCCAATAGGGTCGTTCAGAAATAACTCTCCTAGATGTTAGTAACTACACTACGTTTCTTACTTACCGTGGCAACTGTTGTTACTGCCACAGCCTAACAAACAGAGAGTCTCCCTATCAAATTTCAACTTCCTACAGTGAACAGGAAAGAATTTAGCTCACTCAGCTGATCAGAAAAGATCCCATCACTTCACTCGTCTCTTAATGTCCCAGAGAGTCTCCCTATCAAATTTCAACTTCCTAAACTATTAGGTTGTTGATATTAGGTGATTGAATGAACTATTAGCCCTATGAGTCCTAAAGAATTATATTTATAAAGTCTCAGAAATAACTCTCTAGATGTTAGTAACTACACTACGTTTCTTACTGACCGTGAATTGATGGCAACTGTTGTTACCGCCACAGCCTAATAAACAACTCTCGTTGATAAGGACCGCCTAGAACACGATCAAGGCGGGTATAGAGACGAACAGCGACACTTTTGCAACAAACTTGGGGCCGTGCTGATTCGAATGAGCAGTCTAACACTAAAATCGGACCGCGAAGTTCTTAACAATTTCAAAGACCGTTCGGTTATATACAAAGATAATCCGAGATTGTCAACTTTGATGATCCCTCGGGTCCTGGTAGATAAGTCATTGTAGAGAATAAAAGAAAAAACATATTATGTGGAAAACTGTTTCATAGCATTCTAAAACGGATTCTAGATTTCAACGTATTTGCTAGTTCATGAATTATTCCTTTGCAGGGTGTCTCACGAATTATACACTAGCGGCTTATCTCCATCAATTTACGAGTTAAAAAAAAAAAAATGTTAAAGAAGTTTGCGAAGTTGATTGTTGCTTCCTTCTAATAATGATAACAAAACCATTTATTATGCTTAAGACCAAAAGTGGTCTATATACAGCATTCAGCATTACAAGGATTTTCTTATACAACTTATAATACGGCACGGCTAGGAATAGAAAATAGATATTTAAAATCAGAAAAAAAGGTGAAAATATTTTGAAAGAATGTGGGAAGAAAAAACAAGAATTATTATATACCTAAGGATGGTTCAATTCAATTCAATTTTATTGTATAACCCGTAGTATTACAAGGGGTTCCTTAAATAGGTACATATTAAAAATAGCACATGACATCTTGCCTTCATTTCTGCCTCATCGAACAATATTATACTTTTACATATGATGTATCAAATAATTACTTAAATAGGTCGACATGATTAACGTATAATAAATGAGCACTGCATAGTTAACATAGATCACAATCAATAATGCCTACACTCCACTACCAAATTTCAATAATAATCCTGAGTCATTGCCAAAATTTCCAAAGCGGTGTTGATGTTCATTCTATTTCTTGTAGATTTTCATCTTCTTCTTGACCTGTTTTCTGGAAATGTCGGGAGGGGACGGAGGAGGAGTGTTCAGATTAAATCTCCTGTTCTAACCCAGTAGATGTAGAATCCTCCAACGTAATTCGTCCATAGTAAATGATAAGTTTTTTTCCATCAACCAGTAGTTCATCTCCAATTAAGAAGGCATTTTCTTGCTTGAAAGAACTTGGGCAAGAGATGCTCCCTAAATTCCCGTGTTTCTGTCGTAGAACTCGGATGTATTAAATTGGGATCCCTTGAACTTGTAAATGTTTTGGCTACTTTAGATTTAGAGAAATTATTAGCAAAATGAATGTGAACTGGTCTACTACTAGAAGGTTGGATGGTAAAGGTAAAAATGTCCATCACCTTCCTCTTGAGAATACTCGTTTTCTTTTCATTCTAGAACGTAATGCAGAATAAGAGCGTTTCTGTTGTCCGTGTGCCGGTTCTGTTTCGTATAATTTTTTTTCTGATAATGCTAAATTTTCTTCTACACTTTCAATTCTCTTATCAATTTTTTGAATGAGCAAGATAGTTTCTTGGCTGTTAGCAATTTCTTGCGACAGAGCATGCACCTGTGAATTCAAAATATTTGTCTGTTCATTCAAAATTCAGTCGCAGTTTTGAAGTTTTGTTGTGGTTACGTCAAGGCAATGAATTATCTGACGTATTTCAGAGTTTTGAATGTGGAAGTTTGGATGTGATTAAGTCAAGGTATTGAATTACCTGACGAATCTCGGAGTAGTTGCAATTATTCAACGCGACACCGGTCGGCTCTTCGAGTGCTGCTGACTAAGGAATACGGTAATCTCTAAGGATGGTTCAGGTAGTTACATAAAATGAAAACGGATTTTTAAACATTAAATAATAATATTAAAAATAGATAGAATAAAATTTAAAAAAGCGCTTTTGAAAAATCAATCGTGCACAAAACCCCTCCTTACTGCCGTCACCAACCGACCAATCAATGGCGGGTTCCAGACCCGCGCCCCAGCAATAGCAAATGACTTGGATTTGATTATAGTTATATGACGAGGAATCATCAAAGCATTGGATCTGTTGGAGGTTGCATGTGTTAATGGGGAAGTCAGGTAGGGGGGAACAGTACCGATCAATTTGGAAGATGAGTTTGAGATGCCGGAGGATGTAATATTTTTCTAATGGTAAACATAAAACGGCATGCGTGCAGATTGAAACGTTTGCTGATCATTGAAACGTTTTGAATTCAATTTTTAGAGTTTTTGGTGACTACTAACGTGCCCTTAACTTCACCCTAACGTACCCAAGAGCATGCACTGGGTGTGCTAAGGGATGGTAGCCATTTTAAAAAACAGCCTCAAGTGGTTACTAAAAATCACACAAATGGAAAATCATAGATACCTAGGTACCCTAAGAGATGATACTAACTTTGGATTGTGAAAATCTCAAAATGCTCACTCATAAATGTGTAGAGGATGCTGAAATCTTTCTTAATGATAAAGAAGTCGATGAGGTATTTTCTGGCTCCTATAATGATTACTATTGGCTTATGATAACGCAGGATGGATTTAAGGATTTTTTGGCTTGCCATAATGTCCCTTTCCAATTTCAAAAGTTATTTGCACAAATAAGATTGGCATGTAAACACCATTTTACAATTAAAATTATGAATTATAATTACAAAATGTCTCCAAATACTGTATGTACAGCCTGTGACACGTGTCTTCTTGATTTTCATGTTCTATTTGAGTGACCCAAGTGTGACTGGATCAGAAATAGATATATCTCGGACTTGGTGGGGGGGGGGGGGGGGTACCGGAAACTTGATAAATTTTGTATCAGTACCGAGTGAATTTGACATAAAAAGGCTATATTTCTTCTTAAGTGAAGTTGGCAAACTGAGAAATTTATGTTTGTTTGACTGAAGGATTAACTATATTGGTAGTGCCTTTGTTAACTGCTTGAACGTTTTTGAAATTATTTATGGAGTTCATTGTGTGTTTTACTTTAATGTTGTTTCCAATATTTATAAGGTAAAGTGAATAAGCTGAATTAATAATGAATCTTATATTAATTTGTAATTTATAAAATATTTGAAATTTCTACTAACGCTATAATACTGAATAGATTATCATTAATTGTGAGTAAATCATCTAACTGGACACCACGATCAATTTCTAAATTTTGTACTCTTATAGTTGATTCAACTGGGTATTGAAAGCACTACGTTAATGATGTTTACACTACAACTGTTTCAATAATGAATTTTTCGTAAAGCATACTCGAATTTAAGGAACATAGATGTTCAAATACATTAAATAAATGAATAACGTGCGTGACCTTGAGCGGACGTTAGCAACGTCGTACGTTAGAATGGCTCATTTAATGTCACCCGTTTGGGGATCTAAAGGCACACGACACCAGCCTAACCTTCCTGTAAATGTGATACTACTGGTAATCTCAAAATTACTCAAAAACTGGTGAAGGTGAAGTAAATAATAATAGTTTTTTTTCAGATGCCCCATTACCTATTAATTATGTTGATGTAGCGGGTAGGTTTATTTGAACACCCCTCAAACTTGGTTATTTTACGTTTCACGTCTTGTAGAAACCGAATCTACTATCATCTGATGTCCGCCTCTGCCGTCTAGCTTTACTAGCCTTCAGCTCGATCGAAAAATCCGTTCTCTTGCACACAGGCTCTATTTGGTCGATTAAAGCCTTGTTTTCATTATTTCACATATTTTAAATGAGATACCAGAGTTTTAAGACACTACTTCTTTGCAGTAGGTATTGTTCTTAGTTTGTCTGATCTCTCAGCTGTTTTCTCGTGAACATTGCGTGAAGTGCTGCTTCCAGTGACGATCATCAGGTAAATTCCTGGTTCATTGTCATAGAGATCTTTTTTTTTTTTCTCCATACTTGTTCATGAAATACCCAACGGGAAACCCATGAACATGAAGTTCGTAACGGCGATAATTACCGATAAGTAGCAACTAAACCGCGGTGTTTTTCACTTGAGGCTTACAATCTTTGTTTTAAATCCATGCCCTGTTTACGAATCGAAAACTAAAAATGCGAACCTATTCCGTATTTGTACTGAAACTAACATGAAATTCAAATTTAGGATTGAAAATCAGCGTTTCATATCGAAAATAGAAAACGCTTGCATATGAGTCTGTAACACATTGGGACATTTTATGTCTTTAGTTCCCACTACCACAAAGTTGATATAAAGACTGAATTGAACTGAACTGGACGACTAGGGCGTGAGATCGAACAAATAGGGCGTGAGAAAATGATGCTTGGTTGAATTTACGTTTGCGCATGCGCAGAGTAAGGTGTCAGGTCAAGAACGATGAAACTGATATCGCACCCGTCCTAGAATAAGGGTACATCTCAAAAATCGCGATTTTTGAGTTAGTTGTGGTTCTGAGAAGTAGAAACGGTCTAGTTTGTCTGTAGAAGGTGGAGATATGTGTAGGGCACTCTAATTCCGCTAGAGAGTGCGTGTGTCTTTCTTCTATGGAGGGAGTAACCAATTCACGTCCTAGGAAGAAAGACACAACTCAGATGAGTTCACATAGTCTGTGTTTCGTTTTGAGTTGTTTCCTTTTTGTGTGGACAATTTTAACTTGTGTCTTTCTTTTCTGAACATTTTGGATCCTGACTGGTGAGATTTCAGTGTTTGAGTTGGAACAACTCAAAAATTCTTAAAAAATCAACAAAACCGTTCCCCCCACTCCCTTCCCACTGTCAAAAAAACTATTTATTCACCATGGGGCGTTAGAGTAATAATGTAGGAAACAAGTTTCGCAAAGATAAATTATGTTCATCGTGTTCCAAAGAACGGGTAGCCAATGGTGTGGAAGAAAAACTTTGAATGCGATTTGCCGAAAATGACAATTTTCGAGTTGTACCCTTATTCTAGGATAGGTGTATATCATACTTAGGATGGGGGTATATTATACTCGTAGGACCGTCTACCTCCTAGCCCACACATTCCCTGAAAATTTCATCCAGGGAATTTCATCCATTTCATCGGATGAAAACAGTTAAAAAACAAGCTTGGTACAAGGATTTGCGGACACATGACACACACACACACATACACGCGCGCACGGAACCGAAGTTGTTTAGAATGGTCTAAAACGTAGAATGCGAGTGGAAATTTTGATTTTGGAGACCAACAATTTTTTTTTCTCCTAAAAGTGAAAACAATGCTTCTGGTACCTTTAGGTAGACTTGGAAGCAAAATGGATGAAATCGCCCATATAAATGTGTTGCAGTTGGTATCCTGCTTTCCAACGCATTTCAATTTTCAACAGGTTGTACCTCCAGGTTCAAATCGAAGTTTCCTTTCGCTGTTTCAGAAACTCGTAAACCGATTTGGACGAGGACCGGTATAGCAGGAAATTCACATAAAGTCCAGCCCCAACGGGTGCCTTTGTTCCGGCTCCGCACAACGGTAAGGTGTGAAAGTCGACCTCCGCAATAATGGAATCGCAGTACTCAGACAAGAGATACTGAGGGGGCCTTTTTGGAAATCAACAGGAAATTCCGATCGGGACTGTTTGCTACCTTTTGAGGGCCGTTCCAAGAGGACTGTTTTTACATAACAGTTTTCGTCAAGAGAGTATTCGTTCAGCATGTAGTTGGTCTCTCTAAATCCAGCTCTCTCTCTCTCTCTCTTTCTCTCTCTCGCACATTCTCTCTCTTTCCCTCTCTCTCTTTCTCTCCCACTATCAAACTCTCTTATGAGTACCCTATAGTGGGGTGAAGCGTGACAGAATTTCATGTTTTTTCTAAATTTCACATCTTTGAAAATGTGCAGGAAGGCACAGGATATGTGTCATATATACAATCCTTAGGATTTTGGCTATGGATTCGTACGGAAAAACATTTTTTGGGGGGCTCGGCCTCCAATTCTTTTGTGATTGAAGAGTGTCCCGGTTCACCCTGCAGGTTGGGGTGAACTGGAACACCCCCTGTTACGCATAATTCTCACTCAGAAACTTTTATGAAGTGAACCGAGATCACATTTATAATTTTAAAAAAAATTTGAAGTATCAGAAAGTTAAAAAAAAGTTGATGAAAATGAGGTTTTGTTGAAAAAAAAAAAAAAAAAAAAAATTCAAGTTATAAAGTGTTTTTTTTTTTTTTTTTTTTTTTTTTTTTTTTTCTTCTTCTTCTTTTTTTCTAACAGGAATACTTATAGTAGTAGGTGGGAAAATTGAACAGTACTTTCTTTTCCTTACAGGCCTTTCAGTTCTGTTTCCTTAGAACTAGACAAATTATTTTTGCCTTAATCTCCTCTTATAAAGTCAAGCTGCGTATCAAAATAGAGCAATATACCACGAAGATTTCTCAACGTTTCTATGTTAGGAAGGCATCAATTCCTCGACGAATTAAACTGAACATCAATAAACAAACGTAAGTAAAAGTGGCGAGAGTGGGGCTGAGGAGGCACTGTATGGACAGAAGAGTTACTGTGGTGGGGGGAGACAGGCTGATGAGGCTGACGAGACAGATACACTGTAAGAGCGGAAGAGTTACTGAGGTGGTGGGAGAGGCGTCCATGAGACTTAAGAAACCGACCTGTGGGGCAGAAAAGCTACTGTGGTGGTGGGGGGGGGGGTGCTGATGTGTACAAAGAAACAATGTAGGGGCAGAAGAGTTACTCCGGGGGCTGGAAAGGAGCTGTGAAAGGCGGAACAGGCTCTGTACAAGTGTAACTATACCTTCATAGTCTAGTCAAATTATACATTGAATACTACATCAAATCAGATACAGTTTATTTTTTGGTATGTTATTTATGAAGGAAAGATATCGTAAATCCTAGTTTTAGACCTGGGCAGACGACCGGGTCATTTCCAAAAATCAAGAACATATCGATTTTGTTTAGGTACCTTTTTTACTTCTAGTCCATTTTGATCTAGAAGAACTTGATTTACATAGAAAACTGATAATATCCACATATATAAAAATCAATTGCTGTTCGTTAGTCTCGCTAAAACTCGAGAATAGCTGGATCGACTTGGCTAATTGAGGTCTTAAATTATTTGTGGAAGTCCAGAGACGGTTTAAAAGGAGTAGTTGTTGATCTGCCCCATAGGGGGTGTTTTAGGGGAGGAGGGGGAATGGGGTATCTTCGTCATCACTGAACAAACTGGAAATTTGATTGTCGAGTATGTTTGGATTATTCCAATTCAAGTCAGACTACATTTTTCAAAATTTTCAAATCTGACCCACGATGGAGGTGTTTTAGGGGAAGGGGGGTGGGGGTGGGGGGAGAAACAGGGTATCTTTTTCATCACTCAACGAACTGGGGATTTGATTGTCGAATATGTTTGGATTACTCTAATTCAAGTCAAAGACTACTTTTTTCAAATTGTTGAAATTTGACCCAGTGGGAGGGGGGGGGGGGGGGGGGGGGGGAAGGATGTTAAAGCGTTTTGAACGTCACTGAACCAACTGGGGATCTGAGTCAGTACTACTTTAACTTGGGTCACAGGCTATTTGATAATGTTCAAGTCAACCTGTGAAACGCACTTTATAAAGTAGGTACTTAGAATTTCCAACAATTTGAGATCAGAATGGTTATTGAAAGATTAGTGGTGTTACGGATAAAGCATTTCAAAATTTGGCTAATTTTGCATTAAATACGCTAGGCAAATTTGATCATGATAGGTTCCAAATCACGATACTAGTTAGTAAGAGTTTGGAAGAAACTGAGCAAGAAACTGTCTTATACGTACTTTTACAGACCCATGTGAATTAGCGACCGTATCCATTGAATGAGGTGTTGCCGTACGACGTCACGGAGGTCATTGTTCAAGCGACTTTTATCGTGCGAATAAAATTCATTAGTATTATTCTCGAAAGGAGAAACTGACTATCAATTCCAGGGCTCAATACACGCTCAATCAACTTTACCTTTAATTTATTATCGGAGTAAACTCCATGTGTTCGGAAAGTCGTGGTCGGGCACAGCACCGGCCCGGGCAAACAGTTCGTGATCCTTCCCTGCCAACCCTTGGCAATTATACACTAATAAGTATCTCACGCCTTCAACCTCCCTGAGTATAGTCAACCCCCGCACCGATGCTCTATTTTCTCATAACGGATCCGATCTTCGAAGATAAAAAAAAAGAAATAACCCGCGCTTTCGAACGAGCGAACACGAACTTGAACGAAAGAAAATCTATGCAAAAACATTTCCTGATAAGGCCCACCCCCTTTGGGTCCTGATACAGACAGAGATAGTCTTTTACTTCCTCTTAGAAAACACCAACGCTATAATAACTGTTATGAAAGACACTCACTTGGGATAGTTATATGGCGTTGAGGTCCATCTGAAATTCAAAACAGACGTTAGCAAGAGAGCTTGTTCCGATTTAAGCTTGGAATCCAGTTAAGTTGATTCCACTCGCACTCTATATGCACTCTCATTATAACTCCATCATCTTAAACCTGCGGATACAACCCCGATAAAGATTGACGATTCGATCTTAGAGGCACGGAAGGTGTTTCTAACCCTCGTAAAAGCCGCGTCTGATTTGCATTGCGCGACGTCGGTCGCTTTTTCGAAATATTACGATTGTTTTCGGCTTGTGTTAAATGCTAATGCTGTCCTTGAAGCTACTCTTTAATGAGTTAGTGCTATGATCAAATTTGAGTTACTGTCCTGTACTTTTATTATATATTAGTTCCAGTTGCTATTGAAAACCATATTATTTGCGAAATGAAGCCTCGGATCAAAACTTGTTAGAGCACACCACACACAAACACCTCTTCCCCACAAAAATTATACATACATATATAATTCCCCAAAAACGTCCACCCCACAGCTAAAATCGTTAATATTGGCCCAAAAATTATTTATTTTTTTTTCAATCTTGATGTTTTTTGTAAGGATTTCAAAAATGACGAAATTGCGCATCGCGCACGTGTGCAAAAGTGCACAATTGACATCCACTTCGTTTTTTTTTTAATGGGAACCCCCATTTTGTATTGCAGATTTGAATTCTACGTGAAATTTTATGAAGAAATGACCCATCAACCCATAAAAATGCGTCACAGTCATCAATTTCAATAGGGCGTCCCTCCTACAATATGCGAAGCCTTGCTTATATTACCTAGCTTCAGAGGGACGTCCTATTGAAATAGATTTGAGACAAATAGGCTGGGCTCCAATCGTTGAATTTGCTTTAAGGACGTCCTTCTTAAGCTAGGTAATATTAGCAAGGCTTCGCATATTATAGGAGGGACGCCCTATTGAAATTGATGACTGTGACGCATTTTTATGGGTTGTATTCGTGTAATCGCCGACAGAGGAATACGAATATAATCGCAGTTGACTCAGAATCAACGAATAATTATCGCGATTACAATCGTATTCGTATTCGACGATAAGATTATGCCCAACACTGGTACATTCTTAGGTTATAGAGGAGGGAATACACTCAGTAAAATTACGATCTGTCGCCATTCTCAACAAAATCATATACAACCCTTCACACACCTTAGCGACGTCCCTGTAATGCATGCATTACTTACCAATATATTTATTGGAAGGATATTCAAGATACTGTATAACATGTTCATGGGGAGAAAAACAGTGATTTTATTTTGTTTCAGTTGATTGAGCCATCGTCTGAGCATGCCTACGAATCAGCAAATCGTGACTTACTCTACGTGCGATTCTATTCCGAAGATTTATGCGCTCGTTTATCACGTGTAAAAAGACAGTCCGATGATGTGCGAAGACAGTTTGATATGAAAATTATTGTTCCCAGCATACCAGAGAAGCAAGTTCTCTTAACCTGGGAGAAAATTTTATTTTACAAATCAAGATTCAAACGTATTATTAGACATTTACGTTCGCAATTCATCATTCAATTCCTGATTTTCCCGTCTGTTTTCACAATTTTACAATTTCCTTATGTGTCCGTATGTGTCCTAACTTTCAGGTCAATGTAAATCTATCATTAACCTATCAAAAAATGAATTTGACGGCTGTTTCGGAAACCTCCGAATTTCCTCTTTCCAATGGGTTCATGATACATAAACTTTCTTTGATATATTTATATAAATCTAGTCGTAGTTTTATTTCACTTTGCTGATTGTATATAGTAGCATGTATATACGAGTTGTATATATCGTAGTTGTTAGCCTATTTTACATCTAGTCTTAGTTGTATTACTTTATTTTTGGTTTTTTTTTAATCCACTTTGGGGGCCAAACAGTGGCCCAAACTGTACCCCTAATTTTCCCCCCTTCCAAATTGCCAGTGGAGTCCATGATGACGCTCCTTTTTAGTCAAGGATTGAACATGGCTCCCCTTAGAATCTTGCCACTTCCATTGTCCCTTTAGACACCTTGTTCAATGCTGCTAATGACCCTTCTGGTTGAGATGCGGCTTAAACCTCAAAAAAATATATGTATCAACTTTCTCCTTCGCGTACGTGAGAAATATGGGATTGAAAAAAGTGAGGACACAGGACTATTTGCTTAGTCAAAAAGTTCCGTATGTGTCCCCATGCTATTTGTGATTCAGTAAGTTAAGCAATGAACCCTAAAACTCTTTTCTTGTTGATCTGACTAAACAAGGTTGATGTTTATATTGTGTAGGATGACTCAGACCCTTGAATGAACATGCACCTTATACCTACCAACAGACTAGGGAGCCCCGACGGAGAGTAGGGCTCACCTGAACTGGGCACCAACGGCAATCGAACCACCTGAACTGGACAGTTTCCAGATCTTAAATAGGCAGGGTCTGCTCCAGAATTTTTACTAAAGGGTTGACTACTTGATGTTAGGTATTTTTCAGATGCGAGCGTGCGAGCATCGACACCACCAAACTATATACATCATTCTGAGCTATATGTCCAACTAATCCGAATTTTGACTAAGGGATTGACTATTTGATGATATGTATTTTTGAGATGCGAGCTTGCGAGCATCCAGACCACCGAGCTATACACATCATTCTGACCTACATGTCCAACTAATCTGAATCTGAATGAAAGCATTTCAGGGACTAAAGATTATTTCCATAATTGTATATTTCCATATTCATCGTCCCATGGTTCATCATTCAAGATTAAGGGCCGGTTTCGCCATAGTTTTTAATCAACGTTCACTCATTAAATCGAAGATCTCAGCTGTTAAACAACGATATTAGGTTTCACCAATTCCGGTTCAGATAAATCAATGATCATATACGCTAAATAAGGATACAAATTAACAAGCCGAATTTGGGTGTTTAGCGTTCAAATCAACGATTTACTAGGGAGCTAGTTCTTTTCGCTATCTTGTTTATATGACCAAAATCCTTTTTTGCTATGTTTCTCCAATTAATTTGCTACATTTTCTTAGTTATTTTCAAAACTACTGTTTTTCAATCCTTGAACAAATTAATGATAGCATCGAATACACAAGTCACGGGTAGGGATATAGTTAGGTACATACATGGAATGCTCAAATACAGTTGTAAAATAGTGTTATAAAATAGCCAACGGCCCATCACAATTTGAAATGACCCAATGTGCCTATGTGCCTATAGACGTTGTCTATCTGTTGTCATTGAAGTAATGGGAGATAAAAACATAAAAATACCTAGTTATGCTACTTGACCATAATATATTAGGAGACAATTATAATCTGTTTCTTGCGCCTTTTGAGTAGAAATAACTTCGGAATTTCGGCATCTGCAGTGGCTATAGTTATAAAATCCATCGAATACCAACCACTGCTTCTTAGGATACCAAATCCCGAAATTTCCAATGGAGACGAATCAAAATCGCGTTTGGATGCAGTATTTCAGTGGTTCGAGATTTCGCGGTTGTTACTTCAAACTCAAATCCAGAATCCTTGAAGAAACCCATACGTTATTATCATCGCTGCACAAGTGTGGAAATGGCAGGTTAGTAAATTACTACCTCTACGAATTTGTAAAACATCATGCTATCAGAATGGATTAAAAAAGATAGAAGCATTGAAGATTTCAGGTTGGTAATAGCTGTTCTCTCATCATCCCTAACCATCTCGTTATCACCCTCATTTTGGGGGCAAATGCCTCCTTGATATCGTCTAAATCAACATTTAAACTTTAAATCGACGTTTCACGGAAACATTGTAAATCGATGTTTACTGATAACAGTGTAACCATTGATTACGTTGGTGAAACCCGTACGATGGTTAGGGATTGTTGGTGAAACCGGCCCTAAGGGTGGTTTGCTAGAACCCTCGAAGTTGGAGGGATGTTTGAGTAAGGCCACTCTCTTACTTCAAGGGAGGCCCTTGAAATAAAATTTAGTGCAAGAACGACCCTTACAGTTAGATGGAAGGTGGTTTGCTTTGAGGGTGGTTGGAGGGGCAGTTAGCTTCATTGCTCTGCCTATCCAACTTTCCATGCGTGGCGGGTCGAAAATTTGAAGAATATGTCTATTATTAAGCCTTATTTCTCAACTAACTACCTACACCATAGTCGTGTAGACTAAGGCATAAATAGAAATCCACCACCACCATCTCATTGTACTGCTAGTCAACAAACTGTGTTCGTCTTTTGTTCATTTTGCTGAGCTTATTTATATGGGCTGGCTGGGCTAAAGCCCAGAACGCTAGATTTGAAGGGATAAAATTACCAACAGAAATACCTATAGTTATTTTTATTTTATTTTATTTTATTTTTAAGCCGCATCTCAACCAGAAGGGACATTAGCGGCATTATTGGTATTTTTTATTGTGTGATATGTTATGTTTGTTAAATTCTCAAAAGTTCCATCTCAATGTGAACACAACAACAGGGCCACTAAAAAAAATGTCCCTGTGACATGTGTGTCTTTTTTTGACGTGTGTGTGCGACACCCTACGGCCTAAACAAGGGTCAGTTATATTTAATTTACCAAGTGGGAGGTGTATGTATTATCATTATGTGCGTGTCTACACTCGTAATGGGAAAAAATATTGGAAACAAAGAATCAGATGCTGTTTTTATGCAGCTTCTAGGACACCATTACAACTTCATAAAATCAAATCAAATATATATATATATATATATATATATATATATATATATATATATATATATATTTCTTAAACTTTTGGCCATTTTTACTTCCCAAACAGAGAGGGAAGGTTGAAAGTATTGTACGCTTCACAAGCATCTCAAGTGAAAATTGAGACGGATTAGGAATCTATTACAGCCTCTGATCAAATATATAATTCTTCACCTTTTGGCTATTTATTATTTCTCAAACATAGACGGACGGTGGAAAGTATTGTACATTTCACAACCATCTCAGGTGAAAATTGGGACGGATTTTAGGAACAATGAATCCATTACAGCCTCCAATCAAATGTAAGTCGGTATTTATTTCTCAATCTTTCGAGTCGAAAGTTGTCGAAAGATTCGACATTATTACATTCAAAACAAAGTAGAATCGTGAAATAAGGTCGGATTACTGCAAGGAAAGACCCTCGAGGGACCTCAGGACCACCCTAACTTTTGGAGGGTAGCCCTTAAAATCTCTATACGCGATTGGTGGAAATTCTTAGGGGCCCCCTCAAACTGTGTCTTTGCATTGAACGGGAGTTGGAGGGATGCCCTTTACGTCTCTCCAACTTTGAGGGTCGGTCTAGCATACCACCCTAAGTATTTAAAAGATTCCAACGATCATACACATATGAGAATATGAGGCTGACATTTTTGGAGTGGAAATTTAGGTTATGGAAGATATTTATTTACTTCCCTAAATTCATTATAATGCTTCTACTACCTTGGTAGACTCGGAGGCAATAAGCCGACGTACCTATTCCTAGATAAGCTTTCCCCTTAGCCATCCAGATACAGACATGCGTTTATAGTGATTTATGGCAGTTTGCTCGGAAACTGATCATCTCACTCAACTTTTTCTTGTCCCTGGTTCTCGGTTTCCTAGGCGAAGGAACGATTTAATCACGCTACCTACTGATTTGCCTGTAGTTATACCACTAGAAAGAGGAAAGATATGCCGTGAGGTCAAGTGTTGGCCGTCTTTTTACGGCTATTCATTCCAATTAAAATCGTTCAAACATCGTAAAACAGGCGAAAGAGGGGTTTGTTCAAAAGAAACCCGCCGCCGGAGGAAGTAGGCAGGACTTGTATGCATACGGGTGTAGCGGACAGCGGCGCGGCGGTCCTTCTTACCCGTAATCCTGGTTTCTTTGAACATTGTGAAAGCGTCGGTTAAGGACTACTGCCTATGTTCCACTGGTTTTTGTCTTCGGGGAGTTTTTAAGTTACATAAAGCCGTAATGGAGGGGTCCCACTTCGACGCACGCAGGTACAAGTAAAAATGTATTACCTATTCATGTGGAAATAAGACCGCAGAGTCAGGCACACATCTCATCGACCCAGTCTCCCATAGAATTCAAATTCGATAACCACAAAAATTCTCGCAACGTTCGATACCGAACATGTGGTAGGTAACAGTAGTTATTCTCGAAACGGTTGAAACCTTGGTCCATTGATTTTGCTTCCGAGTCTGCCTGAATAGAATAAAAATAATTACAGGAATGATACATATATAGGGTGTCCCATGAGACACCCCCCCCCCCCTTTTTAGCGAATTTTCTTAGAAAATAAAGCTATTGCAATGGCTCCAAACATTTTAAAATAAAAATTTTCAAACATTTTCTTCATTGAAATCTGTTTTGAGGCATTCTGAAATGATTCCTGGATTTTAACGCTTTTTTATATGTATATATGTGTCATTCCAGACGATAACTCTCGATAGAATTGAGATAAAAACTTCGTTCTTTCGCCAAAAAATCAAGCATTTCAAAAGAAAGGATGAGTTCGTTGGACAACAATTTTTGAGTACATTAAATTGGTCAAATTTCAAAAAATGTACTAAAAAAATCTTTAAAAACGGCTAAAAATCGTTCAATTGATATTTTTTGGTAGAATATTGCTCAAATAAAGTTTATTAACTATAAAATAGAACATTCAAAAATGTATGTACACAATTATGCTGAAAAATGTGCGCTGTATGTAGAAAATGTATGCTGTTAAAATTCATCAAAATTTGCTAAAAAATCGATAAAAACTGCAAAAAAAGCTAAAAATTCAGAACCTCTATTTGAATAGCAGGGTATTATTTAGAATACGTTTTTGCCATAAAATTAATGATTAACGATTTCCTTGCACTTAAAAAGCTCAAATTTGAAGACAATCCAACATTATACAATACGATAATTTACGAAAATTCGCTCATACGATCATGTTGCATGAGTGAAACTTTTTTTAATTTTCTTAGAATGCGAGTAAGCAAAAAAATTCCAAAGGTAACTCCTGATGATTTTTTCCGTAAAGCTCAAATCCAAAAGTGGATTTTCAAATTTTGTTGAAACACTTGCAATTTTGACACAATTTTGGTTTCTCAAATGGCAACCCCATTTTAAGGACGCCCACCTGAATCTATTAGGTCATCTAGGTAATGCTTATAATGTAAGAGGGACGACCAATAGGAATTGATCGAAGGCGGTGGGAGACAGTCCAAGCATGAGAAAAAAAAAACCCCCCGAATCCAACATCAAGTCAACTTTCAAGACCGAATCCGTGAAAGAACTATAATAGGTGTCTGAGTGTGTGTGTGTTTGTGTGTGTGTTACAAAGTTTGTCGACGCTGCCCAGGCCACACCGATGTTCGAGATTGTTTCTTTGTTCGATCCCAATTTTAATCTAGTTGTGCAACAAATTTTGGGGATTTTGAATTTCATTACGGAAAGGTGAGAATTGTGTAAAGCTGAAAAAACGTGCCTCACTTCGACAAATTTTTTCGACTTCCAATCCCTCTAGTGACATCACCTGGTTCATGGTCAAAAATGGAGGCAAGTACTGACGCAGGAGTACAGGAAGCAAAACCCTGGTGTAACGACTCATTTCTACTTGGAGAACACACCTTAGTATTTCAGGCAGAGATAGTGGGAATGTAAGCTGAGGAGAGAATTAGGAGGGGACACAAGCTCGAAGTCTCAATAAAAGTAATAACAGCTTCAACCATCTCAATACGAGTGGACTGATGCTGTATACAAACTCTTGACACCCTAGCTAAACACAAATGGGTTCGCCTGGAGTGGGCGCTGAGGCATATAGGCTTTACACATAACGAAAAATCGGAGAAGCTGGCAAGAATGGGCTCCCAAACTCCATTTGTAGGCCCCGATCTAGCAGTAAAGTTAGCCAAAGACTACCTTCAGAAGGATCATCACCCACAAGATAGTCCAAGATGAGCCCACAGTAAGCTCATGGTGGCCGAACCCAACACCAAAGTTACTGAGGGTTGAGGGACTACTCAGGAAGAACCGAAGGGAAGCTGGTCTAATATCCAGCTTTGCACCCCTACAATTTCACCTGCACCGAATAGGGGTCACACAGACTGACGAAACAGCATCCCACATACTCTTCGAGTGCCCTGCACTCACCGATCGCAAATTTCAACTCTTTGAGGCACGAACTCCAACGAGATCTATTCGAAGCGAACAATTAATCAATGGCCTCATACACCTCACCATACTTGGAGGAAAGTTGGTTTCCAAACTCATGTTTTTGAAAAGTGTAGATGGATGAGTTGTGGTAATTTCAAGTATATTTGCTCTAACGTTTCCATCTCTGTGACTCGATCGTCGTTCGTTTATCTTGACGTGATTTTATCGTTTTGACGTGATTTTATCTATTCGAGTAAATACATTTTCTTACATGACTTTTCAATACAGTAATTTTAAATATATGAAAATAATGTGAAATCATTTCAAAATTCTAACTACCGGAAGTCGGTGTTGAGTGTAAATTCTATAACGATAATAATCAGAAACGCATGCATACGAGTCTGCAACACATTGGGACATTTTATGTCTTTAGTTGCAGACTCGTATGCAAGCTCTAAGAGCCACTCATCTGATCCGGACCCTGGGCATCGTCAAGTAAATGTCCTAAAGAGGCTACATACGAAATTACAGCTTTCTAGAGTGTAACGTATAGAAATTACCTGTTAAAATGATTTAACCGCCGCTTCACAAATCAAACCGTTCTGGCAATATTCGGATCACCTGCTATGAATCGAATCATCGAAACACCAACTCAATGAAATCATCAGAAATTAACAAGCGGTTGTGATCATGTTCACAATATCAATTATTGAGAATGATCACCTGTGTGTAAACAATTATTCATATAACCATGCTCATAACTCAGCTTGTTGGCCACGCACTTCGCAGTGGTTAACATAATATGTTTGGATAAATCGAGAGCTTTCGAACGAATGGTCAACGAATTTTGTGGGATGAGAAACGACGAAGTACCATTTCCCTAGCAACGACTCCGTTGTAAGCGGAAATCATCAGAAAACAACTGGGACAATTTTCGTCAACAGTTTACGTAACGATTTTTAACATGTTTAATGTTTTAGGGCTGGGGGTCGTTCTGTGAATTCCGACACGCAAATCTGCAACGTTTTTAACATGTTTAATGTTTTAGGGCTGGGGTCATTCTGTGAATTCCGACACGATTTTTCTGATGATTTCCGCTTACAACCGAGTCGTTGTTAGTGAAATGGTACTTCGTCGTTTTTCATCCCACAAAATTCGTTGACCATTCGTTCGAAAGCTCTCGATTTATCCAACCATATTATGTTAACTACTGCGAAGTGCGTGGCCAACAAGCTGAGTTATGAGCATGGTTATTTGAATAATTGTGTACACTCAGGTGATCATTCTCAATAATTGATATTGTGAACATGATTGCCAATAAATGGGTACCTTAGTGCTTTTATTGGTATAGACTAAAACTAACGCTTGCATACGAGTCTGCAACGCATTGGGACATTTTCATGTGTTTACCTATGAATGGTCAACGTCATTTCTGATGGTCATAATCATCGTTGTGGCCACTTGGGACAATTTTTTTCGTGACGATTTTTTTGTTATGTGCCATATGAAAGACATGAAAATGTTTTAGGGCTGGGGGTCGTTCTGTGAATTCCGACACGCAAATCTGCAACGTTTTTTTTCTGATGATTTCCGCTTACAACCGAGTCGTTGTTAGGGAAATGGTACTTCGTCGTTTTTCATCCCACAAAATTCGTTGACCATTCGTTCGAAAGCTCTCGATTTATCCAACCATATTATGTTAACTACTGCGAAGTGCGTGGCCAACAAGCTGAGTTATGAGCATGGTTATTTGAATAATTGTGTACACTCAGGTGAACATTCTCAATAATTGATATTGTGAACATGATTGCAACCGCTTGTTAATTTCTGATGATTTCATTGAGTTGGTGTTTCGATGTTTTGTTTATGTGCCAAAGCAAAGACATAAAATGTCAATATAATTTTTCCCAGACAGTACATCTTCTACCATGAACTTTATTTTACAATGACCTCCATCCATTAAGTTAAATAATTCAAACTCCGGTTTTGAATTATAAATTTTGTTGTAGGGAAAAAACTTATTATTAAGCAACATTGTGGATGTGGTATCAATACTCGATATTTATATATCGAGGGATATTTGGTATATCCCTCAAGGGATATTTGGTATATCGATACTAGCATCCTGATACAGTATCGATACCCTTTATCGATACTTTTGTAACGATACCCATTCCTAATTATGACCCTATTACATGGGTTTTTGTCGAGATATGAGCTGAAAAAAAACGGAAGCGGATGGCGATGGGGGGAGGGGGCAGGGGGTTGAAACTAGATTAAAGATAACAGGGATCAAAATAACAGAGAACTGAAGCAGTGAAATTGGTTCATAGTTTCTTGATAAATTTGATCAAATTATAATGAATTTCAGGTAATTGGTAACACCAACGGCCGACAAAGGCGCTATCGCTCTTCCAGCTTTGGATAGTTTGATTTGTTCCTCAGTCAAACGGAAATATTTCAAAACGCGAACCTTCGTGAAACGACGAGGGTGGGGCACGAGAGATGGAATAAATTTGACTTCAATGCGTTTCGTGGGTCCACTGCGTAGTGTGGACCTAACGGGGCCTAGTTGGAGATCGTGTCTGGGAACTGACCCAAGCGGGGGCGGTGTCCCGGTAGTGCGAGCCAGAAAGAAAGGGGAGTACGAGCTCAGAGATACAACTGCCAAGAGATAGAACCTCCTGGTGAACTTATTGAAAACTATGAGCGATATAAAAAGAACCCAAAGCGTAATGGCCGCGTATAACAATGTTAATGTATTCGCCGTTCATCAGGTGGGCTTCTTCCTAGCTCGAAGAGTTGAACCTGTTTAGCATACAATCATGCTCGGAGAGGCCTGGGGGCCTGAAAAACGGGCGGTGGAGGGGGTCTGCGGGGGACCAAACACATCTATAATAAATTATCCTCAGATAGGATCTGACCCCGGCCTTTGCGAGGGTGGACATTCTCGGGCATGCACTGCTCTGCAACCCCCTCCCAGCTTAATTCGCCGGTTTCTTCCTGTAGTACAAGGCTGCCCTAGTACGTAGCTAGTCACTATACAGCATAACAAAGAACTACCAGTATAACAACATTATGTTAGTTAGTGGCCGTAGGGAAACTCCAAGAAATAGGGTCGAAAGTTGTGCAACCTGAGATTTACAAGATGAAAACGAGTTCTTGAAGAAAAAGGACATCACGCTCAGCAAGTTCGACTCAAGTCGTTATTGTTCCCAAGTGTTTTGCATGTCATCCATAATTTCAAAAACAACTCACCACTTATACAACATAAATTTTATAAAATGGGTGAAATTGGTCTTTTTCTGAGAAAAAAAAACTTGATAAAGGAAGATTGGGCGAATTTTCAAAGATAATAAAACTATTGCAATAGCACCAGTAATATTCCAAAATTTCTTCATTAAAAATACATTTTCAGGTATTCATGTAGTCTGGAACGACTCCTAGACTTTGAAATTTTTTACATGTTGACTTGAATTGACGGTTGAAGCAATATTGAAATAGGCAGGTACCGTAAAACCTTGCTCTCCCAAAGGGGCTTTGATCCAAAAGCTGAGAATCTTTTACATGATGTTACGATCATAAAATGACTTTTTAGTCATGTTTTTTTTTCTCTTGAACTTTGTAACATTATGTTCGTGATAACATTGTGACATTCTGGACGGGATTCCATGTGTTTTTGCAACCTTCTTACTGGTTATACTTAATCTGAAACGTGAGTGTTCGTGATTTGGCAATCTCTCCTGAGACCAATTCTGATTGTGATCATTTCTCTTGGAAACCAAGATGGTAAGTTTCCTCTTCTAATCCTAACGAAATTTTTGGAGCCTTAGCAATAGCTTCATTTTTTACGATAATTCGCTATAAAACCCATCGAAAAAGTAAAGTTACCTACTGAATTTCGCCGATTCATTTCTTTTCCTTAATTTCTTACAGATATTCGCAAAATGAAAGGTTTAGGTGCACGATCGACAGGTTACTGTTTCTCCCTCTTGTCGAATTGATGGCGCCATTTATGAGTTTTTATAGGTATAAAATTCTTTATCTCATCTAAGTAATGAGCAGTTCCATGTCTTCACAAAATGTAATGTTTCCTTCAAACAATATTCAGACATTTCTTGATTCTCAGTCAATTCACATTTAGTAACTACTATTTTGATAGGATTTTAATATAGGTATCGATTTTGGGGTCAACTCCTTTTCATTAATTACACAGACTTATCAAGTACAGATGGCGACAAAAAATTCTGTAAATTTTTACACAATTATTTATCATAATTATTATTTATTTCTAATTATTGATTTCATTTTTTAAATTCCTTTCCTCAAAACACAGGTCTTTAACTTCAAGGTATTAGGATTAAATAGAATTATTAGAATTACAGTTAAAAATCAATATATCCTGCAAATGAACTGTTCTGCGTAACAGAAACGATTTACCGTTCCTTAGAGTGTGTACATAATTATTTTTGTAATGATACATTGAATTCGATAATTAATCGAAGCTCCAATTAGCTTCTTGGACAAATCCATACCTACATATACGTGAGGTTCAAGGAGGGTCATCAATTTATTAATAATTGAGTAGTTACATTTTCCGTACCATGAACTTCCAAGATGATAACAGTGTTATGTGAACGACCGGCTTGCGACCCTTTCATCCAAAATGTGACCTAAGACTTCTTAGCGTATCGTTTCTATATATTCCTATTACAAACCTTTTATCTACCTTATCAATCCGCGGCTATAATTGCGCTATTACCCGCCCACCCGTTCTTATGATTGAATGGAATCCAAAAATCCCATTAGTCGAAATGTTTCGGCAATTCAGTTTCCTTATCCCACATCTCATCGAAACGCCATACCCGTTATTACGGACCAGTTCCTTATAAAGATGCCCCCATGTATTCGATAATTAATAAACTGATGTCAAGCCAAGCCCTCCGAACCCGAACCCTCTCATTAGAATTTTTTTTATTCGGGTGGATAACAAGACTGCGTAAATATCTGGAGGGGCTTTTCAAATATACGGCGTTATTCAAATCCAAGACGTGTTTACATGTGGATGTCCGAAGAACTTACTGAAAAAATTGTTGATCGATCGTTGAAGGGTTGGGTAGCAGATGCGTCTTGAACTGCTCCTGGTTTATAGATAGGTACAAAATGTGTGTGGCGCAATTAGAAATGTAAAAGGTAGACGGAATGAGAGGGAAAGGATGGAGTGAGGAAGATGGGATGACGAAGGGAGGGAGGAAGGTAGGGAGAGGAGAAAGAGAGGGCGAGAGGGAGAAAGAAAGGAAGAAAGAGAGAGCGAGAGAGGGGGGGGGGGGGGGGGGGGGGGGGTAGCAGATGCGTCTTGAACTGCTTCTGGTTTATAGATAGGTACAAAATGTGTGTGGCGCAATTAGAAATTGTATAATATCACCTAAACTGTATAATATCACCAAACCTTTGAAACATTAAACCCAAAGGGTTTAAACCTTTACAGCTCTAGGACCCCTTAATTTCACACTTTATAGTAAATGTCGAAAATTTAAAAAAAACTTCGAAAACAGATAAGGAGAAAAAATAGCCTCGGAGGTTCCACAACGGATCAGAGCCCCTCAAACTTGGTAATTTTATTCTAGATGCCATAAAGGAGCTCCATTCTAGGCTTCAGCACCACAAGTCGGTTAGGAAACAAATTACGCTCAGAGGTCCCTCAGCGGATCAATGCGTCTGAAGGCACTGAAATTCTATTTCAGGAATCCCATAGAAGCTCCTTTTGAACTTTCAGCTCCGTAACTTTATTAAGAAAGGAATCAGACGTATCTTCGTAAACAAACTCGGACCAAAGGATGTTTTCCCCTAGACAGGTAATGATTTTGTCTCCTATAGACTTAATTTCAAGGCGACTTTTCAGTGGGGCAGTAGAGCTCGGTGATACAATGCAAGTCACAGAAGGAGCGATTAAGGATAGTTTGTTATACGAAATCTGAAGGTTTTAATCACGTTCTCTTGGGTCCTGTGGCTGAGCTCTCCTGGTAGGAATGCAGCTCCGAAGTAACAAGGTCCGCCGCTGGTAGCGTTAGGGGGCGAAGTACCTAAGGAACATGGTGGTGGACATGACTTTCCCCTTTTTAATACTGTGCGTCACCCCTTTTCACTCTAAAATTCGTTCCCCCTACCATCACTCTCATATATACAGATCAAAAATGAGAATTATATTATTAATAAATGAATTATTAATATAAAGAACACAAACAATCAAAAAACCGACAAAACAACAAACAACAGGTGTCCGTCATGACTGCCCTTATCGGCAACAAAGGTAAGTCGGTAAGGTCATTGCTTACGTGCTGCGCTCTATCTCGAGCTTCTCATGTTCGGAGCCCCATTCCCTCTGAGCCATCCATCAAAACCAACCTCCCGCATCCACACTGTCGCCCGCAAGACTGTGAAAGGCAATTCAACGGCTACTTATACACTTCCGATAACACAAATTAATGTCAACCGGATCGTTTCTTTCGCGCAAAAGGAAACCACCGGTGATTTGAAAGTTAATAAATACTTCTTAAATTACTCTCGACTGATCACAACCGCTCGTACTTTTGAATTGAATAATAAATCGTCGGGATCCTCGCTAATTCGAGTCGGAAACGAGCGAAAACTCGTCTCGAGCGGAAGGCAGGTTGTCTTCGGACGGCGTCCGGTCCTTTTTGACTTGTTCGAAGGGGGTTTGAGGTCGTCGGAATTAATGTTTTCTATCCGAGGGATGAGTTCCCTTTTACTATTAAACGCAGGCGGACATTAGCACACGCCGGAGCGGGGATCGCCGCCGGCGCACTGGTGCCGCCTCGGAGCCGGAAACACGAGAGCTTGAAAGTTAAAATTCTAGTAACCGAGTTGAGCCGTTGGCGAGATTACACGAGTTTACGGCGGATGGGGAGGGAATATTTAAATGGCGATTTGAGGGATTTCGAAGAGAAATTGCTGATTCAGTACGTTGGAACAATCTTACTATACACTCGACCGGGCGTATGGGCGGGAATCTACCGACCGTGGCTCAAAAACGTGATTCCAAACAATCTAAGCCTTAGGATTTTTAGCCCTAAGAAAGCATTCGGGGGTCCCCACGGACCCCACAGGTGACGTTTGGTTACGTAACTCTGAAAAAAAAGAAGAAAAAAAAGCGATTTGAGGGATTTTTAAGAGAAATTGCTGATTCGGTATGTTGGAACAATCTTGCTATACAATTGCGATTTGGATTAACCTTCATATCCGGGCGTAAAGGCGGAAATCTACCGACCGTGGCTCAAAAACATGAATCCAAATAGCCTAAGCCTAAGGATTCCTAGCCCTAGGAGTGTATTCGGGGGTCCCCACAGACCCCACAGGTGACGTTTTGTTACATAAATTTGAAAAAATGGTGATTTGAGGGACTTCGAAGAGAAATTGCTAATTCAGTACGTTGGAACAATCTTACTGTACACTCGAGATTTGGATTAATCTTCATCCGAGCGCACTCCTTAATCTGATTCTATAAACTTATTAAATTTAAAACTTCGACATAAATGTTTTACTAATCGAACTTAGAAGGAAGTACCTAGGTAGGTAATTTTCTGTTACGTTACGTGTCTACAATTTATTACTGTAAGCAAGATTAACTTCTCAACCAAGTGACAACAAAACAAACGGTATTGTTTACTATATCCATGTAAAGCATAAATAAATACAAAACTACGACATGAATTGAAGAACAAGTACGAAAGAAACGCCCGATAAATCGAAAGCTTTCCAACGAATGAAGAACGATTTTTGTCCGGTGAAAACTACAGAAATTTCATTTCCCCAGCAACGGCTAGGTTGTACGTGAAAATCATAAGAAAATTTCGTGTCACTTTACTTTCGTTTTCGGGCAGTTAGCTCAAGGCTAAAGCATGTTCAATGCTAAAAAAATTGCTTAGTAAATAGAGACTCTGTAAAGGAAGCTGGGGAAACTGGTGAATACCTGGTGGTGAATGTTGGCCTTTCCTTGTTGAATGTTGGCCCTTCCTTGTCGATTGTTGGCCCTTCTGTGATCTGTGAAGGTTTTCGAGTTTCCAAACCCAATACCTCCAGTTACTTACATCACCCTGATATTAGTGTTTGTTTGGTTTTTTTCAACTGTGAAACAGCCTTCGTGAAATCCCCACATCACGCTGCTGAGCGGTAACGTAGTCGGTAATGAAGTCGGTTCCGCCGAGGCTGTGACCGCTCCTCGGACGCGACAGGTCCTCCGGCCAATCAGAGCTCCTTCCAAGGGCCTTGTTGTAAGGGAAGTCTCCTGGAGAAAGCTTTCCGGGGCCTGACGAAGGGCACCTTGGCTTATTCCTATTGATTGATACGTGTGAAGGGGGCACTTACGGACCTCGGAGCGCTAACGGTCTCCCCCGCCCGTTTTCCAAGGCCCTTCGGGATAAAAAAGCCTCCCCAATTACATCAAACCGACAAGTCATGACGGCTTATTCGGGAGGGAGATGCCAAATAAAACAAAATCCGTGGTTTCCATTAGGATATCAGTGAGCGGCCGTTCGACCAGTCGTAATCCTATTATACTCACCTCAAGGAGCTTGAAATTGAAGATGGATTAAGTAGGTACCTACATAGTTGCATTTACGCAGGTCCTCACACTTTCTCGGACATGTAAGCAAGATCTACTAGGCCTGTCATACTGGTTACCTAATCGCTACAAAGCTTAAGATGAAACTGGACATTGGGGGCAGGCCGGATTCGAATCGCGATCGCAGCGAACCTGGTGGTATGCCCAACTAATCTGTTGATGCGAGCTTGCGAGTATCCAGACCTTCAAACTATTCACATCAAGTAAGTAATCTATATTGGACCGAACCTACCTCCATACCGCCAGGTTCGCTGCGATCGCGATTCGAATCCGGCCTGCCCCCATTCTCTTGTTAAGATGAAAGCCAAAATACCACATAGTTGCTGTAGAGTGGATACACTTGAATACATTGTATCCATTGGGGGGGTTGCCTTTAATTTTCCATGGTTTTCTTAACTTAGATGCTAAATATTCTAGAGCCTAACACTAAGCCCTGTTTTATATCTTTTAGATCCCTGATGACATACAATAAAAACATACTGGTAAGTAATGCATGCATTACAGGGACGTCGCCATGAACGAATTGTACATAATTTTGCTGAGAATTAGAATAAGAGAAAAAAAAAAAAAAAGTATAAAGATTCCTCGGAAATCCCCCCCCCCCCCCCTACCATTTAACCCCTCCACTGACGTTAAATTTGAAACTTCCAAGGTTGCATAACTAGACTAAAATCTGGATCGATCAAAAAATAAAAACAGTCACAAAAAGTCTGATGAATAAAATAAAAATATCACGATTTATCAGTATTACCCCATCCATTCACCCCCTTCTATCACAAAATTTAAAACTCCTGTCACATATTCCATAATATCTAGACCAAATTCAAAGTTGAACAAAAAAGAATCACAAAAATCGGACGAGAATAGTTAAAACACCATGATTTACCCATCAATATTACCTCCTCCATTCACCCCCTCTATTGATGAAGTTTGAAAACTAACATACTTTCCAAAACTATATGGAATTCATGATGGAAAAAAATAAGGTAAAATGGAAATGAATCGGTAGAGACTTGTAGCTTGGGTAGCGCTTGACAAAATCTATAATTACCTCCTCCACTCACCACCTCGACAGCAAATCCGAAACTTCCCAAGTTTGTTGCACTACTAGACTGCAATTGGAATCCAGCAAAATGAAAATCACGAAAATCGGTTGAGAATTGTAGCCTGGATGGAGTCGACAAAATTCTTTCGCCATAAAATCAAGCTTTCCAATCGAAAGGACGAGTTAGCTGGCCAGCATTTTTTGAGCGCATTAAATCGATCAAATTAAAAAAAAAAAAAGTCCTGAAAAAATCACTAAAAGTAGCAAAAACGGCTAAAAACCATTATATTTATGGTTTTTAGCAGCATTTTGCTCAAATTAAGTTTATTAACTAAGTATAAAATTGAACAATAAAAAACGTATGTTCAAAATCATGCTGAAAATGTACCTACTTGAATTTCATTAAAATGTGCTAAAATTAGATAAAAACTGCAATTAAGTTAGAAATCCAAAATCTCTTTTTGAATTGCAAATTATTATTTAGAACGAGTTTTTTGCCATAAAATTGGTAGTTAACAATTTCTTCTCACTCAAAGTCCTCAATTTTGAACACAATGTAACATAATATAGTACGATAATTTACCAAAATTCGCTCATACGATCATGCTGCATGACTGGAACTTTTTGTTTTTGGGGTTCAATTGGCGCATCATTAAAGTATCTTCAATTTTTTTTTTCTATAAAAAACATTAGTTTTTAAGTTTTCCTTTTCAAATTTGCAAAAATTGGTACTTTCTGTTAATAAAAAGTTCTAGTCATGCAACATGATCGTATGCGCAAATTTTCGTAAATTATCCTACTAAATTTGTTACGTTGTTTTGAAAATTAAGGACTTTGAGGGAAAAGAAATTGTTAACTAGGTACCAACTTTAAGGCAAAAAACTCGTTCTAAATAATATTTTGGATTCAAAAAGAGATTTTACATTTTACATTTTTTGGAGTTTATATAGATATTTTAGCACTTTTCAATGAAATTCAAGTACTTAAATTTTTCAGCATAATTTTGCACATAAATTTTTTAATGTTCCGTTTTATAGTTTTACTTTATTTGAGCAATTTTCTACTAAAAAAATATAAGTTTAACAATTTAAACTGTTTTTTTGCTATTTTTAGTGATTTTTTCAGCACCTTTCCTGAAATTTGACCATTTTAATGTGCTCAAAAAATACTGGCCAACTGACTCGTTCTTTCGTTTGGAAAGCTTGATTTTTTGGCGCAAGAACGGAATTTTCATCTCAATTTTAAGAAGGGTTGCCGTCTGGAAGCACATACATACGTAAATAAATGAGTAAATATATGTACGAAGAAATTTTAAACTCTAGGATTCGTTTCAGAATGTCTCAAAACGGATTTTAATGAAGAACATTTTCAATAATTTTGATTTTAAAATTTGCATCACTATTTGCTATTGGAGCCATTGCAATAGCTTCATTTTCTACGAAAATTCGCTAAAACTTTGATATTTACCTTATTTATCTATAGATTTTGAAGGAAAAGAAATTTCAATTGACGCAGAATTAATTTAATATTTCACATCTTTACTATGGAACAAACAATTTTTAAGTCAGTCCTTAATAGCTCTACTTAGCAAAATATGTGTTAAAAAAGAGTTTTTTGTAATGGTTTTTCGATGAAAACCACTTAAATAAGTGATATTAGGTATAGGAACATGGATTATAATTCGGAATGAGCGCAAAATTTACTAAGAATAGTAAGCTCATACAACTTTGTGCACCCTGTTCAACATTGCGCCAATCTCGTTTTTTGAACCTTATGCTCTCTAACGGTAGGTAACAAACTTGAAGTTATTAGTTCGAGAAAATTCCCACGAGCAGCGGGATGGTAGAAGAGGATGCCGATGCTTCCACAAGTCTTCCCTGTGGATTTCAGTGCCGGCAAGGTAGCTCTTTCTCTAGTCCACTAAAAGGGAATTGTTCAGTTTGTGCTGGGAGTCTCCTTTGGATGAGTATGCTGCGGATTTCTGAATAGTCTGGTAAGTTCATATTTTCATCCCTATACTGTCAGCTACCAATTTCAGTATTTGCTGTTATCAAAAGTTTATTTTTTGTTTCTATGATATGACCAGATATGTTAGAAACGGGAACTGAGGGGTACAACTTTGTGCCACCGTTTTTTCATTATTTCTGCTATAAAATTTAAGGCTTTCTCGTTGTATTTTTACGGAAAATGGGTGCTCAGAATCGGAGAAAGGTGGCTGGACGGCCATACCGAAATTATACGGAGGAGACCTGAACAGAGCGATACAATCGATGTATCCAGAATAAGTAAAGAGATTTCTGCTCGTGAAGCTGCGAGGCAATATGGGATCCATCGAAACACCTTATCCAATCGACTTCGTGCTTTCAAAAAACACCATTTTTAATCACTAAAAATGGTTTAAAATGACTAAAACTGACTAAAAATCGTTAAATTTACATTCTTCAGCAAAAATTTAGTTGATAAATGTTAATCAACAACGAACTAGAACTTACTTTTACTTTTTTTTTAACTTCACTTTTATGATGATTTTGGTATTGTCAATTTTTTTTCAAAGAGTTGAAGATTTGTTGGGATATTTTTGTATGAATTGTTAAGATTTTATAATAAAAACGAACAGAAAGTTGCCTTGCATTGATTTTTATATTCACCTAGTTTAAAAAATCGAAAAAAACACTGAAAATTCCGAGGGCAAATTTTTTTTTTTTTGTGTTACGTTGCAAAGTCAACATGCTGATTAAACAAGATTCAGACCGCCACAATAGGTTTTTCATTTCACTATAGGCTAAAAAAGATGGTGGCTCAAAGTTGCACCTTCCTGGGGTAATGAATGTGCCACGTAGATGTGTAAGTATCTTGGGTAAACATTTCAACGAGATACGACGACAAATAAAGTTCTGACATTCAAAAAACCAAAAAAGTGGCACAAAGTTGTATGAGTTTACGTCTGGTCTTCAGTGCGTACTGGAGTTTAGAAGGATCGTCAAAAATTCGAAACGCCCTCGGAGCGGAGCATGTTTGTAGAGCTGGTGTGGACTCGGCTTTGGTTGTTTATTGTGGACGAATTTGGATGTTTACTCAAGCTCATGGCCATACACGTGTTCTTTCAAAATTCGAAGAATCGAAAACTAAGGCTCAGCAGCCTCAACTCTTGACAGGGTTCCATAACAAGAGACCTTCTAAGGAAAGTGAAGTAAAATGAAAAAAGTCCAGTCATGCAGCATGACCCCATGAGCGAATTTTTGAAGAAATCTTCGATTATTTCGATTTTTGACTGATTTTTCAACTTGATACATATTCTTATAGGAAATTTTACGCTGATTCCAAATATACTACATGTTAGTATGCTGAAAAAATTATTTCGCACAACAAATCGCAAAAAACAGGCTATTTTGAAATTTTTGATTCCTTTTTCGAAAATTTCAACCCGAAGATGTAATCCGATCATGCTGGCCAACGAACTTGAACTTTCGTTTTGTGTCCTTAACATTTTAAAATTTATTTGAAGTTTCTAGCACAATTCTACGGACAGTTATCGTCTGGAATGACACATACATACATATATACACACATACATACATACATAAATACATTTAAAAAATGCGTTAAACTTCAGAATATGATTCAGAATAGCCTAAAACGGATTTCTGCATAAAATTTTTTCAAAAAATCACATTCTACAAATTTTGAGGCGAGAGCAATAGCTTAATTTTCTTCAAAAATTCGCTAAAATACCCAGAATACACTTGTTTAAACTAGTACAGAGCCTACTTGTGGATCCATATTTCGAGGAATTTTGAAATGAAAAGTTTCCCATGGCCTAACCACCTGGAAGGTTTAGGCTTCAATACACGAAAATTCTTTTGTTTGCGCTTTTGAGTGAGACTCGGTATCTCGGAATCAGGTAGTAACTCTTGCTGCTCTAGCTGTATTGCAAGAAGTTGGCAGACATGCGCAGTTACACAAGGGATTAGGATGTACAATACAAATTTTTTCAGTCCTCTCCGGATCGTGGCTAGTGTTTGTTAGGTCTTTCGGTGGTCGGTGCTTTTGGGTGTTGCCTGAGCTACAACATGAAGATTTCCAACTGCAGCTTCGGCACATGTATAGCTGTTCTTCCTTCATATTCGGCACGCGTTTCCGCGATCGGCTGTGTAGGTAAAGTCTATCGTTTACGTTGAGTGAAGTGTTATGTTTTTTATAGCATCAGCACAACTTCATTTTCGGCACACCATCAGTATTTGTCAATCCACATCTTTTCTTAAGGTACCTGCATGAATGCTTGATCATATCATCGACCCATTATTCGTTGAACTAATTCTCTTTTAACTAACCTGTGTAATTGAAATTCACGAACTTCATTATACACGAATTAATGTTGAAAATATTGGGTACCTACACAATCGTCTTTATAGCCAGATTAAATTCAACATTTTCCAGATTGAATCCGACATTTTAAAATGGAATCCAACATTCTCTAAACGAATTCAACATTTTCTACATAGAATCAAAAATTTTCCAAATGGAATTCAACATCTCCAATAATAATTCAAAATTATATATAATGGCATATATGCATATTTCAAAAATCAAAAAAAGAACCTCATAATGCATTTTTTAATATAAAATTATCCTATTTTGGGACATTATTGATCATTTGCCACCATTTTCGATTTTTCAGATCGTTCTTAAGATCAGAAACATATTGGTAAGTAGGTAATGCAATAACAGGGACGTCCCTACGAATGGATTTTATATTATTTTGGTGAAATTTAAAATAGGAGAAAAAACAATAATATCATGACTATTCGGAATCCCTCCTCCCCATTAACTCCCTCCGCCAACGGTTAAAACCTATCATGAATATGAAATTTGCAATTCCTGACATAATTTCCACAACTAGAAAAAATTGATAATTGAATTTAAAAAAATGATCACGAAGATTAGATGAGAATTGGTAAAAAAAACATGATTTATTACTATTAGGTACTCCCTCCATTCACCCCTATTCATAATTAAATTTGAAATTCCTGATATGCGATCCAAAACTAGACCAACTTCGTAGTTGGAAAAAAAAAAAAAAAAAACCACGAAAATAGGAGGGGAATTGTTAAAACACCGCGAGTTATCAGTATTACCCCCTCCATTCAACCCCCCCCCCCCCCCATAATGAAATGTAAAACTCCTGAAATACGTTCCAAAACTATATCGAATTCTCAAGGGAACCAAATGAGAATCTCGAAAACCGGACGAGATTTTTAGCTTGGGCAGCGCGTGAAATAATCAGTAATTCTCCCCTCCACCCCCACTGCGACTGTAAATCTGGAATTCCCTAGGTTTTTGCACAACTAGACTAAAATTGGAGCCGAACCAAACAGGACTAACGAGAATCGGTTGAGAATTGTAGCCTGTCGTGTCTACAAAATTTGTCGACGAAAACCACGTTTTTTCGGCCCCCCTGCTTTCTCCATCTTACATCGCGGAATGCAAAATTCCCGAGTTTTGTAGCACCAACTAGACCGAAATGGGGATTGAACAAAAATAATCTCGAAAATCGGCGCAGAATGTAAATTCCATTGTGCTCTATTTTTTCACACTCTAGTTGTTCGATTTCGCTTTAATTTGGATGATAGTTGGAAGAAGATGACTTGATTACCTCATATCAATTTCAACACGATTATATCATTAATAGCTACTGCGCATGCGCTAATGTGAATAATTGTAATGTAGTTTTCATCCGATTTTGATGAAATTAACGGCGAATGGGCGGTTTAGGTTGTAGATGATCCGCATCTATTTCATTGTTGTCAACTCATGAGTTCATTCTGCGCTTGCACAAACGTACTTTAGGTATATTGAGTTTCATTTTTTCGTTTCTTAGTTGACCAATTATGACATTTTACGCAACTACTTGATTTACTCTATGCATATGTAGGTGGGCCTTTTATGATTTATTTTATTGCTAAATTCTCGGACAAATACCTAGCATACGACTTAGAATAATATGGCTGGTAAATATATATAACCTTCGAAGGACCACTGGGAAAATTATGTACCCAGAATAGATGAAATGGAAGTGCAATGAAGAAAACAAATGTGAAAACATAAAACGCTATAATATATATCAACAAGTAATGCGCAATAAATTGATGTTAGTGAGTGTAACAACTAACATGCAGTGGCCACTGTGTCTAATAATAATCTACGGATGTAGGTACCTATATAAGCATGTATAGATTCACTCAAATACATGAAATGTGAATGAAATATGACATAATGTTTATGAACTGCTGAAGTGTAGACGATCCCAAAATGTTGCAATAAAATGAAGATACGTGTACGTGGCGGACGGTAGAAGTGGGGGTGCTGAATCCCTTGATTCCCAGGTAGGGTAATGAGTTGAATGTGAAGTAGGTAAGTTGCGGTAATGAGATATATCCCCACAGAGTAATGATTATATAAGTAGTTAGTACCTTCCCTTGATGGCGAGGAAGGGCTATAACTGGATTGATCTTACCACTTTTCGTAGGTTCAACAAGTGAGATCACGTGGAACGGCAGCAAACCTTGATATTTCCAACTGGGTTGATGAATCCCAGGGAAAATCGTCTCTTTCTTTTAGTGCTCTCATCGTAGACGCGTGTAGTTGAAAGATAGGTTTGAACAACTAGGAAAACTGAGAGGCCGGCCGGCATTTAAATTTGAATTTAACGATCGTTTTAAAAGATAGGTAGGTTTGGGACGGAAAATTCATGTAGTAATGGCAAAAGAATATAGATTTTTTCGAAAAATCGATTTTTTAAAGTTTCAAACATCGATGTTTAGACATCGATTTTTGCTGTACGATATTTATCTAACATCGATTTTTTCATCCCAAACCATCGATTTTTTAACTCGCCGGAATAAAGCTTTTACTTCTGTAGCTTTACTGACAATCTCGAACCGGAAATTCAGATATACAAGCTCTATATTTTGTTTTGAAAGAAATTGTCTATTAAAATATCCAGCTGACTGCATCAAGATACAAATGGGAACGGTCTGCACCATCTCCTCCCCACCCCCTCACCATAGATTATTCCTCTCATCTCATCCTCATACCCCTTCCATTTCCACTCTCACATGAGTCACATCCGCAAGCACTTCCGTCCATCGGACACACTGATTCTACCTCTGTTGCATGGTAATTGTCTGTCTGTCTGCATGTTATGTTTCAAAACACCCAGGGGTAGAGAGGACTCTTAAATCAAAATTTTGTCTCGAGAATATCTAAGTATCGTAAATTTCAATAATAATATTATTTTTTTTACTATACTAAATTATTGGTTTTTATTTTTTTTTAATTACATTTTAGGTTTATTATATTACCTTAAACACATAACATAGTGTGTTGGGTCTAAAATAAGTTATTGTACTTATTATCATTATTATATAACTTTGATTAATCTATTACTTTAGTATTTTCAATGCTAACAAATACAGCAACAAAATGAAATGATTGTTTTATTTAAACCCTTTAATGTTCGTTTTCAGAAACTACTATTTTGTAGCCTATTACCTTACTTTCTTTATATTAAATTCAAGTACTTTATATTTCTTTTGACAAAATTTATCTTCTTCGATGTTAAAATATCGATGTTTTTAAAAATCGATATTTTGGGTTCGATTTTTGTATCCCATCGATTTAATGAGCTCGATACATCGATGTTTCTAAAAATCGATTTTTCATGAAATATTGCCATCACTAAATTCATGTAGTAATGGCGAAGGCAGTTCCACTCTCCGCACAGCTGTTGCATTATGATGAAGAAGGCATAACTTTTTCTTTTTGATCGACGAACTTGATACTAATATATATAAATTGTTTACATGAATATTATGATATAATATATGACAATAAAAATGCTAGTAATGCAAACAAAAGCTACAACTGCTCAAGGGGTAGAAAAATAATAGCGTGCTTATGTTGGTTGCCATGATTATTGATAAGGCGTTCAAGTTTGAAGTTTGTCAACGATTTTGTTACAACGAAAGTGGTTGATCGATTTTCTATTGATTAAGTTGAAAATAATAGAAAACTATTGAAAAGTGATGTGGAAAACTAATAAACTCGATATGGTTTGTGTGGTGATTGGTATAGGATGATGGTGTGGATGGATCAGAAAGGAAGGCTATTTTCGAAGTTGCGAATTCAGGTATGCATTCTTATACAACTCTTTTCCGCTGTGAAATTTTTCAAGATCATTTAAAACTTTTCAATTATCTATACATTCATGATAGGTAAACGAGAAAGCTATGTGCTACACCCAACTTGGCAGACTTTTTTTTTTTTATTTTTAACTTGCAAATTGCATTAAGAAGCCATTCACCACGAGAAATGGGAATGAACTGATGATATGATTCGTAAAAACTATCGTCAGAATGTACACCATGCCACGAATTTTCACGAAGTCTTGTGCTGTTTACCTTTTGATAACGACACGGAGCTCGGATGTTATTGTTTTAAATTTATCTCACTCAATACCTCAAGAATTAGACGAAAAATTCCGTTTTCGGACGACTTCGGACATGTTCTTGTAAAAACTACTTTAAGAACAATATTTTTCAAAAAATAAAGTTCCAGTCATGCAGCATGAGCCGTTTGAGCGAATTTCCGTAAATTATAGTACTATGTCTACGTATTATGTTACTTCAGTTTGAAAATTGAGGACTTTGAGGGAAAATAAATTGTTAACTACGTATTTTATGGCAAAAAACACGTTCTAAATAATATTCTGTACTTATAATAATACTAGAGGCCTGTTAGGGCTTGGAAAGCCCTAATCTAGAACACGATCAAGATAAGCACAGAGACGAACGGCGACACTTGGGGACGCGAAGTTCTTCACAATTTCAAAGATCGTTCAGAAATAACTCTCCTAGATGTTAGTAACTACACTACGTTTTTTACTTACCGTGGCAACTGTTGTCACTATCACAGCCTAATAAACAGAGAGTCTCCCTATCAAATTTCAACTTCCTACAGTGAACAGGAAAGGATTTAGCTCACTCAGCTGATCAGAAAAGACCCCATCACTTCACTCGTCTCTTAATGTCCCAGAGAGTTATCAAATTTCAACTTCCTACAGTGAACAGGAAAGGATTTAGCTCACTCAGCTGATCAGAAAAGACCTCATCACTACGTTTCTTACTGACCGACATCTTACTTTTCTTTATTCCATGCTGATTCGGAATAAAGATAAAGACCGTTCGGAATTATGGTACTTTAGTATTAAACGGAGGCCACCTAACCTATAGAAATATTTCGTACCGGATACCAAAAATAACTACATAATTGGAAAGAACACACTTTAATAGATTTACAGGTGAAGTTTAGAATTAATCCGACGCCTGGATCTGACGTTGTGCAACCCAGAACGCAGCAATGTCGGTCAGGATGGAGTTGAAAGCGTCGCCGCCGCTAGCAGTCACATATACACATCATTCTGATCTACATGCCCAACTAATCTGCATTTTTACTAAGGGATTGACTACTTGATGTTATGTCTTTTTGAGATGCGAGCTTGCGAGCATCCAGACCACCAAACTATACACATCATTCTGATCTACATGCCCAACTCTGCATTTTTACTAAGGGATTGACTACTTGATGTTGTGTCTTCTTGAGATGCGAGCTTGCGAGCATCCAGACCACCAAACTATACACATCATTCTGATCTACATCATTCTGATCTACAAGTGTGTTCTTTCCAATTATGTAGTTATTTTTAGTATCCGGTACGAAATATTTCTATAGGTTAGGTGGCCTCCGTTTAATACTCAAGTACCGGAATTATATATAAAGTCCGCTAAGTTCTTCAGTTTCAATTTCTTCGTTCAGAAATAACTCTCCTACATGTTACTATGTTAGTACTACACTACGTATCTTACTTACCGTGAATTGTTGGCAACTGTTGTTACCGCCACAGCCTAATAAACAACTCTCGTTGATAAGAACCGCCTAGAACACGATCAAGGCGGGTATAGAGACGAACGGCTACACTTTTGCAACAAACTTGGGGCCGTGCTATTTCGAATGAGCCGTCTAACACTGAAATCGGACCGCGAAGTTCTTCACAATTTCAAAGACCGTTCGGAATAATATATAAAGATTATAATATTATTATAATATCTAACTCTTTTCAATGACATTAACGTTTATGATAGGAAACGAGGAAGCTTTTTTTCGTTGTTCAGATATTGTGTAATTAATGAAGTTCTCTTTCTCAATTTACGTTTTCGAGTGAATTGGAGAAACTGAGGGAAAGAAAAAATCGTGGTCCTTTTATCGCGTCATGTGCGACCCCAACACCCCACGACATTGACCCTGACGGCTCCCTTTCCTCAAACCTGTCACTGAGAATTAATATAAATCGTGAAACGGCGAAGCGCCTTGAGTCGTATCATTTAGGGCTCAGGCCGTTTTCACGGGGCGCGGGCACCCACGACAAATCGTGGAGGGCCTTGGGGGTCCCTGTGGGTCACTGGAGTTGTTTAGTAACCCGGGTGTTGCAAAGTGGATGGCGAGGCGGAGTCCGAGGGCCCTCCCGCGAACTTTGAACTCAAAACCAAAGCGCGTTTCAAAACTATCAGCAGTTACCGCGGAGGTTGCTCTCAAAACGTCCGAAGGGTCCGGTCGGGTGAAGTCATTTTTCGACTTATACGCGTTTCGACCCCGGAATGACCTGCAAATTGAATATTTGTAGCTCGTATTAAGAAGGTGGGACGTTTGCATCGCCTAGCCAACCTCACCCAACCCTGTCCACTAGGTTTCAGATTTTCCCCTACTGTAATCCTGGGAGTTGGCCCAAAAACTCAGCTTTCTATTGTAGAGTCAATTTTACTTTTACTTCGGTAATTAAATCGAGGGGTTTTGTGAAAAATGACTCTCTACGAGTTTCGGGCCGGTTTCTACGTATTTTTTAACGCTGAATCGAATGGTAACAGTTGCAGACCTCCCAAACTTAGTTATAACCGATTTTTACACTTTAACTAACTAGTTAGTTATATGAATTTATAACTGTATTCATACACTCCCACGAACCTGTGTGTTCATATTGGTATTTTTCCAATTTATCTTGATTATTATTATTATGTATCGAAGAGTAATAAACAAGTACTTAATATAATTTTTGATATTTAAATATATAATTATTGTAATTAACGGAAATAAGCGCATTAAAAAAATGTTTTACCCTCAAAAACACTTTAAATTGAGCATAACAAACAAACGAAAAATTCTAGAGTTAAAGTGTAAAACTCAGTTATAACTAAGTTAAGGAGATCTTTTAGGTCACCATTCGATTCAGCGTTAAAAAAATACAAAGAAACCGGCCCCAAACACGCATTTTCGTATAGGGACATTTTTCACTAAAACCCTCGATTTCAATGAAAACCCATGTTTTTCCGACATTATGACATAATTTTCTCCTCTAATTGGCGAAGTAAAAGTAAAATTGATTATACCGTTAAAAAGCTGAGATTCTGAGAAAGTTTTAGCCTTGTAGTGCTTTTCCTAAATATTCTGCATTAAGAGCAAACTGACGAACGGAAAAAACTCAAATTCTGTGAACTGTTCAAAATTCAGTGTTTAGCCGCTTTTTCTAAGTATAAAGACGGCTAAATAAATATTGGTTTGGCATCATGTAGATACCTAGGGAATTTTACGTTCTTACCAACGACGTCCTAATTTTTTAGTTTAACGTGACTATAAGCAAAGTTACAGCCGTTTTGATGTCATAAGGTACTACTCACGAAAAATAATCTTAGAAATTGAATTACTCGAAAACAAAGCGTTAAAAAAAATCTCTCAAAACTATCAGCAGTTACCGGGGAGGTTGCTCTCAAAACGTCTGAAGGGTCCGGTCGGGTGAAGTCATTTTTCGACTTAAGGGCACCCGTAAGGCAAAATTAAAAAAAAAAAAAAAAAAAAAAAAAAAAAAAAAAAAAAAAAAAAAAATGAATTTTGAGTTTTTTATTCCAAAAAAAACTTCATTAAATTCTGAAGATTTTGGTATATCACAATAAGGGTTTGAGTGGGTTGATGCAGTCAAAAATAAACATTTTAGCCGATTTTTAGCCGACTTCCGAGTCCGTCCGAATCCGTAGAAACAACAACAAAATTATGAATCCTAGGATCACGTGAAATCTAGATTGGAAGGTTATAACCCTATTTTCACATTCAGAAGAGTTTGAAAGCTTTGCATGGAAAAAAAACAAGCGGCATTCAAAGATTAAGAGATCCTTGCAGGTTACGCCATTTTAGTGAAAAGATAAGGAGGTGGTATCCTTATCTTTTCACTAAAATGGCGTTTTCTCAAAACCACGTTTTCTGACCTATCGGTACACGTTGTACCGTAGGTATTGATCGCATTGGATTGCTTTTTTTTTAAATTTGTTCGAGGATAGTAGAGGAAGATTTTGCTTGGGCCGTTTTTGAAAATTTCAATTAGAACAGGTGATACAGCCTCACAAAGCTGCAATAAATATTTAAAATTTTCGATCTGCTGCCAAAATGTTTCTGTTTGAGTTATAAAAAAACGGCTCGACATAAATGAAGATCACTATAGTGCGAAACTTCCCTTAAAATTTCAAGACGATACGTTGAAAACTAAGGGCACGGTAGGTACCGAAAAATGACTCTCTTGCTTCAGGAATACAGTGTAGCGGGGAGAGGCCTACGGGTGCCCTTAAACGCGTTTCGACCCCGGAATGACCTGCAAATTGAATATTTGTAGCTCGTATTAAGAAGGTGGGACGTTTGCTTCGCATAACCAACCTCGACTGGAGTCCACTAGATTTCAGATTTTTCACTGTTACTATATCCTGTGTGTAACTCCTGGGGGATGATGAGTTTTACTGCTAGAACATATAAAATCGAGCATAAATCCTCAACTTAGTTATAGCTGAGTTTCACACTTCAACTCAAGAATTTTTAGTTTGTTATGCTCAATTTAAAGTGTTTTTGAGGGTAAAACTAGTAAGCTAAAGTGTAAAACTTTGTTGTAACTATGTTTGGGAGATCTGCAACTGTTACCATTCGATTCAGCGTTAAAAAATACGTAGAAACCGGCCCCAAACTCGTATTTTTGTAGAGGGTCATTTTCCACAAAAACCTTCGATTTCATTGAAATCCCATGTTTTTCCGACATTAAATCGTCATTTTCGCCCCTAATTAGCAGAGTAAAAGTAAAATTGACTATACCGTTAAATAGCTGAGGTTCTGAGAAAGTTTTTCCCGTATAGTGATTTTCCAAAATATTCTGGAGTATTCAAAATATTCCAAAAATCTTAAAAATTGAATTACTCGAAAACTAAGCGTTGGAAAAAATCTCTCAAGACTATCAGCAGTTACTGCGGAGGTTGCTCTCAAAACGTCTGAAGGGTCATTTCAAAACGTCGGGTGAAGTCATTTTTCGACTTATACGCGTTTCGACCCCGGAATGACCTGCAAATTGAATATTTGTTGCTCGTATTAAGAAGGTGGGACGTTTGCACCGCATAGCCAACCTTAACTGGAGTAACCTCGTCCACTAGGTTTCAAATTTTTCCCTACTGTAATCCTGGAAGTGGACCCAAAAACTCAGCTTTCTATTGTAGAGTCAATTTTACTTTCACTTTTAATTTGGGTGGGGAGGGGGGGGGGGGTGATGAGTTTTACTGCTAAAACATATATAATCGAGCATACATAGTCAAATCATAGGGGCCGCCATTGTCGTATCAGCTTGTAAAATTTTGCGACTTTCAAAGGAAATATAGCTTGCGTCCGAGTCCGTAACCACGGGAGACATTTTCGTGTATCAGTTGCTAGATTCGTCTTCGTAGTAAGCCAGGCAGGTTACTACTTAATCACGTTATACAGGGTGCATAACGACTTATACATCATCAAATTCCGAGGATCGAATTTAGAGCTCATGTGTTATCGATAGTTCCGCTTAGAGATTTTTTTTAAACGCTTAGTTTCGAGTAATTAAATTTTTACAATTTTTTGACATGGATATGTCTTTTGGCTGGGGGTCAAGGAATTATTCGATACACTTTTTTTTCTCTACGGGTCAACGAACTTTTCGTGACACTATTTTTTCTTCCCACAAAATGCAACGCTCCGGCACTTTAGATTATTATTAACTCGAAAAGTGAAGGCTAGGTAGAAAACAATGAGGTACTACCGCAATGTACTTCTACAAAATATGCATGGACAACTGATGATTAAACTCCTGCGTTAAACAGCTGACGTGGTAGAACATGTGATGAATGAAGGAACTATACAACCACTTCAAAGTTCAACCACTTACCATATATTGAGCATTACTAACGCTACCGCTAATATTTCCAAATTTTGACAATTTTGTTCATTAATGTTGAATGCTAATAAATTTTTCATAAAATATCTCATGTGTATTTAATTTATTTCATCATTTTAATTTTCTAATTACACCTCCAACAATGGACATATCCATGATCTATTGTTTTTCCCCCCAAGGAAAAATTTCTTTCTCATGCTTTTCGTGTGTAGTAGGTACCCCATGTCATTAAAACGGCCGTATCTCCCCTTAGAGTCACGTTAAACTAAAAAATTAGGACATTGTTGGAAAGAACGTTAAATTTTCTATCTACATGATGCCAAACAAATATTTTTTTAGCCGTCTTTTTACGTGGAAAAAGAGGTTAAAAAGTAAATTTTGAAAACTTCTCAGAATTTGACTTTATTCCGTTTGTCGTTTTGCTCTTGATACAGAATATTTTCAACAAAACAATCAGCAATTACCGCGGAGGTTGCTCTCTAGACGTCTTAAGGGTCCGGTCGGGTGGTCTTCCCAAACTGGCGCAAACATAGTTGTCTGTGTCAGTGCAAACGTAATCGTTTCTTAATCTGACTGGCGCAAACGTATGGTAGCCAGTTGGACATTTAGGTCAGAATGATGTGTATAGTTTGGTGGTCTGGATGCTTGCAAGCTCGCATCTCAAGAATACATAACATCAAGTAGTCAGTCCCTTAGCAAAAATTCAGATTAGTAGGATATACAGGTCAGAATGAATGAATGGTGGTGAATTAACGGAAAAGGTCCTTTTTTTTTTAGCAAGTTCAAGTTTTCATTATATGGATAATTTCATCAATTTCAGAAAACCAACTATCTTTCTGTTTCTACAGAAAATTGTTTTGCGGTTGTATAACAGAAAATACCGTATGCGGTCGTACAACGAAAAATACTTCTCCCGTGGGCCATGTTCTGTTCTCAAGCGGATTATTTGGTTTATATCTCTTCGTGGAAGTCGCACGTTGAGGAGTTTGGACCGTTGATCCACTCGTCTCATTAGCGTGTATAGTGGATTCTTTTTTCGAGAGAATACTTGTGTTACCAATGTTGTCATTCATCCATTGAAATCTGTTCAGTAGTAGAGCATCTGGAAGAGCAATTTGCGCGGGTAAACGTTGACAATAGGGAGTTTTTGCAGTTTTCCATCTGCGTCGTTCATCTGAGTCGTACGAAAAGAGGTTTTTCTAGCGCAAGCTAACCACTGAGTCGTACTGTACGAATAGGGAATCGTTGTACGGTTTGAACGAAACGATTCAAAAGTCACACTAACGTGACTACACTTCTCCAAATCTTCATAATTAAGCCCGAGTAATAGATTAACTAACGTGTAATGAATTCTTTCATAATGGAAGAAGTATCAAATTAGCAACAACTTTATCTGTGGTTTAATTTTTTTTACTAGAAATAGATGTAGTAGAAGGAAGGAACTTGGAAGGGTAGATTGTTGTTAAGGCAACATCGAAATTTGCCTTGGGTTTGGAGAATCTCATTCGTGAACTTCAACATGATCAACGATCAAGATGTACATACCTATATTATAAACATGTACCTACCAACCTGTACCCATTACCACCTACATAATATGTACGATACTTTACACTTTTTTCTCTTGGCCCATTACGTTTTATTATTGAAGATGTGGATACTCACTAATACACGACAAAGGGCAAAGACAGCCGTTTCTGTATGTGTCTATTTTCTCTGCGATGTGGCACAAACATGGTTCCATCAACCCATTTCATCAAAATCGATCTATCAGTATTGGAGTTTCGTCTATAACAACCAATTTCAGGTTTAGCTGGTGCAATGGTTACCTATTTCAACAAAATTAGTAGGACTTCCTGAGACTTGTACCCACGAACGAAATCGGACTGATGGTAGATCGAGAAGTTTTAGAATCCATTATAAGGTATCAGCATGATTTAAGTTAGGATAAATCCTACAAACCAACCACCTTTTTTGAAAATAACGAATATGCGCATGTCATGTCACCTTGAAATAGGAACTAAAAAAATTGATTATAGCATTATAGGTTAGCGTCATGGAAGTTTACAGGCGTATTCGGAGCTGTATTCGATTTCCCTTAAGCTCCGAATAGGATTTTTCTATTCGTACAACGAACGGACCGCTAACCGTTAACATTTTTCGCGCATGCGCAATGCTCCAATTCTATTCGTAGTTCCTCCCACTCGACTACGACTCAGCGTTGCAAAAACTCCCTAATATTCACTTCTCCGAGTTTGGCAGCACGGTCGGCTCGATCATTACATATTAGACCAATTATTGAAAGCATTGCGGCAAGTAAAGGACAGTATTCGACCCAGACTGTCGATCTAACAAACTATCTTGTACGACAATTATTATTATTAGTTACACCGCATTTCAGTATCGATGGTATGTTGTTTTCAGTGCCGTTCATGTTGTTGTTCATTCATGAGAAGTATAATGCGTTACAATATGTGGACATTGACTCAGCGTTGCAAAAACTCCCTAATATTCACTTCTCCGAGTTTGGCAGCACGGTCGGCTCGATCATTACACATTAGAACAGTTATTGAAAGCATTGCGGCAAGTAAAGGACAGTATTCGACCCAGACTGTCGATCTAACAAACTATCTTGTACGACAATTATCATTATTAGTTACACCGCATTTCAGTATCGATGGTATGTTGTTTTCAGTGCCGTTCATGTTGTTGTTCGTTCATTTTGTACTGCTAACTAAAAAAATGAAAGCTGAATTTCACGATCATAAATGCGTCAGTGCGTCTTCTTCAACCGTTCATCCCAGAAAAAATACAAATACGGAGGAGATCTCGTTGATACCGTATGGGCTAAGGTTCTTAGGAAAGAGAGTAAGGATAAAGTCTCTGATTAGGATAGGAAATATGTAAATTTGGAAGAAGAACAATGGATAGATATACCATATTATGGGGAAATTTCTGATAAAATAGCCAAAATTCTATATCATGAAGGGGTTACAAAGTGGGTTTTGAAAATAAAAGTAGTTATAAACCTTTACTAGGGTCCGTTAAAGATAAAATCAGTGTTCAGGATAAAAGTAGGGTTTATAAACTAAAAGGTTCATGGGGCCACGAGTACTGTTGGAAATTCTGGGAAAGACTGGACAATTTCTCCCTTAATGGGAGAAACAAAAGATTATGAATATGTCTTTCCTTAATGTCTTATTTTTCCTATTACCTATGGAAGAAATTGAGTATGAAAAGATGAAAGGTCCTCTAGGTAGTCATGGAATGGAAACCCATAATACTTGCGGACCTTCTAATTTTCAAAGGAATTAGAAGGACGTAACTAGTCCTTACAAAACCTACAATCAGGCTATCCGTCATTTCTTTCGTCTTTTAATGTCACAGAAAGGTTCCCTTTCAAATTTCACACTCCTAGGGTTAAAAGGAGAGAATTCATCTCTTTCAGCTGGACAGGATGGATTGCGGTAACCATGTCATAAATAACTTAATTAGTGGGTTCCTGCTTCATCTTACCGTTGAATACCTAGTAATACCTGGTATGAGGAAAGAGAAATACGCCTCTTAATCCCGGAGATGTCTTCTCGCCGTAATTTAAAACATATATAGATACCTGACAAATTGATTAAGTGTTTTGTGGAATAGAGATTAAGAGGAGGGAGAATTTGACAGCTTGATCTTTTGCTGTGAATTGTGAGCCTTCCAACCAGTGTTGAATGATTGTCTTGGGATGAAAACTGTGTGTGCGTGTGTGTGTGTGTGGGTGAGTTTGAGTGTGTGTGTGTGTGTGTGTGTGTGTGCGTGCGTGTGTGTGTGCGCGCGTGCCTGCGTGTGTGTGTGTGTGTGTGCGCGCACGCGTTCGTGTTTGCGTGCATGCGTGCGTGCGTGCGTGCGCGAGCGCAAGTGCGAGTGCTTGTGCGCGTGCGTGTGTGTGTGTGTGTGTGTATCCTTCCAGACGATAACTCTCCTTAGGATTGAAATAAAAATTCCGTTCTTGCAAACTCAAGCTTTGCAAACGAAAGGATGAGTTCGTTGAGTAGCTTTTTTTTTGAGCACATTAAGTTGGTCACATTTCAAAAAACATGCTAAAAAGATCACTATAAATGGCTAAAAACGGCTTAAAAGCTAAAAATCCAAATTCTTTTTTTTTTAAGTGCCAAAAATTATTTAGAACGAGTTCTATTGCCATAAAATTGGTAGCTATTTATTTCTTTTTACTTGAAGTTCTGAAGTTTCAAATTAATTCAACATAATACAGCACGATAATTTACAAAAATACGCTCATGTGATCATGCTGCATGACTGGAACTTATATGATCAAAAATGTAGCCTTTGATTATCCGCAAATAATAAATTCTTGAGAGAAGTGTAGGTAACGTTTTATTATTCCCATTGTTCTCAAAGTTTTGCTGCTGTACAAATATTTAAACACTTCAGTAGATAATAATCATATAATTCATGGTTCGTCTAGGTGTCGGAGGTAGGATTTTATGGAAAAAATATTCAAAAAAGTAAGCAAGTACTGAATTTTTTCAAGCCATTACAATGGCTTTTTTAGCTTTTACATTAGCTTTTTTTTTAAAGTTGATGAACTGCAAACCATTGTCGCAGGCTTACTTTCACCACACTTTTCTGCAAGATAATCAGCAAAACTATCTTCCATAGCTTATTGGAATGTTGTAACATGTAGAACAACCGTGCTGACATTTTCCAATATATTTCACCTTTATAGAATTAAAATTCAGAAAACTGGTATATAAATAAAAATTCCATGTTCTGTTCGTTGTTAAATGGCTTGATCTTTGAATAGTAGATCAATCTTCAAGCCAAGTTGAGGTATTCATCTTTGAAATGATTTAAGAAGAAAGAGTTAAATCAAAATGACCAGACACAAATCAATCCTTGATCATTCCAGAACTAAGGTGTTTCAAGCTATTTTCAAACACCATTATACACTTATCTCTTCAGAGCTCTTTGTAGTAAATCCTTCACTCCGTTTTTCTGACGGTCTGAGCACAGAAAAAACCTATATTTATTTACGGGATTCTTACATTTGCTAGGTTGGTTGTTATAGCCTGAGGTTGTAAATTTCCGGTAGAATTACTCTCTTGCGAAAGGTAAAATCGTGGCTGACTCACCGGGTGGACCTAATTCATCGTTGCGGATAATAAAAGTCTAATAATCCACCTTGTAACGGTCCAAGTGGCCTTTGTCGAACGAATGAAAAATATAAAGCACGGAGCGGTTCACAAAGTATAATATTCACCACGACTGCGCGCTAACAGTATTCTGTAAAGATTGCTGATAATATTTTGAATAAGGTAGTTAGGCAGAATAGTTGAGAAATAAATCACGGAGGGGGAAAATGTATAGTTTCAAATAATTAGTACACCACCTATAAAAAAAAGTTCCAGTCATGCAGCATGATCGTATGAGCGAATATTCGTAAATTATCGCACCGAAGTTAAACTATGTTGATTAATAAAATATAAATATAAAATAAATAAAATTGTAAATATTAATTAAAACACTAAAATTTCTATAGTATAATATAAAAATATTATCTTATCTTATTAATATATAAAATCCAATGTCTGTTTGTGGGTTTGTTTTGTTTGTACCAGCATCAGGGCCGAACGGCTGCACCGATTTTCATGGGGGCGGGCGCAAGTTTACGAGCAAGTTCCAGAATAGAACTTGCTCCTTCTTCATTAGATGTTTAGATATCTAGATATATAGATAGATAGAAATAGAAAAAAAAGACAGATAGATAGATAGAAAATAGACTTAGGCTCACTTTCACCAATAACTTGAACCAGTTTAATTTCGAAAACAATGGAATTTAACGAAGATTATAGCAGAACGTCTTTCAACACAGCGCTTTACGAGTTTAAACTCCTACTGAGGCGGCTCGAAGTCGGCGAGTTATACTTGCTAATCCCCGTAGACCGTGATAACAATGATATCAAACAATATAACTGTTGGTAGATTACCAGTTTTGATTTACTTACCATAAAATCACTCAATTTGGCACTTGGATTTATATTTGATTCCTCGAATGTCCCTCGAAGATGCCCGAGGAAGATCCGACGGCGGATTCCGCACTTCGAGGAATTTGTCAACCTAGAGTTTCGAAGTAAATTTCGACTCGCGAATCCAACAGTTCTGAAAATCCTCGGAATCACGTCCCTCACCATGAGTTCTGGAGTCGGACAGGCAGGTTTGACATGGGTTTTACCATCAAATTGATGAATTTTAATGCGAAAGTGAAATAGCATTATAGGAAAGTAATAGATGGAGAAGCACGTTTTGTTGGGAAGATGAATAGCAATCCCTTGTAGAGTAGGTTATGACATCAGGTAGGTCATGAGCTGATTTATTGTCCCGGTGTTCAAATCGTCCAACTTTTCCGCGAATTTTATTGGGCAATTTCTCTAAACTCCGTTGGGGAATCCCCATTACTCCAAACTCGATATAAACGAGTTTTGGGTTGGTGAAAGACGCCAAGGTTTGATCCTCGAGATTAATTTTTGGAGATTAATTCTTAAACCTCGGATTAAGAATGGAGCCAATCTCCGTTAAATTACTTTTTGGTGAAAGTGGGCCTTACTCCGTCATCAAGAACTCGGATTTTCCTAACGGCATCACCCGGATAAACAACAAACTTCGCAATTAAGCAAAAACTGGGCATGCGTCGAACTTTTCGTGTCAAATGTGGATGGTGTAGGTTCGCGCGTAAAGAAATTCAACTATACCAAAACGCTTTTGGAGGGTTTTGAGCCGAGCGGTTTTTATTCGTAAAGATATACCTTCAAAATTTAATATTCAAAACACCTTAATAACTAATAACCGTTATTTCCTTCAAGATCCGGTTCATTTTTATGAACTCATTTATCAATTCATTTTGTGAAACGATGAATTCATTTTGTAAAATGACGAATTCGTTTTGTAAAAGGACGAATTCATTTTGTAAAAGGACGAATTCATTTTATAAAAGGACGAATTCATTTTGTTAAAGGACGAATTCATTTTGTAAAAGGACGAATTCAATTTGAAAAAGCTATACTATATTATTAAACGAATCCGAATCATCTAATGTGCCTGCATAGGTGGAGACGCCTACTGAACAGAAATTAATGAAATTAAATAACGCAACTAATCTTTCCTTACACGAGCTGATGTGTAGAGCCGTGAATTGACAGAACCGCGGTGGCGGCGCAAGACCCGCTTGCTGCAAACACTATCTAGCGGTCTTTGATGAAACATAGTTCCCCCGAAAAATTATACGGTCGCTGCTCCATTATAGCTTGTAGTCAGAGAACGGAAAATCGTACAGCATTCCGGATGATTTCATTCGCTTTGTTGGGAAAATATACGTACCTAATTGAAAACCAAAAAACATTACCGTTACCTGAAAAGTTAGAAGAAAAGAAAAAAAGTATTTCATCCCTTGGTTACTACCCTTTATGGTTGATAAACATTGATGCCGATGTTACTGGCACATCCCCTGCCAATATATGGTTTTTCAATCTAATTTTATAAAGTTTGGTCCAGTAGTTTTGGAGAAACGTCCTGGAAAGCATGCGGTGGACGTACGGATTTTTTCCCCCATGGTCGATTACCAAGGTTTATTATTGAAAATAATAAACCAAAATTTGTATAATTCATGGCTTTGTATGAATTTCTTGCATATTTTTTGCAAAGTTCTTGTATGAATTCCTTGTAAACGTTGTAAATTCCTTCTATTACATCTTTATTAACTATGCAAACCAATGCAATAAATTATTATTCTTCGATAGAAGGTATCTGCACATCATTTTCGGGTCGTCTTCAAGATTTGGTCCCTATTTTTGAAGGACGGATTCATTTTGTAAAAGGACGAATTCAATTTGAAAATGCTATACAACCCGTAGCATTCAAGTTGTTACTATTCCCTATTCCCTTATTGAGCCTTTATGTTGGCCTCGTTCAATCGCGCGGCCTCAACTTTTTCTGGCTGACAACTTTGATGAACATATCCATTCTCACTCATTTGACCTCACCTTGGGGTTTAATCCCTCTTTCAACCCAAATTGTTCTTTCGACAACTCGGCAAAGCTGTCAAGAGAAACTTGAAACTATGGCTTGAAGCTATACACTTATACAGTTTTAAAACAGATGAAGAGAAAGTTCCATTGGACCTTCCAAGTTTCGTCATGTAGCACCCCCGCGGGCTCTGACCTAGGACCCCCAAAACTCTGTTATTGTTGGCTCTCCTCAGCTGATATCATCGATTCCCCTTTGCCTCTCTACCCTCTCATTTACCCGACCCTTGGGCAATGTTCAGAACTATTTTGGACCTCTCGGATTCAGAGCGGTCGGTGGGCGCGGAGCTAGATTTCCGTCCTCCGGTTTCGATCGTCGAAGTATCTTGAGACGAATCGGATAATCGCAGAGAACTGCAGTCATAATCGTTTGCTGATAGAGACATGAACATAACATGCGTATTTGAAATTATATAATTCAGGCATCGTTTTGGTATGAACTCTAGTAGTTAGCTAGAATTGGCTTGGAACTAAGCTATAATTTACGTGAATAACAAAATGCTCCTCATTACACCTGAACTAGGCTTCCTTGGAAGGCTTTCGTGATCTAGAAAATGGAAGCTTTCTAAGCTTTCTTCGATCTCGTTCAACTATTTTATCAACAAGTTAACCAAACACTTCTTTCTAAAAATCACGACAACAATAAATTGGAGATACGATTATATAAAGGAATTTTGATACTCAGAGAATGATTTATTACAAGGCCGAATTTCACGTGTAATAAATTCACAGCTTTCCAACGAGAGGTGAACGGTTTTTGGTGGATTGGAAATCAGAAAGTTATATTCTCCCTAGCAAAGATTGAATGTACGTGAACTATTATAGATAGGTGCGACATTTTATCGAATATATGTGGAAAAATGTGGAGAATTACATGTAGAAAACGGAGCTATTGCTACATAAGTTTTGAAATACCTTTTTTTCGACATTTTTTTCTCTGTGCAACTCCATTCAGCAGGAAAAAATACGTTGTTATTCTTGGAGTTTATTAATTCATTTATTAATTTAAAAAAAAACATGGGCAGAGCCCAATTTACAAGCAAATGACAATGAAAAAGTGAATGAAATAGCTAAATATCAATTACAAAGTTCCAAACACAGACAATACAAAATAAACAGATGAAAACAGTTTTACACAAAAAAGAATCCAAAAATATGTATGTATATAAATTTAAATGTAATGTAAATGTGAAACCAATTTGATTTAAATATAAGATTATCAGATATAATATTTTCTACAAAAAGTCGCTAAAATAGCTAAAAACGGCTATAAATTTGTGATTTTTTATTTTTCTGGAGATTTTTGTTCAAAAGAAGTTTATCAACGTTGAAATAGAATATTAGAAAATTCATGGACACAATTATGCTGAAAAAGTTCTCATTTTCGTTGATATATTTGCTAATAATTAGACAAAAACAGCAAAAAAGCTCACAATCCAAAATTTCATTTGAATTGCTGAATTTTATTTTAAAATAATTTTTATGCCATAAAATCGCTTTGCACTCAATGTGCTCTAATTAAAAAAAAAAGTGATATAATACATATAATACGATAATTTACGAAAATTCGCTCAAATAACCATGCTGCATGACTGGAACTCTAGTGTCGGGCGAATATTTGGAATGGATCCCCTAGAGCTAAGACAGAATCGATATGAATTTTATATCAGGCTCAGAGATATTTTGCAGCTTCATTCTTTAATTAATACGCTCTACAGACTGGGCGTCCATTTAATTGGACACAATTTTGAATTGCTCTCCTTTCCTCAAAGACCAAGATTTTGAGTTCAATTTTTTTCCATGGGTTCATTCCGTTGTCATAGAATTGTGGCAACACTAATATTCATATCACTGTTATCTCGTGCGTCAAGCCTCAGAATGGAGAAGAAAACGAAGCGCTCATTACTCAGTAAGTTTTGGTAGTTTAATCACTCAATTTTGGATCAATTTTCATTTGATTTTGTTGCCTAGAGACTCTTAGTGACAATAGTCTATAAGGATTTTAAAATATGTGTGAAAGCTGTTAAGCAAATCATGTTATCATTTAATAGTGATTAACAGGACGTTTCCATTTGTTTTCGTCACGTCACGAGCGTCACGTCACGGTGGGGTTTTCTATTGATTTTCACGTACAACCAATGCGTTACTAGGGAAGTGTAACTGCCTTAGTTTTCATAGCAGGAAAATCGTTAGCCACTTTTTGGAATGCTCTCATTTTATCACAGCATCTCATAATCCCTAAGCCTCTGTAGTGTCAAGGAAAGCTGATTTATTACGCTCAGTTATAAAATAATATTGCTAAGTAACCATAATGAACTAATTATGAGTAAAATTAATCATTATTAAATGATCTGACTGTAGAACCGTAGGTCTACCGTCTGTTTTTCTTTAGTGTGTGTGTGTGTCTGTGTGTGATGCCATTTTGGTTGATGATGCTTCAAAGTAGAGCTTTGGGAGAGCCAATTTTGATGATCCAATTTTCGCAGAGAGTCTCGATGTCCATTTAAATGGAAACTTTGCAGTTTTTATTTCAAATAGGTATATTTTATTCAAAATTTTCACATTTTCGTCTTACTTAAACCCCCAACACCCCAGGAAAACGAGAAAAAAAGTGTAAATGTTGTTTGTGAACGTTCTCAGGTCTGTGGAAGTTATTAATGTAGTTAACCAAATTCTACATTGTAGGTACTAATGTAGTTTATTGGTTATTGATTGGAAAATTATGACTAAATCATGAAGATAGCACTGAAGGCCAGTTTCACACCCCGCCCATCGCTGAATGCGATCGTACGAACTTCCGCCCGAAGAGAAGTTTCTTTGTCGGGCGCGAGCCAGCCTCGCGATAAGGGCGAAGCGTTTATTAACATCGAGGCCCAAAGCTGATTTGATTTAAACTCGCGAGTTCCTTAACTCGAGCTTAACCCTCACAGGATCCCCAGAGCCGGGGGAAGATAGGGCCGGCGGTATCAGGTTGGCCGTGGGCCCCGATTGACCGTGCCCTCCTCCCACGCGAGATAACCCCCGTATCCTAAGACTATATTCAATTATCGTGTCAGGGAATTTCGGAACGCCCTTAGGGCCGCGCCACGCCCGCGACTCTTGGGTTTTTTGAACAATGGCTCACTTACCCGGCCTCCCTTTGTTTTTACTACAGTCTGTTACAATCTTTGCGGCCCCGAAGTCAATCAATCTTCCAAACTACATAAAAATAGAAACCTACTATGCTTAGCGAAAATATTCTGTATTGACATACTTATTTTTATGTACTAGGTACATGCCACGTCGAACTTGGCAGAATTTTTTTCTAGGTCAATTACTGTTTACTCAAAACTCGATACCGTTTACCTAAATTACAGTCTACCTATTATTGTGTATTGTTTATTTATACTGGTTGAAGCCCAATTACATAATTACAGATAATTTAACGGGAAGAATTAATATAAGTAAATAAAAAAATATAGATTAACAGTTGAGCCTACGAAACATACGAAATTCAAAACATACGAAATTCAAAACATTGCGAAACAACGAAATATATGACTAACAAAACAACTAGACTAGACTTTTACGTAAAACTCGGGAGATCCGAGCTCACTGACAGCTCTCGCTTCAATATTCACTGCCTAACACTTCTCTTTAAAGCCGCCACAGAGTCTGTAAACATGTCCGATTCTGAGTTGCTCGAGCTGACCAGACGATTACAGAGTTCCTGCATATGAAACATTGGGCTATTTTTGAGGTAATTTGTGGATCTCGCCCCAAATAAAATGGCTGCTCCTCGTGCAGTAAGGAGGAGCATATATGTTAACATATGAGAGGAGAGAGGGGCAATCTGTCGTCCAAGACCCGAGCAATCTGTCGTCTGTTGCCCGTGCAGAAATAGGGCATCGAGCATTCGTCGGCGGCATTCCAGAGTATCGAGATTAGCACATCACAGTAGGTCTTCATGTCTAAACTCTTATTGAAGATGATAACTCTAAATGTACTGACATATTCACCCACATGAATCTGGAGTCCACGGTTTCATTTGTACCAAAAACAAGGGCCGGTGTCACGTCACAATGAGATGAATATGGTTGGTCCAACGAGCTCTCACGTCCGCAGGCATCTGTGCCACTCTGGAGCCCAGTGGCCTGTGCCGTAATGACGGGAAACGTCCAGATGGGTATGACATTGGCGCCATGGTCTAGGAGACAACGCCTAATATGGGATGTAACATGTAACCTGTGTGGACACTTTAGCGCCATCATACTTGCCCAGAACGAGTATCATAGCGGGGACTGCAGCAGATGCTGCATGTCAAAGGAAAAGGGAGAAGTACTCGTATTGATAGCATCAAATTTCACCTTCAGGAGTCTAATCTTTGAAACCTTGGGACCATGGTGTGAGGAGGCCAAGAGTTTCGTCAAGGAAGTGGGTAATAAATTGGTTATAAATTCTGGTGACGTCCGGGCGAAGGCTTACCTCATGCATCGGATCTTCCTTGCAATCCTGAGAGGAAATGCGGCCTCCGTGCGAGACACTCTTCCACAAAGCGCATCGTTCGATGAACTTTTATTTTTGCTTCCGAGTCTACTTAAAGGTAGCGGAAGCATTGTTTTTACTTTCGAGAGAAAAAAAGTTTTGGTCTCCAAAATCAAATTTTCCACTCGCATTTTACGTTTTCGACCATTCTGAACAACATTAGTTACGTGTCTGTCTGTGTTGTGTGTGTGTCCGTCGTGTGTCCGCAAATCCTTGTAACAAGCTTATTTTCCACAGTCATCATCCGATCTGGATGAAATTTTCAGGGGATGTGCGGGCTAGAGGTATACGGTCCCCTATCAGTTTCATCGTTCTTGACTCAATACCTCACTCTGCGCATGCGCAATCGTAAATTCTAACAATCATAATTTTCTCACGCCCTAGTCGTCACTTGACGTTAGGTGCACAACATGTCCCGTTGTGCACACCCCAACCGAGCTGAATTGTAACTACGTTCCCCCATTGTCTTTTCGCCCGAATAGGTTCCGTTGAATGAATTGAACTGGCATCTCAATTTTTATTAATCTATATCCGCTGCTAAAATATAAATTAGTTGGACGAATAGATCAGAATGATTGTTTAGTTTGGTGGTCTGGGCTCAAAAATACATACCATCAAGTAGTCAATCTCTTAATAAAATACAGATTAGTTAGACGAATAGATCAAAATTACGTTTTAAAGTATGATTTTAAAACATTTATAGTTATGACGTTTAAAAATATGTTCCAGAGGTTGAATTTGAATGCAAAAAATCGAACTCGGGTCCTTCAATCTAAATGTCTGATAACGCTATCCGCTACACCACGGATGACTTCTGTAACCAATGAATAATCACAGAACTTAGCTACCCATAAGGGAGCTTTTTTCCATCGCCAGTTGGCGCTAGTTCGTTCAGGTCGGCAGGCGCGCGCACGGAGGGACATGTTGTGTACCTAGTGTTTGGTCTAGTCGTCTGATCTCGCTCAAATTTGGATGATAGTTGGGGAATGACAATTAGATCATCTTATATAAATTTCAACATGGTTGTATCAATAATAGCCACTCCGCATGTGCCAATATGAAATCCTTGTAACTAGCTTATTTTCCACAGTTTTCATTCAATCTGGATGAAATTTTCAGGGAATGTGCGAGCTAAGAGGTACACGGCCCCCAGTCAGTTTGATTGTTGTCAAATAACACTTCACTCTGCGCATGCGCAAACTTATATTCCATTATGGTCCATTTTTTCACGCCCTACTCGTCCGATCTCGCTAAAATTTGGATGATAGTTGTGGAATGACAATTCGATCATCTTATATAAATTTCAACATGGTTGTATCAATAATAGCTACTCCGCATGCGCCAATATGAAATCCTTGTAACTAGCTTATTTTCCACAGTTTTCATTCGATCTGGATGAAAATTTCAGGGAATGTGCGAGCTAAGGGGTACACGGCCCCCAGTCAGTTTCATTGTTGTCAAATCAACACTTCACTCTGCGCATGCGCAAACTTATATTCCATTATGGTCCCTTTTTTCACGCCCTAGTCGTCCGATCTCGCTAAAATTTGGATGATAGTTGGGGGATGACGATTTGATCAGTCCGTATCAATTTCAACATGATTGTATCATTAATAGCTACTGCGCATGCGCCTTTGTGAAATCCTTGTAACGACCTTAATGTCCATTGTTTTCATTCGATTCCGATAAAATTGTCTGAGAATGCGCGGGTTAGGTTGTAGATGGTCCCCTATCAGTTTCATTGTTGCCAAATCAGTTCTTCATTCTGCGCTTGCGCAAATGTAAATTCCATTATGCTCCATTTTTTTTTTTACACTCTAGTCGTTCGATTTCGCATAAATTTGGTTGATAGTGGGATGAAGATGACTTGGTTACCTCATATCAATTTCAACACAATTGCATCATTAATAGCTACTGCGCATGCACCAATGTGAAATACTTGTAACGATCTAAATTTCCACAGTTTTCATCCGATCTTGATGAATTGTCAGCAAATGCGCGGTTTACGTTGTAGATGGTCCCGTATTTCATTGTTTTCAACTCATCAGTTCATTCTGCGCTTGCACAATTGTAAATTACATTGAGTATAATTTTTTTCGTTTCTTAATTGACCAATTATGACATTTCTCGCTAATTCTTGATTTACTCTTTTCCGCTATGGAATTTGTTAAGATCATTTAACTTTTCTATGATCTATACATTCATGATAGGTAAACAAGGAAGCTATGTGCCAAACCCAACCTGGCAGAGGTTTTTTTAATTTGTTCCAGTACTCACGTTTTTTTGTTTATGTATCACACAAGGTAATTGTTATTTTTGTACCTTTAAATATTTTAAATTCATTAGTTATTAAATATGTTATTCAGAAGAGTATGTTACAATAGTCTTGTAAAAAAACGTGATATGCCGACTGCGAGCGCAGATTGAAAAGGCGTCAGAAGACTACGGAGTCGCGCCTTGTGGCCGAGGAAGACGGGAGAGCAGTTCGGAAACGTCGTAATGTCTTCATTACAGTTAGACACGATAACCAAGCGTTAACATTAAAATAAATTACGTTTCAATATCACGAGGTCTATCCGAGTCCCCCGGGTTCTCTGGGAACTTCCACATCTTCGGGCTGGTTTCTCAGGGGTTTCATGAAAGAGCTCTCTCCCTTTTCCTCCCAAAACGTGTTTCCTTCCCTCCTCACGATTCTTGATGTATGACTTTTACAGGTCTCGGACCTATTGGCACAATAATACCTTCCACGTATCCTCCTCATTTGCCACCTCTTTGCGTTTTCGATCGCATAATATGACGAGGGAAAGGAACGAATTTATGCGGTGCGCCCGATTTTTCGAGTGTTCATTGTGGATTCGTTATTGGCCCTCTGATGAGCGGTTCCTTCCATCACGATTTTCCGCTCGATAAGAAAGTCTCTTGGAGTTCGACTGATTTTAAAGCTGTTACCTTCAACTAATCACTCCCTATAATGCTATTAAAGTGTTCATTGCCCGTGAAAAACACTAAATTTTCTCTCCCCTTTACCGTGTTTTAAAAAATGCGTTCAGAAAAAGAATGTGCTTCAATTAGGCGAGGAAATTACCGCGACTGCATCTCAAACTCCTCCTATCAATAGCCAACTCACTTTTTTTGATATGATTAATGTTTTTAGGGTGGCGCGTGGTTTGAATTTTTGCAGAACTGCAGGACCTCATTTTTTGCAAGACCTCGAGACGAGCAAACGTAGTCATGGTTGTACCATGTGGGTTCCCACGAAGGATAGGCTCTGTAAGAAGGGGGATCTCTCTCTTATGTACCATGTGGGTAGTGGGTAATCACATGTGGACGAGAGTGTATTAAATAATTACCTAATTCAAAATAATTGAAATAATAATGACCTAATTTGAAATAATTTTAACAACAAGTTCGATGAGTAAGCTACTTCTTACTTCTCTACTTTTCACCGTAGGATGTTGAAATTTGACAGAACATCAAGGACATCAAGAGACAAATGAAATGTTAGGCTCTTTCCTAATCAACTGAGTGCGCTAATTTCTCTCCTTTTCACTGAGGCATGTTAAAATTTGACAGGAAGTCTCTCTGGGACATCAAGAGACGAAAGAAATTATGAACTCTTTCCTGATCAGCTGAGTGAGCTAAAATCTCTTCTTTTGATTTCAGGATGCTGAAATTTGACTGGAATCGTCTCTGAAACATCAAGAGAAGAATGAAATGATGGGCTCTTTCCAGGTCAGCTGAGTGAGGTAATTTCTATGCTCACATTTTTTCATGGTAGTTAACAACATGTGGGTAGTTAATGTCATGTAAAGGAGTGACAATAAAATAATCATCTGATTTGAAATTATTGAAGTTTCTACTATCAACTGTAATGGATTTGAAGTTTCTCCTTCTCGGTTCTTGAAAACGCTGCAGTTGGAGATATCCCTGAGGTTTATTCAACCTGCTGGATATCCTCTAGGTGTAGCAGGTTAATCGCCTCTCACCTTTGAAGGAGTAACTACTCCATTATCATCACCTCCTTGTCACACAACTGACTGAGCTCCAGAAAGAATTTCTTTGCTATTTAACATATGAAGCTGGAATTTGTAGGTATGAAACATGATCCTTTTCTAATCTGAATCAAAGTTTTTTTTTTTTTTTATTGTACCCAGTTGGTACCTACTACTCAATTGTATACCAACCATGTAGTGCCTTCTTTTCACAAGATTATTTCATTATGGTTACAAAACAATATTAGTTTTAACATGTATCATGTTTTAGCCCTGGGGTCCTAGCAATTTTTGCGAGTCAATTTTTTTCCGCGCACGAAACATATAGTGTTACAGTGATTTCCACCTACAACCGAGTCGTTGCTAGGGAAATGGTACTTCGTCGTTTTTCATCCCACAAAATTCGTTGACCATTCGTTCGAAAGCTCTCGATTTATCCAACAATATTATGTTAACTACTGCGAAGTGCGTGTCCAACAAACTGAGTTATGAGCATGGTTATATAAATAATTATTTACACACAGGTGATCATTCTCAATAATTGATATTGTGAACATGATTGCAACCGCTTGTTAATTTCTGATGATTTCAATATCGAGGAGAAAACATGATACATGGTTGAAATTTTTGGTTCTAGAACAGAAATAATCTTGATGACAGTCTTTGGTGTTTGTTTAACTTAGAGTAATAAATCAGCATTCCTTGACACTACAATGGCTTAGAGGTCATGAAATGTCGTGGTAAAATGAGAGCATTCCAAAAAGTGGCGAACGATTTTCCTACTATGAAAACTATGGGAGTTACTCTTCCCTAGTAACGCCTTGGTTGTACGTGAAAATCAATAGAAAATGTGGCGGTCGGGAAAAAAGTGTCGGTCGGGAAAAAAAGTGTCGGTCGTGAAAAAAAAGTGTCGCGAAAAATTCCTTGACCCCCAGCCAAAAGACATATCCATGTCAAAGACATATTCATTCATTTTTATTGTTTTATGAGTAGAAGAAAACTGAAGGGGAAAATGAATTTCAACTCTATTAAAGGTGTTGAAAGTATTGAACAAGAAATCAAAATAATATGGAAAAATCAATTTGTGAGTGATCTACCAGGGAAATTTCCTGAGCAGTGAATAGTTCCATGCTTTTTCACGCATGGATTGTACAATAATGACTTCCTACTGCCCGACATCTGGACGGGGGACCGAATTGGTTTTGGTGCAAATCTTCCACTGCGACTCTAAGGATTTAATGCGGATTTCCCTCAGGCTCCATCATTAGCCTAATGAAGATCCTATTATTTACAATGTGTGGTACACAGTTTCGTGGTTCGATGCAGAACTGAAATATATATAACTTTATAATCTAATGAACATGTGCTTGTGCCAAAAGGTCAGGTTAATAAACACATGGGAGATTATAATAACCAGGAGGTAGGACTTGAATTCCAACTCCCTCCCCCCTCCCTTCACCAAGTCCGCTTTTTCTCCCACCTGGATCACAACTCCCGATGACATTTGTACCCCTTTCTGGGGGAATACGTAGATTCTTCAAGTAATTCTTGGGTTTCTAAAAATCACTGTTCCAATGCGTGAGAACCTTTTTAGTAAATTCAAATGTCAAACAATTTATTAGAAAATTCCAAAATATCGGTCAAAAAAGAAAGAAATTAGCCTCAGAGGCGTCTCAATTGATCAGTGCACCTACGATCTTTGTAACTGTTTTCGAGGCGTCCCTAAGGATCTCCCGAGAATATGCGTTTCATCACCGTTGATTAGGAAAGAAATTAGTCTCAGAGGTCTCACAGCTGATCTGAGCCATTCCATACTTCGCAGTTGCATTCTAAAAATCCCGAAAGAGCTTCATTTCAGGTTTCAGCATCCTAAGTTGATTATGAAACCATTTGGGCTCACAGGTTCCTCAGCTGATCACTTGCACTGAAATTATATTCTAGATATCCCACAGGAACTCCATTTCTAATTTCAGTTCCGTAAGTTGATTTAGAAAGAAATTGCTTCATGGTGTAAAGTACCTACGTAACCGATCACTGTATTGCGATTTTGTGATGGTCGGGCTCTGACTTTGTCATCAATATGTCTACAAAGATATACGCACCTACAGAGGGAAAATGAATGCAATTAATTAATACATCCTCACTTCGCTAGTCCCCGTGATCTAGATAATAACGACATTTACCTAGTTACCCACCACCTGAACATTTATGAGATTTAAAAAAACACGTACCAACGCTTCATTAGTCCATCCGTAGAGACAAGAGCTATAATAAACCCGATTTCACGAAGTCATAATTCCATAGGAATTATCAGCTAATACGATCGTCGGAAATTATTAGGCGAGATCTACTATGTTTCGATTTTACAACCAGTTGCACTTTTTAGAGGTCATAATTGAAATTCAGCGATTCACTCAGTAATGTGAAGATGTCGCTACTAGTTTAAGTCCTCAGGGAGAGCGAGCGGACTAACGTACAGTTTTCCGAGTGGTTTCATTCGATTCTCCATAGGAAATTCAGCGATTCACTCAGTAATGTGAAGATGTCGCTACTAGTTTCAGTGCTCAGGGAGAGCGAACGGATTAATGTACAGTGTTCCGAATGGTTTCATTCGATTTTTTGTGGAAAATATCAATCAATTACAACCAAAAATACATTACTGTTGAAAATTTTCGAGACCTCGATTTTTCAATATGTCAGCCCTTAATTTCAATCTTCAGGGTTGAGCAAAATAGATGCCGTTTCACTGGTACATCTCTAGCCAGATTTTTCAGCAACATTTCATAAAGTTCCGTTCAGTTTTTTTGGAGAAAAGCTTTCAGACGGCGGCAGACAGTTTGATTTTTTTTTAATTTTTTTATTTTTTTCGATTTTTGGAATCTAAGTGTCTTGCAACGTAAACCATCAAATTTGATTGGTGGAGAGGAGGGTTACAAATTTTTCTTCACGATCGATTACAAAGTTTTATTATTGAAAAAACATAAATCAATAGCCTACAAATTACCTAAATTTTTTAATTCAAGTGCCTAATTATATGAATACCTTTCTAATGAGGTTAAAGTCTGCTCCGCCAGATCACTTCTTCACTCGTAACGAATAATGTTCTTGAGTAGCAACCTCGTTTAAACCTTTATTGGCTTCTGGTTTTATAGTGAACTCCAGGTGACATTATGAAATAGTTGTACAACGGTTTTACGTAACAATTTCTCACATTTCCAACTAATTTGACATCTATAACATACCCTGTTGCGTCATTGTCGAATAGCTATTGGGCTATCTCAAAAAATGAAATATTTATAGCCTTCGATTACGTGTATTTTTCTCAAGTTCCCTGCGCTTAATTGGAGATTTTCAGGTTCGTGCAATAATTTATGTACCTACCGTAGGCCTCCGTCACTCATTGGTCAAACGTTGCATAAGGGCGCCATAAAACTAATTATTACTATTATACGTAAGAGTTCACAAGATTCGCGATATATTTCCCGGCTCTGTTGCTTTCGAATCTACCTATAGGGCATGGCGATCACTTGAAGGAAATTTTCACTCTAACTTTAATTTTTCGACCAGAACGACATTTGTTTCGAGCCTTCACACAGTGAGTACTGGAAAAAAGTTTAAAAAAAGTCTGGTTAGGTGTGGCACATAGCTTCCTCGTTTACCTATCATGAATGTACAGATCACTTAAAAGTTTTAAATCATCTTGAAAAATTCCATAACGGAAAAGAGTAAATCAAGAAGTAGCGTGAAATTTCATAATTGGTCAATTAAGAAACAAAAAAGATACTCAATGTAATTAACGTTTGTAAAAGCGCAGAATGAATTGATGAGTTGAAAACAATGAAATAGGTACGGGACCATCTACAACCTAAACCGCGCATTCGCTGACAATTTCATCAAAATGGGATGAAAACTGTGAAAATTGATATGAGGTAATCAAGTCATCTTCTTCCAACTACCATCCAAATTTAAGAGGAATCGAACGACTAGAGTGTGAAAAATGGAGCATAATGGTATTTACGTTTGCGCATGCGCAGAATGCATGCGCAGTAAAATTGATAAGGGATGATCAAATCGTCATCCCCCAACTATCATCCAAATTTGAGCGAGATCGGGCGACTAGGGCGTGAATAAAATAGAGCATAATAGAATTTACAGACACACAGACAAATACAGACAAGATGCATTCAACGTAAAAGACGCTAAAGATTTTTTCGGGCACAAATAAACGCTCATTTCGTGGGTATTTTTGAGTTTAACGAGTGATTTAGGATGTCTTCCGAGACCCTTGAAAGATTCAAATACTGCGTGACCCTGTGCAATTTTTCCTGATCGGGTATTGAGGATCTCCCCATCATTGAAGAACAAAGTGAAGTGTGAAGATCATCTCGAAGTTACATATGACATTCCTAACACAGCAGCTTGGAGACTTGATGAACTGATGACATTTCCGCCGAATAAAGGAGAAAAATTCGATTATGCCAGCCATCAGAATAAGATGAAAGCAAATACACACTTTCTCCACTTTTCAGTACGTTTATAATTTGTCTGTCTTCCAATCATAACAACTTGTCATGTACGACAAACATCCACTCGTGCACTTAACACCATTTTTATATTGTGATTCGCTGATAAAACTTCAATTTCGGCATCCCGCTTGACGTTGTTCATTTCGTTTGTCCCCACTCGCCATTTTTCTGTTCTGCTACACTTCTAAACTTAGCTTCTACAAGTGTAACTTTTCTGCACTTGCACTCTTTGTTTTGGTGAAACACTTGTTCTAGTTTACTGTGCATTACAAGTTCCTGTACTTTTAACTTGTACACTTTTAACTTGTTGTTTTTTGAAATAGGCCCCTGCTCGGTGGAAACGGCCAGATGATCTGAAACTTAGTGTGAAAACCTAACAGCACTTGAACGTGAAAACGTGAAAACCTAACAGCACTTGAGCGTGAAAACCTAACAGTTAACCCAGCAGGATGTAGACTTGATGAACTGATTAATCATTTCCGCTGAATGAAGGAGAAAAATCCGATTACGCCAGCAATCAGAACAAGTTGAAATCAAATACACACTTTCTCCGCTTTTCAGTTTATAATTTGTCTTCCAATCATTACAACTTGTTATGTACGATAAACATCCTATCGTGTACTTAACACCGTTTTTATATTAGGATTCGCTGACAAAACTTCAATTTCGGCATCCCGCTTGACGTTGTTCATTTCGTTTGTCCCCACTCGCCATTTTTCTGTTCTGCTACACTTCTAAAATTAGCTTCTACAAGTGTAACTTTTCTGCACTTGCACTCTTTGTTTTGGTGAAACACTTGTTCTAGTTTACTGTGCATTACAAGTTCCTGTACTTTTAACTTGTACACTTTTAACTTGTTGTTTTTTGAAATAGGCCCCTGCTCGGTGGAAATGGCCAGATGATCTGATACTTAGTGTGAAAACCTAACAGCACTTGAACGTGAAAACGTGAAAACCTAACAGCACTTGAGCGTGAAAACCTAACAGTTAACCCAGCAGGATTGAGACTTGATGAACTGATTAATCATTTTCGCTCAATAAAGGAGAAAAATCCGATTATGCCAACCATCAGAACAAGTTGAAATCAAATACACACTTTCTCCGCTTTTCAGTTTATAATTTGTCTTCCAATCATTACAACTTGTTATGTACGATAAACATCCTATCGTGTACTTAACACCGTTTTTATATTAGGATTCGCTGACAAAACTTCAATTTCGGCATCCCGCCTGACGTTGTTCATTTCGTTTGTCCCCACACGCCATTTTTCTTTTCTGTTACACTTGTAAACTTAGCTTCTACAAGTGTAACTTTTCGACTACGAGTTTATGCATTAGGTACAAGTACCTGTTCTTGTTAACTAGTACACTTGTAACTTTTTGTTTTATGAAATAGGCCCTTGGTGGGTGGAAACGGCCAGATGATCTGAAACGTAGCGTGAAAACGGGTCCCATCGATTTATCTGTCGAGATGGAGCAGCGCGAAAATTGCATCACCCGTTTAGTCAATGGGAGCAAAACACCGAGGGTCCCTTTAGAAATAAACATTCCAGTAATAGTTTCCCAATGAGCCCTCTTATCTCAAGCAGTCGTGCTCGCAAGTAAAACTATTCCAGACGGTTGCTCAACCCGGAATTTCTATTCGAGCGTTATTCACGAGAACGTTTTTCAAGAGGACAGCCTAAGCTAAGGGACTCCTGGAACATCCATATCTCCTGTTAACATCTTGCCACCGTTTGCTCCACTGGGTCTTCAGTCGGTCGCCCTACTGCTTTTTAACCTGTCGCCTGAGTTACTTTACCATTGTGTGTTCTCCTCGCGACCTCTGTTTGAGGTTGAGCAACGTTGGTTGGGATCACGAGCAAAAAGGCGACCGAGCTCCGCACGCCATTGCTAACCTTCGTCTCAGCGTTTTTCCCGGATGCTGGTCGCAGATGATAAGTTGATCCATTGTTTCTCCCATCGGTGATTACTCAGTTCGGGTAATGAAGGCCCTGGAATGGGCAACTCACTCGATTATGACTGAACTAAATCACTCGCGACGAAGTTGTGGAAACCCATTTCAAAACGGAAGTTGGTGAAAAAACGTTGTCAATTTCCACGAAAAATAAAGAGTTACAATGTTGAATTGATTTCGACGGTTAGGCTACCATCAGTAACAAACAATAACATTTTTTTCGGCTATGACGAAATTTCGTCATATAATTAGGTATCTGAAGTTTTCCTAATTCATCTTCCTTCAGGAAATTTTCAGCTTTTTGTTCTTTTTATTTATTTTTAATTAAACTTTGGGGTAATTGGCAATATACCACACGACCTACTAAAATTGTGTTTGAATTTGTGTATATGAATATAATACAGGGTGTTTACACTTTAACGGGACTTTCCCGGATGCTGGTCGCAAATGACAAGTTGATCTATTGTTTCTCCCATCGGTGATTACTCAGTTCGGGTAATGAAGGCCCTGGAATGGGCAACTCACTTGATTATGACGGAATTTTGTCATATAAATAGGTACCTATCTTAAGTTTACCTTATTCATCTTGCTTCAGGAAATTTTCAGCTTTTCGTTCTTTTAATTTATTTTCAACTAAACTTTGGGATAATTTGCATTATACCACTCGTACTACTAAAATTGTGTTTCAATTAGTGTAGATGAATGTAAACATGGTGTCAACATTTCAGCGGGGCAGAAATCCAGGGGTCGATTTTCTCAATAGAAATAGACGTGGTAGAAGAAGGAAGAAAACTTGGAAGGGTAGTAGCTGTTAAGGCAACATCAAAATTCGCCTTGGGTTAGAAGAATCTCATTTGGGAACTTCAACATGATCAACGATCAACATGGACCTATCCTGTACCTGTTTTTATCAGATTTGTAAGATATTACACTTTTTCCCTTGACCAATTACGTTTCATCATTGGAAATAATGAACCATTATTGAATATGTGGATACCTGCTAATACGCGACAAATGGCGAAGACAGCAGTTTCTGTCTGTGTCATAGTCTCTGTATAGAGGCAAAATTCCTACCCATTTCATCGAAATCGATCTGACAGTATCGGAGCTTCGCCTGTAAGAACCAATTTCAGGTTTGGCAAGTGCAATTGTTACCCAAGTACACTCCAAATCTGAACGAAATCGGACTGATGGTAGATCTTGAAGCTTCAGAATCCAATTATAAGATATCAGCATAATTTAAGTGAGGATGAATTCTGCAAACAACCATCTTTTTTGAAAATCACGAATATACAATCTGCATGTCATGCCGTCTCAAAATAGGAACCAAAAAACTGAACATAGGTTATCATCATGGAAGGTTACATGCGTATTCGGAGCTATATTCGGCTTTCCTTGAGCTACGAATAGGATTTTTTATTCGTACAACGAATGGACCGCTAACCGTTAGCATTTTGCGCGCTTGCGCAAAGCTTCACTTCTATTCGTAGCTCCTCCCTCTCGAGTACGACTCAGCGTTGCAAAAACTCTCTACTAATTTTATTCCCTTCAATATTGTTCTACTTGTGCAAACTGTTCATTTGGCTAGGCTCTGGTAAATGTAATTGTGAAATGAATAAATGAGAAATCCATGTAGTAATGTTGACTTGATGAAGTGAATCCCTATATTAATTAGCTCCCAGCCTTCTTATCGCTGTCTTTACGTAACTTATTTCGCATTCAAACGGTTGAGCAACAAAAATAACGAACGGACTCCTAACGAGATGTAGAAAACCAAGTATTTTGTAGTTTCAAGCGCTTAGTTGAAAAATACTCAAAGATGATCATTTAGAAATTGCGCGCAAGACCCCGAATCGTGCGGCCACACACTCGGCCACAATTCGTTCCTTATGCCGACGGAAATCCGAAGATGAATTTTTTTTCCGTCTACACGTTTCTACAATTTATTCGGACGAGAAAAATAGGTATTCGACGTTACTTCAAAATTAAGAGAAAAAAATCATCTTGTTAGGGCGAGTTAAGTGATGGACATATGGGTGTAGTATTGACGGTGAGGTGAAGAAGTGTGGTGGAGGGGGTTAATGGTGGATCGGCTCACACGGTCCTTCCCTTCCTAGGAGGTTAATGAGAGCCATTGGTTGTGTTTATTTTTGCCTGAATCACGTAGAGCACGATGTGAAACTTAACGGACTGCCTCTTCCCCCCCTCTATAGCGGACCGCCTTCTTTCATCCTTCCTGTGCCTTCCGTCCGAGTGGATTTTTGTGTCTTAAGCATCATAAAGGGATTTATCACAACTAGACATTCCCAGTGATAATCGGCCGTGAGCGGGCAGGGGGTACCACGGTAATCGCCGTGCTATTGTCGAAAAGAGAATCTCGCAAGTTTCTTTTTCGAGGGAGGTTCTTATACTCGGTGGGGCCTTCAACCTTTTTCCGACGTAATTTATTCACGCGGTAATGGACTCGTGTTCTCCGTGTTTACGATTTTTTCTCATTAATACAATTAATCGCAACTTTTTTTTTTTTTTTCCACAACGGTATACGCGTGTAGCATTCTCGGTGGAAGCACGTGCTCAAATGCATGATTAAATTTCGGAAACCGAGTGAGTAAATAGGATGATCATACATACTGTGCATGTTCAACTAATTAAAGCTTCGTTCTCAGTGTGTGTTCTGCCAGTTCGGAACGGTTCTGGGCAAGCGCAGTCGAGTTTTGTCGTTCACAGTGCCAGAACGCCGAGTTCGGCGTTCGCAGTGTTTTGCGAACCCAGTTCCGAACGGTTCTAACAGTCCCCGATTTTTTTCGGAACTGTCAGAACTCGAACGCAAGGACGTAATTAACGCATGCGCATTTCACAATTTTTCGGAGCTCGTGGAGTAAACAATACGCTCTCTTCGGCTTTGCTTGCCTCGTGTTCCCTGTAATTTTCCCTATAAAATTTCGCTTTGTTCTGTTGCTCGCTGTTCTTCATTCAAATTTATTCATCGAAATGTCAACTAGTAGCTCGTCAAGTGAGGAAAGCGATAGTTTCGACGATCAGTGCTTTCAAGCGCTGTCCAAGCCACAAATCTTGACCGATTTTCGTGATTTTTATTTTGTATCATTAGGAATTCGATATAGTTTTGGAACGTATGCCAGGAGGTTCAAATTTCATCATGAGAGAGGGTGAATGGAGGGGGTAATACTGATAAATCATGGTCCGATTCTCATGGGATTTCCGTAATTCTTTTTTTGTTCAACTATTAATTCGGTCCAGTTTTGGGTTGTGTATCAGGAGTTTCAAATTTCATTATGAAAGGGGGTGAATGGAGGGTGTAACAATAGTAAATCATGGTTTTTTATCTATTATCGTCAGATTTTCCTGATTTTTTTTTTTTTTTTTTTTTTCAATTAAGAATTCGGTATAGTTTTGAAAAATACGTTAGGAGTTTCAAATTTCATGCTGGAAGTTTTATGATGGAAATTAACTGTCGGAGGGAGGGGTTAATGACAAGGAAGGGGAACTCAGATAAGCCATGATACTTTTGTTTTCTCCTTATTTTAACTATCACCAATCCTCCATGTTAGATTTTGTTCGTTTGACCCAGTTTTAGTATAAGAAGAACAGTTACAGTAGGTAGATGTTCTCTTGTTCCCATCCAAACCGCGGGAAATGATTCATTTCACCCCATGTCCAGACATTTGAGGATCCGCTTTGGTCTCGGTTCATAAACCCACAGTATCCCAGTCAGCCTAAATTACCACTCTTGTTCATCCGAATAGATACCACTAGCGATGGGTATAATTAAATCTCTATATAATTAAATCAGAGGTACTAATTGTAATTCCGTACCGGACCTTTCACGACTTATGCCGACCTCCTTTAATTTAGCTTTCTGTGATCTCGAACGGACAGCGAGACGTAGGTGAATGCAAAGCTAACACGATCTCTTTTTACAGACCTCCAACAAAGCAATAAAACGAGTTTATTTATTTCATCTGACCGGTGCTAGTTTGGCCCTAAATTTCCCTTATCACAGTCATCAACGGTGTATTTGCTCGTAGCGTTTTAAAACTTTTGCACGCTTTCATTGGAGCTGGCGTCTCAGAAGGTCATGGTGGGTGGTTCGGTTTTATGAAGAATTGATTCATATTGACTTATTACCATCAATACGGCCATACCTAAAAATAGTTTTATTACTTATGAAAATTTCAAGTGAATCGCAATGCAAAGAAACGACAATTCCACAGAACACAATTAACTTTCGCAAATTATTACTCAAAGGTTTATAATTCCTCTATTAGATGTTTATCTCTTCTGCGTAAATCACTGGGATGCCTAAGTTAGGCACACGAGTATAGGCAGTTTTGACTTACAAGAAAACCGAATATGATCGAGCCGAATCAGTAGAACTTCACCCAACTCCTGGATCACAAAGTCGCGTTACGATTTACATTCGAGTTGACGATTTTTGGTTTATTATTTTTAACAGTGAACCATAATTTATCGAATGAATGAATGAATGTAAAACATGTTTATTTTCGCAAGATAGAGATGCAAACATGGGACGCTTTGGTCTTAAGACCATCAGCGGAAGAACCGTCAATAATTTATCATTGCTGTAATAAAGGCTTGCAATCACGAAATCAAATACATATATACATAACAATTATATGCAAATTGATCAAATTAAATACAAATAAATTCAACAAACAATTAAATACATTTGATCGAATAACCAAATACCTACATACCTACATAACCACGTATCGTCGTTACCGTAATCGATCAAGAAAAAAAAAAAAAAAAAATCTTACCTCTCTTCAAAATGTTCTGGTTTATGTTTGAGAATAATCCAAAAAAATTCCAAAATCGTGAGGAGGGGGGGGGGGGGGGGGTCCGTCCCTCCGCCGTCCGAAGCTTTTTTGAAACTACCTACCCTAGTTCTGGTTTATGTTTGAGAATAATCCAAAAAAATTCCAAAATCGTGAGGAGGGGGGGGGGGGGGGGGGGGGGGGGGGTCCGTCCCTCCGCCGTCCGAAGCTTTTTTGAAACTACCTACTTACTGGACCAATCTTCGGACCAAAATCATACTTCGGCCAGGAATGTGCCAGCAACATTTGCATCACGTTCGATCAACCCTTAATTCTAGAATGGCTATAGCCCAATATATCAATATATTTTTAAAAACCTTTCAAGATAACAGTATTGTTTTTATTTTATTACTTTTTTAAATATTTTCTATTTTAGATATTCTCCCAAAGAATTGAAAGAGACCACTCGAGTCGCAGTAAGGTTCATCTGTTTGATCTTTGTAACAGGTAGTAAAACATAGTAAAAATCGCCTGGAAATTAATGACGATTGTAACAGCTGACAAATCTAATGGAATTTTCACTTCACGAAATGAATTTATTAGAACTTCTGCCACCGATAGATTGACTTGTGAAGTGTAGGTAGGTGATTTATTTTACCCATAAATTTCAGTTTTCAGGTCAGCTCTTGCTAAATAAAGAAGGACTGATAAAGTGTGGGTGTTCTATTTAATTTGATTAATGTATCCTCGGTAGGCATATGTGTAGTTACATTTATATATTGTGTAACAGATTTCGTTTAATGATTATGAATCAGAAAGTGATCTGCGTTTTGGATTCTACGCATCCTGCAAATCATCTGCAAAAATCCACATCAACAATACAAGGGGCATCCTGTATGATCAATTGATCACACCAAACTCATAAAATTATGAAGGGGCTGTGAATAGCGGAGAGGCACAAGAGGCTAATTTCGTTACTTATCGACTTACGGTGATGAAATTTGAAATGAAGCGATTCTGGAAAACACTGAATACAGTTACAAGTTATGGAGGAGAGCTAATCAGCTGAGTTACCTCAGAGGCTAATTTCTGCCCTGGTCGACCTACGGTGCTGATATTTTTGAAATAGAGCCCCTTTGGAATCAACTAATTGAAATACATTTATTGTAATTAAGGTTTTTTTTAAGGCAAAAAACAACCATATATAGTTCAAAATCAATGTACAGTGTGTGCAACCCTTCTACTTCGTGGGATGACAACTTTGTCATGGGTTGTTTTGTTTCTTAACTTTACTTAAAAGCGAAAAACTGTTGGGTCTTGGTGCTGAAATGGACTGAACACATTTGCTAGGCGCATATATTTATGTCATATTATATGTCATTCCAGACGATTCTTTTCAACACCTAGGTTCAAATATGATTACTGTTGACGGTGCTGGAGAATAAAATACTGTGGTCTGGCACTGAACAGTTATAATATCTTGTTACTGATCATTTAGATTCTTGAAATTGCAATGCTGTACTGAATTTGGGTAGGTACACGTAGGGACGGATTTCCGTATTTATTTATTTTTTTTATTATTATTATTTTTTTGTTAAGGTTTAAGCCGCACTTCAACCAGAAGGGTCATTAGCGGCATATTTAATTTTTATTTGTATTATTATTTTTTTTTTATTGCTTCCTTACTACCGAAGGTAGGGAAGCTCTGTGTTTGTGATTGAAGTCGAAAAATTTTCTATCCTCTAAAATCAAAATTTCATCTTGCTTTTGGCGTTTCAGAGCTTGCTGACCAATTTTGGTTCCGTGTCTGTCCGTCAGTATGTGTGTGGTAAATCCTTGTCACTCTCAAAACATTAAAAAGTTTCAGTTCGATTCCGATAACAATTTCAGAAATTGTGCGGGTTAGCTCCTAGAGGGTCGCTTATAATTTTCAATGCCGCCAATCCAACTGTCTGTGCGCATTCCTAACCCGCGCGTTCCCTGACAATATCATCAAGATCGGATGAAAACTGTGGGAATTAAGGTCGTTACAAGAAGTTAACAATTGCGCATGCGGAGTACCGTAACATGGGGTTACTTCCTACTAGATGGTACAACTTCAGACCAGCGTAGGAATGCAGGCGCCGAGCCCTCTACCGGCCATAGAAATGAAATTAGGAAGTTCATTAAGGTCCCAATAGGTAGCGAATTACTCAAACCTACATGAAACCTGAACATAGCTTCTTGACGTCGCTTATCATAGTTTTCTTCACGACTTTGTTATCAGCTATCTCAACACATTTTCCTGTTGTGTTTAAAGTGTGCCTGCAGCTACATATTTCCGCTAGATTTTCCGAAAAGGTAAGTTCACGTACTTCTTCAAAATTATATGAGGAATTTAACTAAGAAATCAAATGTTTTATTTAGTCGTTAGTTAATTTTCCAGCAACGAAAAACTGAAAGTCGCCACTTTGGCGTGCAACTTCCGACAACCCGATTTTTGTGTTTTAGCGCATTTTTACGTGTGTTTCTCATTTTTATTGAGCTTAATCATGTTTCAATGTTTTCCATGTGTTACAAGCATGCCACGAAAGTACCGAAAGAAAGTCGGGGGCCGTCCCTATAGAAATTATACCCAAGACACTTTGGAGGCAGCTCTGAAGGCAGCTCATTTCTGGTTTTTTGTATGGAATAAATGTTTACAAATGAAATATTTTTGTCGTAATAGGTGAGAGAACCCATCTGGTAGCAAAATGCGGGGATAATATCGAGCCAGGGTTTCATTTCTTGATTATTTGAGTGAAAAAACGTGGGTGGTCCGAAGTTGCCCCCACGCGGGGTAATGACAATACCACTTTTACCTTTGTTTTTAATGGGTACCTTATGCTCGAATGTTAAATTTTGAAATGGGAATATGACGGTGAATAGATCAGGTGTGACATATTGAAAGGCCTACTCGATTGAAGAGATACAGACAGAGAAATCTCAAAAAAGCCTGAAAACATGGTCTGAAGTAATCAATATACAGTCATTATTAATATACAGTCATATTGAAATTTATATGCGATAATAAAATCGTCATCGCCCAACTATCACCCAAATTTTAGCGAGATCGGATGACTAGGGCGTGATATAATAGAGCTTAATGGAATTAACGTTTGCGCATACGCAGAGTGAAATATTGATTTGGCAACAATAAAACCAATAAAAGACCGTCTACACCCGGCTCCCACATTCTCTGAAAATTACAGCCAGATCGGATGAAAACTGTGGAAAATAAGCTTGTTACTAGGATTTCATATTGGCGCGCTCTCAGTAGCTATTATCAATTTCCAACTATCATCCAAATTTTAGCTTGAGAAAATGATGCTTGGTAGAATTCACGTTTGCGCATGCGCAGAGTGAAGTATTGAGTCAAGAACGTTGACCCACTTCCCGTTCGAATTTTTCCAATTTTTATTTTTATAGATCCGTCATAATGTCTAGAATAAGAAAATATTTTTTAGAAAATTGATTTTTTTTCTTGTCGAAAAATTTTGATTTTGCCATTAAGGATATTCGTTAATACAATCATGCTGCATGACTGAGCACAGTATAATGCTCAAATTTATAATAAATGTGCTGTAAAAATTAGTAAGAATGGACGCAGTGGGAGTCCATTCATCTGTAGTTCTGTGGACGATAGTGCACGTTTCTCGCTGGAGCATTCTGAACCACCCAAGAACTGGATGATTGATCCCTGCCACATAAGTTGAGAGAAAGATTTTGAGAAACCACTCGGAAGAAAACCCTTCGTCTAGCACCCCATCAACTAAACTCGCACTACCAAGCCCGCTAAATGTTCCTCTTCTCTTAATATTGAGATGAGGAGGGTCGTAGATGCGGTCATGAGCCCGTTGATGTTGATATGTAAATAGAATGGACTAAAGCCCCAGGCCGGCTACAGTCACCGGAGCATATCCGGCCGAAAAACGTGACGTACCCCGTTCAACTCCAGTTAACACGACTTTCAGGATTAATCATATAACTGTAACGCAGATTCCAATAGGTAGGTACCACCAGGGGTTGAATCACGCCCGCAATGTCAGGTTACGTTTATAGAGTACAGAAAGAAACAATATCGAAGCTTTCACCCTTTTGTTCACAGATTGCCAAGTAGAGATTATATTGTAAAACAGCATTTTACGTTACTTTTATTACCTAGAAGTGGTGGATAAAACTTCTGGAGCTCGGTGATTTAGCTAAACTAAGTCCAGTCTATCAAAACATACGAACAAGGAAATATTGCACGTTCATTCCTTCTTATTTTCATCGTGCAGTTTATCATTACCTCACTTTCTTAGTTGCAGGTGGACTTACCTCTCACTTCTTATAACTTCCTAATGGTGTTCACTGTTTGTCAGTTGTCCTTCGAAAGAATTTTCATATCATATAATATATAGAAATTATGGCGTAGATACGATCTGCGCAAAATCTAATGACTCCCTTTGGGAACAAGATATGCTGGCAATTCAAAACAGATCTTTCTGCGAGGCGTATCAATTGCTATACTGCGAAACCTCCTACCTGAACTACAACATAGGAATCCCTTAGTTAGGACTCTCAACTCTTCTAAGACTGGCAGGAAGTGTGAGAGCAACCCTTCGGTGGGGCAAATTATGTATATTTTTCCAGGGGAAACGTTGTTGCCCAATATGTAACATAAGGAAACCTGATACATAAATAGCTACATTTCCTAATTGCTTGCCCACATTTCTCTAAAAGTATGCGAGGCATATTAGCGAAGGTAATGAGGATTTTTACGGAGTTCTACTAGTAAAAGACAAGCGCTTTGTGCGCTACCTTTACTTAATGTATTTTTCTACGCAATATGAAAGCTTTTGCCATCCGCCATTTTTTCGAAAACCCCACCTGAATTGTGAGCTACTGAAATCCTGCTAAAATTATTTTTCTTATCTCAATAATGCACTAAATAGTTGGCAGTAACTATTTGCTCTTGAATACCAATTTAATAAAAGATATATATATGTTTATGCTTGTGTCTTGAATTTGTACGTTGAATTACTTACTTGTGTCAATATAACTAAGAATTTCAGAACATCCATTAACTTTGATTAATTATATCTTAAATCTATATATGCTATAAATATTTTAATTTTTGCAGATATATACTTACCAACTATGAACTTTGTAAATTGTAAAATGGTCGGCCCTAAATGCAAATAAAACATTGAATTTGAACCTGATCTGAAATAGAAGTTATGATGATAAACGTTAGTTCGGTTTCAGTAAAAGTTGATCCTAATCTGTTAATCCATGTTTTCCTAATCTATAAATCCCGAAAAACTACACTTGATTCGACTCCTTCAGCAGTGTGTATTCTATTTACACGGTTGCTTTAGTATCTAAAACGGATTTCCATGAAAAAAATTTTGAAAAATTTCGATTTTAAATTTTTTGGATTCATTGCAATATTTTTATTGTCCTCGACAATTCGCTGAAACTACAGTCCTTCAAATGTTATTTTTTGCGTTTCAGAGCTTGCTGATCAATTTTGTTTCCGTGTCTGTCTGTCTGTGGTAAATTTATCCTTTTCACGCCCAAAACTATGGCCTCCCAAGTTTTAGTCGATATTGATGAAATTCCCAGGGATGGTGTGTGTTAGCTTCTGGATGGTCTCCTATAACTTTCATTCCCATCAGAATAATAGCCGCCTTTGCTCATGCTCAAACGGGAATTTCTTGTAACGATGATTTTTCATTTTCTGTTCGTCCGTTTTCGTTCAAACACAAGGGTTAATGGGGGTAGGTACCTATACATTCTTTTGAAAAAAATGTATACAAAACCTCTTGGAATTATGTCGCGATATGTTGTATAACAATCGCGTTTGCCCTTTAACTAAAAAGTTCCGGTCATGCAGCATGATTGTATGAGCGAATTTTCGTAAATTATCGTATTGTGTAATGTTAAATTGTTTTGAAATTTGAGCTTTTTGAGTGCAAGGAAATGGTTAACTATTAATTTTATGGGAAAAAACGTATTCTAGATAATAATTTCCTATTCAAATAAGGGTTTTGAAGTTTTAGCTTTTTTTGCCGTTTTTATAGATTTTTTATATGAATTTGAAGTACATTTTTCAGCATAATTTTGTACATAACTTTTTTAATGTTCAATTCTATAGTTAATAAACTTTATCTGAGCAATATTCTGCCAAAAAATATAAATTTAACGATTTTAGTGACTTTGAGTAAATTTTTTGAAGTTTGACCAATTTAATGTGCTCAAAAAGTGCTGGCCAACCAACTCATCCTTACGTTTAGAAAGCTTGATTCTTTGCCGCAAGAACGGAATTTTTATCTCGATCCTGAGGAGAGTTATCATCTGAAATGACACACACACACACACACACACACACACACGCACGAGCGCACGCACACGTATATATATATATATAACGTCAAGGATTCGATTCAGAATGCCTCAAAATTTTCAGGGGTAGAGCGAAAATGCTGTCCAACTATCTCATCCTTCTTTTTGAAATGCTTGATATTTCTGCAACAAACGAACTTTTTATCTCACTTTACTTCTATCTTTATGGATACACGAAGATCCATTAAATGGAGTCACGTTAGTGGTACTCTAGCAAAACCATGAGCAAAACCTTGTGTCTCATTCTATTCTTCGATTCTTATTCGACGTCGACCTTCTCATGATTCACCCCCGAATATTTAGTTATTTCTATTTTATTAGTTTAGTTTTCTAAGCACCCGGACCTAATAAAGGAATAGAAAATTCAAATTTAAAACTTTTAAAAGCTAGAAAATCGCAGAATCACTTGAATAAATACGAACAAATGGCTCGAAATCAAAGGAAACCACATTTTGTAAGGTGTAAGGTTACAGAAGTTTGAGGAAGGATAAATCGTGTTATCTAAAGTTCCAAAGAGCTCATGCGCGGAGCAGGAAGTTCATGTTCGGATCATGTTCCTTGAGCAGCGGAAACACCGGACATCTTGCACCGAATATGAACCGAGTAACTGCGAAAATTCAATTTTTTTACTCCTTCTTCTCTGCGCAAGCGCAACTTGACCTGAACCTGTTCAGTTCAGCAGTGGAAACAAAGATATTTACTATTCAGAAAGTTTTGCATTTGTTTAAATATCTTAGAAGGCACAAGAAACTCGGTATGAATAGCCCTCTGAGTCCCATTTAAGGCTCATACTGTTTCTCCAAGTCCAATTTTCGAAAGCAAACAAAACGGGATGAAGACGTGTGAACCGCCTCCGATTCATGGAAGAACTTCCTGCGCTTATCTGGATAACATCAGCTGATCGCCGGATGCTCGAGGGCTCCCCGTATTCCCCCGGACAACCTCCGCTGATTGTTTTGGGAGTACCGTTTCCATTGAAAGAGTCCATCTAGAAACGTCGTGGTCTTGATCAGATGATCAGACCATCAGTAAAACGGCCTCTTTGCCTCTTATTTTCGTTTTTTTCTCTCGTCGAATAGGGTAATCCGATTTTCCAGAGATAAGTCCGAAGAACAAACGCAGAGAGTCTTGAAGCACGGAATGAATATTTTTTCCGTGGTGTAGTGTGCCAAAATTTATAACTTTTGTGGGAACCATGCGCATTACGAAGAAACGTTGAGCGAAAGGTCCTTAAAGCCCTTCTAGTCTATCTAATATAAAAATCAATTGCTGTTCGTTAGTCTCGCTAAAACTCGAGAACGGCTGGACCGATTTGGCTAATTTTGGTCTTAAATTATTTGTGGAAGTCCAGAGAAGGTTTAAAAGGTTTAAAATTTCAAATCTAGGGGGTGTTTTAGGGGAGGAGAGGAGATGGGAATGGAGTATCTTTGTCATCACTGATCAAACTGGGCATTTGATTGTCGAGAATGTTGGGATTACGCCAATTCAAGTCGAAGACTAATTTTTTCAATTTTTTCAAATCTGACCCACAATGGAGGGTGTGGGGGAGTTGAAGCTTTTCGAACGTCACAGAACGAACTGGGGATCTGAGTGGGCGAATCTATCAGAATTACTTTAACTTGAGTCACAGGCTATTTGATAATGTTCAAGTCAACCTGTGCAACGCACGGGTGAACCAGCTAGTTATCAATATTTATACTGCACTGTACTTGATTCAATACTGAAATGTTTATTTACATTAATCGAACCCTTCTGGTTGAGGTGCGGCTTAAACCTAAAAAAAAGTCCAGTCATGCAGCATGACCCCATGAGCGAATTTTTGAAGGAATCTTCGACATTTCAGTCGCTATTGATCGTGTAGAGAAATTTTAGTTTATGATTTTGATAGAAAAACATGGAATCAAATTATTAAAAATAATTAGGAGGTACTCATACTTTATCATTATTAAACTAATCTTGTAGATTTAAAGACAAATGTAGGTAAATATTCATAGATTTCGATGTCCAATGTGGTCAGTATTGAAGGCAGTTGAAATCTTAACAGTATCCTATCATCGCGGCATTATTTCGATTTTTGACTGATTTTTCAACTTTGAAATTTTTGAAAACTTGATACATATTCTTATAGGAAAGTTTACGCTGATTCCGAATATACCACATGTTAGTATGCTGAAAAAATTATTTCGCACAACAAATCGCAAAAAACAGGCTATTTTGAAAATTTTGACTACGTTTTTGAAAATTTCAACCCGAAGATGTAATCCGATCATGCTGGCCAACGAACTTGAACTTTCGTTTTGTGTCCTTAACATTTTAAAATTTGTTTGAAGTTTCTAGCACAATTCTACGGACAGTTATCGTCTGGAATGACACATACATACATATATACATACATATATACATACATATATACATACATACATACATAAAAAAGTCCTGTCATGCAGCATGACCCCATGAGCGAATTTTTGAAGAAATCTTCGACATTTCAGTCGCTATTGAGCGTGTAGAGAAATTTTAGTTTATGATTTTGATAGACAAACATAGAATCAAATTATTAAAAATAATTAGGAGGCACTCATACTTTATTATTATTAAACTAATCTTGTAGATTTAAAGAAAAATGTAGGTAAATATTTCGAGGAGGGAGGCCTTGAGATTAACGTTACTGAAGGCCGAGCGGAGCGAGGCCTTGGGTCTGCGTGCTAGTACGTACATGAATAGAACTTCTTCATAATTTCATGGCTGACATTTTCTAAGCCACAGTCAGTATTAAAGCTACATCAAGTCCTAAAACAGTTGAGCGTAAAACATTAAAGAGAGCGACCGAGAGAATCGGAGGACGGAATATTTCACAAAGTAAACTCATCAGTTGTGATTACTTTTTTTTTTCTTTTTTTTTTTTCAACAAGCACCTACTACCTACGTTTTAAACAGCATGGTTCTAGGATTGGTTATACAGGGATACTTCCATAAGAGTAGTTCAATCTGAATTTGGAGAATGTTTCATGCAAATATTACCGATTTTTACAACTGGCGAACGGCATTATTCCGATTTTTGACTGATTTTTCAACTTTGAAATTTTTGAAAACTTGATAGATATTCTTAGAGGAAATGTTACGCTGATTCCGAATATACCTCATGTTAGTATGCTGAAAAAATTATTTCGCACAACAAATCGCAAAAAACAGGCTATTTTGAAATTTTTGACTACATTTTTTAAAATTTCAACCCGAAGATGTAATCGGATCATGCTGGCCAACGAACTTGACCTTTCGTTTTGTGTCCTTAACATTTTAAAATTTGTTTGAAGTTTCTAGCACAATTCTACGAACAGTTATCGTCTGGAATGACACATACATATATACATACGTATATATTACACATACAAAAATTTGAGCACTTTGGGGACAAACATAAATTTTATTATACATTTTATAGCAAACTAACTTTTTTTCAGTAATATTCCAATGAACAAACGATTTTGTGGATTTTTACAATTTTTTCAAGAGTTCCTATCGATTTTTAGCTTATTTTAATGAAATTTAAGTACATTTTTCAGTACTATTTTGTGCTTAAATTTTTAAATGTCCTAGTTCATGTTCGATTAATTTTTTTCGAGTAGCATTCTGCTAAAAAATAGAAATTTGTTAATTTTTAGCGGTTTTTTTGCCTTTTTTAGTGATTTTTTAAGTACGTTTTTTGAAATTTGACCAATTTAATGTGCTCAAAAATTGTTGTCCAACGAACTCATCCTTTCTTTTGAAATGCTTGATTTTTTGGCGAAAGAACGAAGTTTTTATCTCAATTCTATCGAGAGTTATCGTCTGGAATGACACATACATATATATATATATATATATATACATATATATATATATATACATATAAAAAAGCGTTAAAATCCAGGAATCATTTCAGAATGCCTCAAAACAGATTTCGATGAAGAAAATTTTTGAAAATTTTTATTTTAAAATTTTTGGAGCCATTGCAATAGCTTCATTTTCTAAGAAAATTCGCTAAAATGCGTTAAACTTCAGAATATGATTCAGAATAGCCTGAAACGGATTTCTGCATAAAAGTTTTTCAAAAATTCGCATTCTACAAATTTTGAGGCGAGAACAATAGCTTAATTTTCTTCAAAAATTCGCTAAAAGGCGTAACTAGAACGGAGGTTATCTCTCATACCCTGGGTACCCCTGCCCCAGCTGTGAGCGCTTGGGCTACCTACGCTGTTTGCCGAGGTAAGCTCTGTGATTGGCCGTTTGAAAATCAAGACTCACGTATTACAAGATACTAGAGAGTTTCTTGTAGATCTGTAAAACACAATACGTTTCGGTGACGCATCCTTCTTTACAGATACGTTAACGGATCACAATCCATAAAAAACGTAATCGTCTAAAATAACCTCTTTCCATGGTCTCAAATAACCTCCTAGGGATAATTTCCTCCTTCCATGGATTTAGCGTTACAACTAGATCCGTTGAGGACTTGACGTGACTCTAAGGTGCGGTAAATTTTTCTCGTTACCGCTCGCCGTATTGAGGCCAACGGTCCTGCTAGGAACTCTTAATTAGTCCAATAATACGATGTCATAAATCACTAGTAAACAATGTTATTTTGCCGCTTGTATGCTTTGTTATGTTGTCCCTTGGTTGAGGTGGTAATCTTGGTTATAGTAGTTGTGCACTCATTTTACTGAGGATTAGTAGGTAACTTAACATTGTTCCATTGTACTTCAACGAAAGCTGCGTTATGCGCTTTATAGTCCATTGATAGGAAAATGCGATCCCGAATCAGCGGAAAGAAAGCATGTTCCATGTTCTATGCGGAGCAACGGGAGAAAATCATAGATGGCGAAAAAAATGTTCTCTTTTTACAAACTTCTACGCTTACACGGCTTCAATTCATGACCGCTTTACGTAATTACTTCTTTGTTAAGTTTATTCATTGAATAAGATTTGTAAGGAACCTCAGAAATTTGGAATTCGGTATCTGGATGAGTTAATTACCTATCCTTTCAAGCTCTAACCAAACTACTTATATCGATTTCAGCTATTATTTCATTGTTACATTAGGTTTAGTTTTGGAAATCATTTTCAAAAGTTCAAATTTCAGTATGGTAGGGAATGGAAGCAGGGAGGTAATACTGATAAATCTCTTCTGTTCTCACTGATCTCTTCTGATTTTAGTGAGTGGGATGGGGGCACAGAGAATCACATCTCTAAAAAATGTTAGGCATGTGTGAAAGCGATTAGGCGTTCCTTCTCTTATTATTAAAACTTGGGTAAACTCTGTGTGCGTCATATTATAATTGTAAATTTTGACCGCTTGCATGGAAAAAACTCATACATAGATTTGTCTTTCGTAGGGCCCATTATGCTACTTAACTTGTAGTGGTAAGATAAGAAACAGTACCTACTTAGGTGAAATCTCTTAAATTAAAAATTCGAATTGTTTTGTTGTTGTTTCGTTAATTGCTAAGAAATAGTGACTTCCTCATTTTCTCGATAGAGTAGCGTGATTAGTAACGTAATGAAAGTAGGTAACTACCTAGTTACCCATTAAATTTTGTGATCACGATCACGCTTATTTTGTCATGACCCCCAGCTAAAAGACATATCTATGTCAATATGAAATATTTAACTATCTGTTAAAGGAAGGAGACTTTTGGATCATACATTTAAAACTGTAGTATCATAAATTTATCGTATTGAACCAGATAACTATGAATGAAACCGTGTATAATGCAGCAAAATAATTCCAAAAACATAACTTTTTTTGCAAAGCAACATAAATTACAACGAATTATTAATGTCTGACCAGTAAATAATAATGTACGTACCTAGTACTCAAGGTTGAGCCCGTTGGAACTATGTAACTTCAACGTATTACAAGGAAATATAATCTTCCGAGAGAGGAATGATTAATTTATCGTTCAACAATCAAGTCGGTGATTGATTACAGAAGGTACATCGTGCATATAATCTAGTTTCCTCCAAGAATTGCTTTAGAACGGGAATTTATGGTTCTTTTTTTATGCAAGTCCGTTGAAGAGTAATTGATCGATAAATTTTGATTGTGAGAAGGCCTCCCGCTGAACTATGGTCGTAAAATCAAACGAGATCAATATAGTCATTCACGCAGCGTTGTGTGTAGTCCGTAGGAGCATATCAGGATAACTAGATTTCAACGCTTTCTGAAAATTTAGTGGGTTCTAAACGTCCATCATCTGTTAGACTGTCCGTCCATACCGAAGCGGTTGGTTGGGCATGTTGTAATTTTCATGTGATGCTATCAACGTTTGCTCTATGTGGCGCGCCCGAGCTCGTTATAATATTCGTGATGAGCGATTGGGAACTCACTTGCATGAACTGAGTACTAGAGACTTTTTGTTCTTCCCGTACGATTTTCCCCCGTTAACGCGTAGAGCAGCGTCTAGAGCAGCCTTACTCAACCTTTTTGTCTCACGGGCCACATCTGTGTGTTCCATAGCTGAAGCGGGCCACAGTTCACAAAGCAGGTATTACAAATCTTTGTAATACGAATACCTTAGTCATGGTAAAATAGAACTGTAAAATACATTTTAAGAAAGAAGTATATTTACAAAATCAATATTACAAAAATCATAGTAATACAAAATTAATGTGATTTTTGGTATTGTGACATGCTTTTAACTATGTGAGACAGATCAGTGTCTCCGCTTTTAACGTGGGTTATCTTTGGTATTTATTTCGTCAAAATTGAATTGAGTCAGTTCGGTAAGTTAAAATAGGAGTGAAACAGAACCGAAAACAGAAGAATTATAAAATGACTAAATAGAGGAGGAAACGGGTATAGGTAGGTAAATTTCATTCTATCGGACAAAAAGTGACCCTAGCTTATGAGGGCCACACAGAAAAGCTTGCTGGGCCGCTTGCGGCCCGCGGGCCGCAGTTTGAGTATGGCTGGTCTAGAGCAAGCAGCAGCAGATACTAGATTTTCGCGTGTTTCTCCACGTATTTTCGTCACGCTAAAGTCTCTTCAGTATTTCAAAATCAGCGATTCTCTTGAATTCGAGATCGAGTAGAAGAATTTTGAAATCATTTTACACTGCTTTATCAGCTATCTTCACAGGCATCGAATAACTAGGTTCGACATAAGAAAAAATAATATTCGCCAACGCATATTTCGTTGAAAACATCGGTTCTCGTCTGATCATTGAAGTTGAGCAACATCGAGCTTGGTTAGTACTTGGATGGGTGACCGTCAGGAAGCGCCGCGATTACGGCATTTATATTTTTTGTCGAATTATTCCATTTGTCATCTGGCTACATCAAGTTTACTTAATCAGGCTTCGTGGAATAGTTCGTTTTGACTGCCTTCCCTGCTTTATCAATTTTTTTTTTTTTTTTTTTTTTTTTTTTTTTTTTTTTTTTTTAAAGCTTTTATTGCACCGAGTAATCTCATTAACAATACAAATCTGACTTACATTACTACAATACACTATTCAGGACCTAAGATGCCTAACTTTGTCCCTTGTCTCTCGAATATATCACATTCACTTCCTACACAAGCTCATGCGGTTAACGGCAACACACTCGAGTTAGATCTTGAACATCCAGGAGCATTACAGCTTCCTCATTCACATGGTCTTTTAGTCTGGCGATTCCGGCCGTTGCTCACTTTTTGATCACCTCATCCACACTGTCAACTTGAAGTTCACGGTGGAGTGCCTCATTTCGGAAGTACCACGGCGCAACAGTGATACATCGTAATACAGAATTCTGGAAACGTTGAATGATCTTTCTATTGGTTGGAGCTGTGTAGCCCCACAACTGCGCTCCATACATCCAAACTGGCTTGAGTACTTGATTGTAAAGAAGCAGCTTGTTACCAATGGTCATGGTGGATCGTCGGCCGATTAGCCAATACATCCTTCTAAGTTTCAATGCGAGCTCTGATCCTTCCACCTGAGCTTGGCGTCTAGCGTCATGCCCAGGTATTTGGCTTCAGTGCTTTATCAAATGGTAATTTCCATGATCTGAGAAGGTACCTAGCACAGATTCTACTACCAACCTACTCAATTTGTTATTGAACTGACAACAGCTTTTGTATACAAATTATTTCATTTAAACACAAACCTGCTCGTAGCCTGAATCTTCATGTTGGTAGATACAACTTTGTAGTACGAAATGTTCTTGCGAATGCTTACGAAGAATAGGTACGTATCTACTTAAAAATCGGAAAAGTATCGGTACTTTTCCGTTATACCCCCCCCCCCCCCCCCAGTCAATTTGTCTTCAACACGCCCGACCGATGTTTCTAGGCATTACTTCTTACTTAGATTATGTTATGTTATGTATTTTTGAGATGCGAGCTTGCGAGCATCCAGACCGCCAAATTATACACATCATTCTGACCTACATTTCCAACTAATCTGTATTTTTACTAAGGGATTGACTACTTGATGGTATGTAATTTTGAGATGCGAGCTTGCGAGCATCCAGAACCACCAACCTATACACAGCATTCTGATCTATTTGTGCGAATTTATGTGGTGGCAATCAAACCACAACCACGCCAATTTGTTGCAACAAATCCTCACCGACAACGGCAACTTCTGAAAACACGGTAATTCTTTTTTTCCTTCTTTTTTTTTAAATAATATAATTTCTTCCCACTGCTTGAAATCGTCACCAATTCTACGTAAATATGTAAACTAAGTAAGAAGGAATGCCCAGAAACATCGGGCGGGCGTATTGAAGGCAAATTGACTGGGGGGGGGGGGGTATAACGGAAAAGTACCAACGACTGCTTTTACTCCAAAGTAGGTGAACAGGATATCTGGTTGTCGGACGAAGTAGGTACTTTGTTCACATAATCAACGGAATTTGATTTCATAATACAATTATATTTATCACTGACTTTTACTTTTTTCTACTAGGTGGGTAATTGTGGAAGGGATTCGTTATTAGACGACAGTCAGAGGGAGACCGAATACCTAACCTATTTTTAAAACTGTGGTGACCTTTGCGTCAGGTTATAACGACTACCTACTTGTCAATCAATCTAACAAATTTATTTAAAAAACGCTGCAAATTATTTCACAAAGGTTTATTATTTTTTCAATTGAGTATGATCGTAGTTTTAGTTGGCTAGCGTACGTCATAAGGCCCGTCCAGACTCCTCGGCGTGTCCTATTTCGAGTTGCCACAACCTATACTTCTAAAATTATATACGCATGTTTATATTTCTCGATTTGAGCTCCTATCTATTCAAATAGTTATTGCCTTAATAATATCATTATCTAAGTACGTACGCAAAGTCGAGAGGATATGTTATTAAATATGCGTAGGAAAAGCTTTGGTATTAACACACAAATATGACCTTGAAAAAAACATATATTCAAGCCTCGAAGGAACGCCGGCGCCGTATCCACCACAAGGTGCCGCGGCGCCGGCGCCTCCTCTCACTCCACCCCCCGCTCACTCCCCCTCACCGCCCACCGTGACCCCCTGCCAAGCGTGCCAGGCGTGCGTGCGTGCGTATGTCTAACAAAGCCTTGAAATGACACGTTTTCGCCCGTTTTTGGCCCATAGCATCTATGCGAGTAAAGCGATCGGGATGGTTAAACGTTAGGACCAACTAGACCCCAAATGGAGTCTATGGGCGAAAGGACGGGTTTTTTAAGTCAATTCTTAGGCCTTTTATGGCCCGGACGGCGGACGGCGAACGGCGGACGGCGGACGGCGGACGGACATTTCAAATTTGGATTCTACGCACCTTGAAACGTAAAGTGACAAAGTTTGAGGGGGGGTTATAAAAATTTTTTGCTATACGATCACATAGGCTTATTATTGGAAATAATAAACCAAAATCATACATGATTGTTACAAGGAGTTCGTATATAAAGACAATGTATGGTAAATTAAATTAGTTCTTAAGTTGATTAAATTGAGGTATATTACGTAGAAGAAATTATAATGAGTACTGTGAAAATTAAGATTCCACTGCGATTGCAACTTGCAACTATGCAACCAATTATATACTACAATACATTATACCACATATAATATAAATTCCTATAGTACGAGTATAATAGATTACAATGTGCAACTAATTATATATTCAAAAATTAATAAGCACAGCTTTCCTAAATTTATTGGTCATTCACATATATATGGAATAACTTTAGATAAAATGTACGCATTTGGATGAACGACTACGTGTAAGTAGGCCTTTTTCCCGTACACGCGTAGTTCTACGCGTTGACGCGTGAATTCGCGCATGCGCAGTTGGTATTTCAGTCTTTTTGAGTACACGGGTAGAAAATTACGGGAAGGACAAAAACTGAGTTTGGTCAGAAGTTACATCTGGTTCGATTGAGATGCGTATTTTACGGTTGCCAGTACCTTTACATTTTTACGACGTCCCTCTGAAGCTATATCTTATAGGTAAGGCTTCGTTAAAAGAGGGACGCCTATTGGAATTGATCCAGGGGGGTGGGGGACAACCCAAACATGAGGAAAAAAAATAACCACATACAAATCCGTTTCAGACCATTCTTGGACCGAATCCGTGAAAAAATCATAGGTGTCTGTGTGTGTGAGTGTGACACAAATATTGTCGACGCTGCCCAGACCACAATTCTCAACCGATTTTCGAGATTCTTTCTGTGTTCGATCCCAATTTCAGTCTAGTTTTGCAACAAACCTCGGAAATTTTGAATTTCAAGATGGAAGAGGGGAAATGGAGGGAGTAAAGTGAAAAAATCGTGGTTTTTTCGATTGTTTTTGTCGTCACTACCTACGTTACAATTTTCAACCGATTTTCATGATTCTCATTTTGTTCGATTCCAATTTCTGTCTAGTTGTGCAAAAAACCTAGGAAATTTCGGATTTGGCTGTCGAGGTGGGGGGTGGAGGGGATAATTACCGATTTCGTCAAGAGCTGCCCAAGTTACAAATCTCGACCGATGGGCAAATGGAGGGGGTAATATAGATAAACCATGATGTTTTCACTATTCTCGTCCGATTTTCGTGATTTTTATAATATAATAGTACAATGAATTGTAGCGGTGTAAGCATGATTTGTATAATGATTATACAAACACAGAATGGGAATGAAAGTGCGGCGCTATCAGTTTTAAACTTCAGGTGAAAACGGTAGAGTCACATTAACGTGACATCAAATCGTTACCATCATGGATACTGGATAGCATCTAAGATTGTTCGAGCTTTGATTCTTCTTCTTTGATTGTGAAACATAAAGGTTGTTTTTACCATCCATTCTAGATTAGGTACTTCACTTTTTTATTGCGATTTATACTACATTAATTTGTTTATTTACTTAGTTACATGCTTATTTACTTAGCATATTATATCCTACGACTGAAAACTAAAGCTCGAAGCCTGATTTTCTGATGCACTGGAATCGTCCATTAGTCTTCAGAAAGGGTCTTGTATTTTCTGCTTTTTTTAATCAACCTCCCATGTTCGAATGATTGCAGACACCTTTACAGATACGAACTTTAATAATTGAATAAGATCTAGCTATTTGAAAAAAAAATCTCTGAAAAGAATCTATTTCTCGCAATTTCATGAACGAAAGCTAGTTTTACGTCTTCCATGGAAGAATGGACAGCGTTGGCTCCCTTGAACTGGTATTTGCTCTACGAAATCTCAGCAAAAGTCGTAACTGGTATCATTGCCATAACAAAAAATACAGCGCACCTCTTAGTAATAGCCGTCTTTACGTTCCAACAGTTCATATTGCTGGGTGAAGAAAGCAATAGGAAGCTGTAGGAGGTGAAGAAATTATAGGAGTGCCCCTATTAAAACCTCATCCGCATCCACGGAAAACTTGGGAGTCTCACAACTGAAGCTACAGCTAAATAGCAGTAAAATTCTCCAGGGCCAACGTTTCCTCTCGTAACTTCAAGGACGTTATTTTTATTTCACCTTGACATTTCGGTAATGTTTACGACTCCACCAATTTTTCTTGCGTTTGCTCGCCTATTTTTGTCATTGGTAAACACGAACGCTACTTTTTCTTTGTTTGGATATGCATTCGCTTCGAGACTGTAAAGCTACGAAATAAGTCATTGCCGCTTATATTCCAACTCCTTGTTCCAATACTATGATTATACCTCCTACCTTTTGTGTACTCCTGAGAAACTTATGTTTCATATCCACAACAGTTTATTTTACATCACCATATTGCACCGAGTTTCGTTTTTTTCAAGGAATATTGCAATCACTGCCATTCTATTGCACCTACAAAATATCAGCTCAACTCTATATTCAGTGATTGCAGCAGGCTATTGAAGTCTAACAACAACTCAATCATACCTTTTTGAAACGGAAAATCGTTTCAGTTCCGTTTCATCAACTATCCGACCCAGTTTGTTCTACTTGACAGCCATGAAGTGAACTGGTAAAGAAGGCGGTTCTAAATCATAAACTACAGACCAGCTCTAACGACGGAGAACAATAAAACTTGAATGAATGCAATGCAATTCATTACTAGATGGAACCGCATTGTTACTGCCGTGATTGAGGGAGTTTCTTTAGGTAGATAATGACTATATTTAGATTGATCCAAATGTAAAAGACTTTGATGGATGGGGATTGTGGGATAATAATCACAAGATCTTGCACTGTGTCTCCGTGCAGCAACCCAAGCGATTTCCTTGGATGGAATACTTTGCTATAACTTGTGAGAGTAGATTGATCGTTAATTTTTCGTCAGAGTGCTTCATGTTGAGGTACTGCATATTATTATACCCTAAAAACGCAAATGTTATGTTAGGTACCAGTCCTCCTAACGTTTTTTGCTAGTTAGTCCAAGGCTAAAGCATGTTCCATGCTAAAATCTGAATAATCAGATTACTCGAAGTGTTAAAAAAAATCGTATGAAAAAGATTCGATCAGAAATGACATTTAGAATCACCCCCTGATGTACTGACCACCTTATCTGGGACACTTTGTATACTTATGTAGAGCCCCACGACAGAACCAGGGTTGCCAGGTGTCCGGTTTTTTGTCTAGGTGTCCGGGCGAAAATGGCTCTAAATGCTAAATGTCCGATTTTCATTGAAAGAGCGAAAAGTTGCTGTTTTTCGTGTTTTAACCACGCTCCTTTTCTAGTGGGATGTTGTGTCGATTGAATTCGTCAACCTGGAAATTATTGCACTTCTTTCTCACCCCTTGCCACAACTGAGATTACTTTTTTTTAGCATGAATATGCTTTAGCCGTGACCTAACTACCGAAAAATGTCCCACGAGAGTGCAACGAAAGTATCGCCAATAATTGTGATGATTTCCGCTTACAACCGAGTCGTTGCTAGGGATATGATACTTCGTCGTTTTTCATCCCACAAAATTCGTTGACCATTCGTTCGAAAGCTCTCGATTTATCCAACCATACTATATTAACTACTGCGAAGTGCGTGGCCAACAAGCTGAGTTATGAGCATGGTTATATGAATAATTGTTTACACACAGGTGATCATTCTCAATTATTGATATTGTGAACATGATTGCAACCGCTTGTTAATTTCTGATGATTTCATTGAGCTGGTGTTTCGATTATGTGATTCATAGCAGGTGATCCGAATATTGCGAGAACGGTTAGATTTGAGAAGCGGTGGTTAAATTATTTTAATAGGTAATTTCTATACTTTACACTATAGGAAGCTGTAATTTCGTATGTAGTAGCCTCTTTAGCCTCTTTCTATAATAAAGTGAATGTTTACTCGCGAGTTTCTATTAGGAGATCATCATCTTACAAGAGCTCAATCGTCGTGATCATTTCTACAATAAAGTGAATGTTTACTCGCGAGTTTCTATTAGGAGATCATCATCTCACAAGAGCTCAATGGTCGTGATCATTTCTATAATAAAGTGAGAGCGAGGAGCTAAAACATTTTTTTGTTTTGAATGATAAACAGAGTTCAGAGGCCGATGGGGGGTCGGGTTCAGAGAATCGACGAGGAGTGAGTCGTGTACGGCTAAAGCATATGCATGTTTTTTAATTTTAGCCGTCAGGCTCAAAGGAACTGTGGCTTTTTTTTTTTTTTTTTTTTCCAATCCAGCTAAAACGTAGGTACCTATCTCTCCATTTGAAACGAAATCACCGTGCTTAAATGTTACTTGAGACTGTTGAGATCTGACGATCTTAAGGATTTTTCGTATGGAAGTAAAACTTGAATTTCCATAGATTTTTATTAATATTTATTTTCAAAGCAGTTAATTTGTATGTTATGATATTTAAATGATGTTTTTCGAGAATCAAAAGACACAATTCTATTAGAAAATTCAGCGCTAATTTTTGAAAAATGCTCGAAAATCAAAATTGGTTGAGTTGAAGCAGAAAAACATGGTGCTAATGCAAAACGAAAGTGGTTTCTCTGAAAAACTCTTTTAAAAATCATCAGGGTGGCCCCCAACTGGGAAAGTCAGGGAAAACCTGGAATTGTCAGAGAATTCTTTGCGTCGTGAAAAGTCAGGGAAATGTCAGGGAATTTTGCAAAAACCATCAAATGTCTGGGAATTTTTAAAATGAAAACTTGGTGTAATAATTTAAAGCGTTTTTAGGTAAATTATAACTCCTATACAATCAAACTTCAATGGCGTACTTTATCATAATAGGTGTGTACATATTATTTCGTAGGTTAGTTATGCGAATGACAAAAATAATTATCAAGAGTTGTGGTTAAACTGTTCCAAAGTAACAACGCTACACGCACAAAAAATGTGAAAGGATATACCATTGGCTTCCCTGGTAACTACATCATACAGAGTAAACCATTTTTGAGAAAATCAACTAAGTATTGAACCAGGGAGAAAAACCCAGCAGAGTAGTGGATTGATCCAGTAAGAGTCCCAAAACTAGTTTGTATACTTAAGCTAGGACTTCTCAGGAGGGTTAAGGAGGGGGAAATTGGCCCATTGAAATGTGGAGCCATGTGTTATAAATTCACAGAGCAACTTTACAACGATCGATTTTTGTGGGATGGGATATCAGGAAGTTATACTCTCTTTGGCAAAAATTGGTAGTAGGTGAAAAAAAGCGTGATATTTTTTGCTGTCGGACGAAAATTTTGAGTTATCCCAAGAGCTAAGAAATCCATGTAATGCAAAATGTACTTCAACAGATAGCTTCTGATCACAAATTTAGAGACCATAAAATATCAAATAAAAAGTCATGCAGCATGGTCGTATGGTTGAATTTTGGTAAATTATCGTATTACATTTAGGTTAAATTGTTATAATATTTGAGCATTTCGAGGGCAATGAAACTGTTAAATTAAGTAGTGTTTACGTATAAGTAGTGTTTTTGTTATTTAAATTGTACGATTTTCTTTTTTTAAGCATTAAAGGTACAATAAAATGACGAGAAAAAAAATTTTGAATTTGATATTTTTTGTCAGGGATATCTGAATTTCGGTCAGGGAAATGTGGGAAATTCAAAATTTCCATTTAAGGCCCACCGTGGCCCACATCTTGAATATGATTAAGGATTGGGTTGAAAATGACGGTATTCTACTACATTTTCGAACTAGTTTAACTCAAACTTTGTTAAACTTATCTGAATCTATCCATTATATTCGGGAAATGATTTCCCTTTGGCAGGGGCCTAAATAAAAGAATATAATATTATATATAATATAATGATGCAAAGGTCTGGTTTTTCGCACCATACCACTTGGCAACTCTGGCCAGAACTAGTGCAGTTTCACCCTCAACTTGAAAGGATTAAGCAGTTGAAACGAACTTCATCAAACCAAATGAAACTTCCTACCATTGGACTTATGAACTTCCAAGTACTTCCTACTCCATAAGACACTCAATTCTCATAAGAAATCTCAGAAGCAGTTGATCGTGACACAAATTCATTAAATGAAATTTTCGCCGCTGAGAAACGTGATTTAATAATTAGCGTTCCTCCGTGGTCTTCCATTTCGCCTACGTGATTTCACTGGTTTCCATCTCTTCCGTATGTTCATGTGCATCCCTTCCCCGTGATATTCTATGATTAATAGTTGCCACCGACGCCCTGATTTAATAAGAGCTAGACCGCTTCGAGCACTTAGAGCAGCACCCGCTCATAAATTTCCTCTCTCTCCCCGTCTTTCGCGGGTTGAGAGTCGATCGTGCCCAATCGCCGGTGGCACGCCGATCCTGAAAATGCACTCGGCGTAAAGGGCGTGTGGTTTTTTGTGGTAATTGAACATCAAGCCGCTCTAAAAACGATTCAACACGATTCCCTTCCCAAGTGCAGGCCTTCCTCTAACTAGTTTCCGAAGATTAACACTTAATCATCTTTTGCCGTTTTTTTTCCCCCGAGGAAAATAATGAAAGACTTTTTCCGTTGTTATGATGCGCCGAAGCGGTTGGCGGTCATGCTGGCAATGATGGGGCGCCCTACACTTGGCACGATGGATCGTTCGCTCATCGTCGGGGGTAAAATATCACACTCTGAACCACCTCAGCTTCTGACTCGGACGGGATATCGCTCACGCTTCCATCTCGGAATTTTCTTTATCGGGTATTTACTGCCTCATCTGTTGTAAATCAGGTTCAAAGCTGATATCAGCTCGGTTCTTGACGATCTGTAAGTTCGAATGACCGTCGGTTTTTATAGTGACGTATGCGAGCAAACACTTAGTAACTATCGATAATAGACGAGCAACTATACTCATTTAATCTAGTAAACATTTATAGACTTCTTTTTGCAAATAATACTTATAGGCTCTTCACATGTGGAGCTGAAGATGAAAATAGGTGTTCACTTCGGGAAAAAGCTTGGAGGTTACAATTTGCAAAGTTAGCTCCTTTTTGAGTGGCTGGAAATTTAGCTCCTTCTTGGTCTGCCGTCTCAGAACAGTTGCAATACAAAATGGCGGCATCATAAACATGATTCTCGTGAAGACCTATTTTCATCTTCAGCTCCACATGTGAAGCAGTTGGGAATTTTAGGAGAATATCAAGAATACGTATTCTTCATATTCTCCTAAAATGCCCAAACTGCGCTTCTTACAAGGATGCTTAAACGCACTGAAGTTGTACAGCATGAAATCGAAGCAATTAGACCATTTGATTAATTAGATTTCATTTCCAAGTGCAGGCCTACCTCTAACTAAGTAGTTTCCAAAGATTAACACTTGATCACCTTTTGCCTTTTTTTCGAGGAAAATAAAGAAAGACTTACCCCTACAGCCTCCCTTCAGGTGCTTGGGCATAGCCAGCCACTCAGGATTCGTCGGAATCTGCTAGCACTCCGCTATGCAGAGTGCTTGCGCTATTTCCCTGGGCACTTCCTGCATGACATGATCATGTCCCCCCCCCCACCCTGGATGACGCTACTCTAGGCTCCATCACGAACTCGCCCCATGGGTATTCGTGTTCAGGAGCTCACCAGATGGGATAGCATAGAGAGATACCCTCTGGTTTCGATTGAAGTGCCCCCTACCCCACCTTGGACCTTGTCTGGTATGCACGTTGATCTTCGAATGAAAGTTTGGGTCAAGGGAAATACACCCCCACACATCCTCAAATTCCGTTCCTAAGACGCCATCCAGCAACATGCTGGACACACTCTTCCGTTCACTGATGGCTCAAAGACACCTGATGGTGTTGGCCTTGCTCTATGGAGCCCCAACTTCCAAGTCACTGACGCTTACCTCCTGTCGCGTCTGTATTCACAGATGAACTGTGGGCAGTGACACTGGCTGTTCGACACTGCCAGTTGTTGGGAGTTGGGAATTATGTGATTTGTAGCGATTCACTAAGTACCATCGAGGCGATTAGGGACTCATATTCTGATGAGCCTCTAATACAAATCCTACGTTTACTGCAACACCAAGCCTCAACATCGAGCTAGACCATAACTTTAATGTGGGTGCCAAGCCATGTGGGTATTCATGGCAACGAGTGTGCTGATGCCCTTGCGAACAGAGCCATTGGAGATAGCTGCATCGATATGCTGCCAATAAGCATTGAGGATCAAATCTCCTACATGCAACATCTCAGCAATGACAGGGTGAGGTCACTGGTCTGCGTGGTGTCCTTCAGGACTTGTGCCCAGTGGGCTTATTCGTATCCAAACTTCCAAGGAGGGACCGACTAGTGGTCAACCGGGTTGCCACTGGCCATACCCGTCCTACTCACAGTCACCTGCTTAGCGCAGGAGCTCGAGATGTTGTGTGCGGAAGGTGTGGGGGTGATCTGTCCATCCGCCACTTCCTGGAGGACTGTCCATACCTTATAAACCACCGAGTCCCCTCAGTGGGTTGACGTTTTATCTGGACCAGACGAGGTCCAGTCCCTGTTGGCGTACCTGAGAGCCGCTGAGCTCTACCACGAACTGTGTTATCTGATCTGTGATATATTTTTGTAAAATCTAGTAATAGTTTTATTTTTCTTTGGCAATTATATATAGTATCTAGTTTTAGTTGTACTATTTTATTTGTGAGGTGTTATTTTTATTTTTTGTCCATTCTAGGGGCTAAACAGTAGTCATCACTGTACCCTTATTTTGACCTCCTCCGATTCGCCAGTGGAGTCCGTGATGGCACTCCGTTTGGTGGTGGCGAGTGGCATCGTGGCCCCTTGGAATCGTGCCACTTGCAGTGTCCCTTTGGACATCTTGTTCGATGCCGCTAATGACCCTTATGGTTGAGGTGCGGCTTAAACCACTAAATAAAAAATAAAAATAACTAAATAAAGAACTTTTTCCGTTGTTGTGATGCGCCGAAGCGGTCGGCGGTCTTGCTGGCAATGATGACCTACACTTGGCACGATGGATCGTTCGCTCATCGTCGGGCGTAAAATATCACACTCTGAACCACCTGAACTTCTGACTCAGACGGGATATCGCTTACACTTCCATCTCGGAATTCTCTTTATCGGGTATTTACTGCCTCATCTGTTGTAAATCAGGTTCAAAGCTAATATCAGCTCGGTTCTAGTCGATCTACAAGTTCGAATGACTGTAGGTTTTTATATATTGACTTATACGAGCTAACACTTAGTAACTATCGATGATAGACGGGCAACTATCCATATCTAATCTAGTAAACATTTATTGACTTCTTTTTGCAAATAGTACTCACAGCGGGGGTTGAAATCGATATATATATTGGAATTATTGGAGTCTGCCAAGTTGGGTCTGGCCCATAGCTTCCTTGTTACCTATCATGAATATACAGACCATTGAAAAGTTTTAAGTAATCTCGAAAAATTCCATAGCGGAAAAGAGAATCAAGAAGTAGCGTGAAATGTCATAGCTGGTCAATTAAGAAACGAAAAAATGATGCTCAATGTAATTTACGTTTGTGCAAGTGCAAAATGAATTGATGAGTTGAGAACAATGAAATAGGTACGGAACCATCTACAACCTAAACCGCGCATTCGCTGACAATTTCATCTTTTGATATATATTTTTTTAAATTTGACCAATTTAATGTGCTCAATAAATGCTAGCCAACAAACTCGTCCTTTCGATTGAAAAGCTTGATTTTTTGGCGCAAGAATGGAATTTTTATTTCAATCCTAAGGAGAGTTATGGTCTGGAAGACACACACCCACACACACACACACACACACACATACCTATATATATATATATATATATATATATATATATATATATATATATATATATATATATATATATATATATATATATATATATATATATATATATTAATTGCTATGCAATTCTTAGGCCGACCCCCAATAATTTTTTTTAAATGTCCACTTTTTTTGTGTAACGTTTTTTGTCCCGAGATGGGAAGCGAGAGGTCGTGGGTTCAAATCCCAGCCAGGCCTGAAATTTTTTTTTTTTTTTTTCTCGTGAGACGAAGGTTGTGGGTTCGAATCCCGGCCAGGCCTGACATTTTTTTTTTTTTTTCTCGTGAGACGAAGGTCGTGGGTTCGAATCCCAGCCAGGACTGAAATTTTTTTTTTCTCGTGAGACTAATTATTTAATTTTTTTAGTGTTTTCAGGCTAAGAATTGCATAGCAAATTATCCTCGTTTTCTACGAAGTACAAAAGAGAAAAGATCCGGGGGGTCCAGGGGGGCAAAGCCCCCCTGGCGGGGTCAAGGGGCGGAGCCCCTTGCGAGGCCCGAAGGGCCGAGTATATATATATACACACACATATGAAACTGCATTGAACTCTAGGATTCGTTTCAGAATGTCTCAAAACGGATTTTAAAATTTTAATGAACAAAATTTTCAAAAATTTTCTACAAAAATTCGCGAAAAATGGTAAATACTGCACATGTTTTTTAAAAATCCAAAAATGATTTTGAAAAACAAAAAATTCCTTAGTCGGAGTTTCTTTGCCATGAAATTTGTAGGTAACAATTCTTTGCACACAAAGTGCTCGAATGTCAAAACAATTTAACATACATAAACATGATACCATGAATTACGAAAACTTGCCAATATGATCATGACTGGAACATTTTTTCAAAGTTTGTGAGGGACCTAGTAAGCGGACCTTCTAGTAGACGAACACAGGTACCGACTCACAGAGAAGTAAGAATCATTCCATGCGTTTGTTTCATTGGTTAGACGTAGACATTCGTTATTTCGAAGAGCAATAATATTATTGCTTAAATGAACTCGTCTGATTGGTCCACGTTTCTTCATTTCTCACCCTTGTCACGGACCGACGACGTACTGATAGTTTATTTTGCTAGCGTTTCTTCTTAGGTACGAGTACACATAGAATACATCGTATATATCATTAGCGGGAAATTTATATCTCGTATCCACTGTCTCGATGCATCGTGCATGGAAGGAGGTGCCAATGCGTATGACCGCTCATGGGAAAATAATGAATCACTGCTCCCCCAATATCTTTCACTGACATGTTTCACAAGCTCATGTTTGGATTGAGGCGCCTCTTATTAATATATTATGTCGATGATCACTTAACGTTGCACGTTGCCTTGATTTTCTGCTTCGTCTATCCCTCTTTTCCCGTTACTTAACTTGATAAATTGCTGTTCCTGTATAAGTTGGGGTGAATAACATTTTTCTTAATTAGGCTCCTTTGATTTATGCAAAACGTAACAGAATTCATTAATAAATTACCAACTTCATGTTCTCGAATTAGGTATTGTCGATATTAGGTTCATCGGGAGTATAGGAATTTAAACTTAGTTTTTGACCAGCTTCATCATATCAAGTTAACCATATCAAACTACGAGCATATCACAGATGATCGAACATGAATTCGAAAGTCAAATGTATCATATAGACTTGATGACCACTCAATCCCGGGTAATTCAGTGAAAGAGTAAAAATGTTTAAATAGCTTCTAAAATCGAACCATTTTTAGGACGTCCCTCTCAAACTGAACATATAGGCAAAACTTCGTATATAAGGGGGTGACCTAATGGGATTGATCCAGGAGGGGTGTGAGACAACCGTAGCTTGAGAAAACATATTAGTAATGCATGAATGGATTGTAAGTACATAATTTTGGTGAGAATAAATGAAAAGAAAATACGATTCCTCGAAATTATTTCTTCCCTCTCCTCTCACCCTTTTCTCTTTCATCGATAGGAAATTTAAGACTTCCAAGGGTGCAGTAGCATAACTGGACTAAAATCTAAGGCGAAAAGACAATGAAAACTGCCATGGAAATCAAACGAGTTAAAAAAATACACGATTTATTGCTATAAGCCCCTGAATTCACCCACTCCCATCATGACATTACACTCCTGATTTGTTCCAAAACTGGACCGGACAGTATTACCCCCCCCCCCCCCTTCTTCACCCAGTTTCATAATGAAATTTGAGACTCCTGACATAAGTTCCAAAATTTGAATCGAATTCATAATTGAACAATTAAAGAATCACAAAAATCTGCGAGAATAGTTAAAACACCACGATTAAACATTCACCCCCTTACTTAATGAAATTTTAAACTCTTGACATACGTTTCAAAACTAGATCAAATTCTTAATGGAACGGAATAAAAATCACGGAAATCGGTACAGAGTCGTTGATAGGGCAGGGCTTTAAAGATAAGGTATTTACCCCTTCCACCCCTCACCGCAATAGCAAATCCGAAATTTCTAAGCAGTGTTACTCAACTAGATTAAAATCATAATTGAACAAAATAAGAATCACGTAAATCGGTTAGGAATTGTGGCCTGGGAAGCGTCGACATAATTTGTCGACACACAAATTTTTTTACAAAACTCCCCTCAAAGGCGGAGGGAGCACAACCATTAAATTGAAAAATAAACAAATAAAATAAAAAAGTGGGGAGGACGCCCAGGTTTACCCGACGCCGGCTCTAGGGATAAGGGAAGTTGCAAGATGAGGAGGAAGAATATGACACACATACAAACAAATAAAAAACACACAATGTTTTAGTGATTGATTCGGTCTTACAATGGTCTGAAAGCATTTGTAAACGGCTATTTGTTTTCTCATGCTTGGGTCGCTCCACATCCGTTGGATCAATTCCAAAAGGTCTCTATTGATGAAGCCTAGCTTTAGAGAGACGTCCTAAAAAGTGTAGAAATGGTGAAAATTCTTTCATGTAGTTTTACTCACCTGAAATTATCTGTTCTGCACCAACAGGATTCTTTTGACATTTTTATGTGTTTACTTTGGCACACAACCGCGAACAGTTTCAGAGAGACGTCCTAAAAATACGTTAAACTTGTGTAATTTTAAATGGACTATTAGAAACATAAGTTTATTTACTTACCTCATTCTTCGGTAACAGAGGACTTGAATTAAACATTTAGGACCAAGTTATTTTACCTATTTATGATTTTACATCTCGTAATTGGCATAATATATTTATTTGCGCGTAAAGAATTGGTTCAGCTCGTCAGGGTGCGTACAGGCCATGGTCAAGTCAACAGGTACAGACATTCTGTTGGACCTAGCAGACTCGCCGAATTGTGAATTTTGTGAAGTGATTGTCGAAGACGTTGAACTCAAGATGGCCAAATGGATGGGTTTGCCCACTTCAGAAGAAGAAAGAGTACGATTCGCCCCTACAGGATCACATCATCTGGCCCACTCTCTGAAGCAAGTGTGAAAAGCATATTTAAATCAACTATTGTTATACATGCGGAATGCCCGGAATAAGACTATAAACTATATATTTTTTAAAGTTCAAATCCTTGTTGAATCCCTTTACATCCCAAGCAGCTGTGTCACATACAATTTTGTAGTTTGAATTTCAATGCATTGTATTCTCATTAAACATGTGACTGGTTATATCTGCTACCTATAAAAGAGCGCAACCGAATAAAAAAAGAAGAATATATATATATATATATATATATATATATATATATATATATATATATATATATATATAATGACTAATGTTCTTGACCACTCAGTATTAAATTTTCGTATTTAGGTTCTTGAGGGTTGGTCTGTAGATTGAACAACTCAACTAGGCCGACGTTTCGATTTATTTGTAAATCCTCTTCAGGGCTTTAATATAGGAAAAACTACCTTAGTTGGTTACATTTGACAACTCATGTACCACCTATCTATCAACTGCAAGTGGAGACTCATGGAGACTAATATTTGTACAATCTTCTATACATATAAGTAGGCAGGTAATTGACACCCTTATTTGTTACATTATGAATAACTTAAGATATTTGTACAGTTTACCTTAGATGATGATTAGAGGTAATATAAAAATATATTGACTTGATGTTTTTTATTTAGAAAATGTTTGTACTAGGTACCAACTGTAAGACGATAATGTTTCATTCATCCTGTTTAGCATCCATGCACAACATACTAAAGTGACAACAACAATCTTATCACTATCTCATAGTCATATCATTTCAAGTCAATCATTCTCATATATCAACTTTTTCTCTATATAATTTCTCTAATAATCATAATTTCTCTCTATTATAAATTCATTACTTAGTAAGTAGTTAGTAGGTAGTAAGTTCAATAGCTAAAGTTACCCTGATGAAGAACGGATGCTATGTAACCTACATGCAATAATAATGCAATCATCATCTAAGGTAAACTGTCCAAATATCTTAAGTTATTCATAATGTAACAAATAAGGGTGTCAATTACCTGCCTACTTATATGTATAGAAGATTGTACAAATATTAGTCTCCATGAGTTTCCACTTGCAGTTGATAGATAGGTGGTACATGAGTTGTCAAATGTAACCAACTAAGGTAGTTTTTCCTATATTACAGCCCTGAAGAGGATTTACAAATAAATCGAAACGTCGGCCTAGTTGAGTTGTTCAATCTACAGACCAACCCTCAAGAACCTAAATACGAACATTTATATATATATAACTCGGCCCTTCGGGCCTCGCAAGGGGCTCCGCCCCTTGACCCCGCCAGGGGGGCTTCGCCCCCCTGGACCCCCCTAATCTGTACTCGGCGCCTCGCGCCTCGCCGGATCTTTTCTCTTTTCTACTGTGTAGAAAACGAGGATAATTTGCTATGCAATTCGTCTCACGAGAAAAAAAAAAAAAAAAAAAAAAAAAAAAAAAAATTTCAGGCCTGGCCGGGATTCGAACCCACAACCTTCGTCTCACGAGGAAAAAAAAAAAAAAAATTTTTCAGGCCTGGCCGGGATTCGAACCCACGACCTCTCGCTTCCCATCTCGGGACAAAAAACGTTACACAAAAAAAGTGAACATTTTAAAAAAATTATTGGGGGTCGGCCTAAGAATTGCATAGCAATTAATATATATTATATATATATATATATATATATATATATATATATATATATATATATACACCCTAATTTTTTTACTCTTAGAAGACGCTATGAAATATGCTCGAAAATTTTTCAGTCAATAATGATGCTTTTGAACCAATTACTTTCAACTCAAAACGGATTTTCGGGCTAGCAGATTGGGAATTCGTGATCAATCGCTTAAATAGGAATCTTGGGAACAAACTCTATGAAAGGCACGGATGAGTGGACCAGCTCATTACGCTAACGAGAGAGAAATTACTCGTGAATCACTGCGGAGAGCTTAGTTAGTAAATTGGCTCTTGGGAGTTCGTATCCGGAAAAGACACGCTTCATCGTACTTTTCCTAGAGAATATCAATCCTATTGGATTTAGGGATTGAGAGTGAAAGAAGTTGAGGAGACTGTCATTAGATCCATGCAACTTATCAATCTTCTGTGTGATAAGGAAAAAATTATTGTATTTGCCATTCTCATATGCTGCAACTTTGTCTCTTCCTAATATACATGTTTTACATTAAAAAATTACAAACAATGTATTATTACATAGTGCTTAGTTATACGAGTAATTAACCTCCAATGAACTAGTGTATCAACTACCAGTAAAAAATTCGTACGTTCGGAATAGAGTGGTATATCTCCAAAAATGGTGTTTTTTAGTTAAATATACCACTTTTTCTGCAGCTTCTGCTCGTTTGTCTGTGCGACATACCCACTCGTCATCTTTTGACTTAGTGTATGCGATTTTGCCTTCGTATGCTCAATGTCTACATTTGTCCAGTTTGTTATTAACAAGAATTAGCAAAAAAGGCATTTCTGTCCTTAAATTGGCTTTTTAAGGACATAAACGTTGGACATTAATTTAAAAAACAATTTAAGGACAAAAAGGCTTCTGTCGTCAAGTCTTTTTATAATTTGAACTGCCCAAATAAAGATAAACCAAAGATGGTTCTAATAATCTTCATAGGTTTGCGCCCTATGTCTGTTCGTGCTGTATTTGGTTTTGCTACTAAAACTTGAAAATTTTAGAACTGTTTTCGGTTTTTCGCTAGTCACTCCTGTATTAGTGGAGTTCTGGGAAAAATCTAAATTTAATTAAGGTACATTAAATTCTGAGTCGATTATAATAGCCATTTGATTTTAAAAAATGTAAATAAAGAGATAAAAATAAATAAATAAATAAACATTAAATTAATAATAGTACAGGCTACTGTTGATTCGACAGCATTGAAAATTATAAGGGATATAAGGGAAGATGTTAATCAGCAGAATCCTTAAAAATTTCATCGAAATCGGACTGAAAATTGGTATAGTTTTAGGCGTGACAAGGATCTACCACAGACAGGCAAGGAACCAAAATTGATCAGCGAGCTCTGAAACGCAAAAAGCAAGTGGAAATTTTGATTTTGGAGGACAAAAATTTTTTCGACTTCTATCTCGAACACAAACCTTCCCTTCCTTCTGTAGTGAGGAAGCAAAAGTAGCATTCCGAAGGAAATGTTCTTCATAAAGGAATCCCAGTAAACCGGGACGTCGGTACTTACACCTCACGGCGATGTAGAGCGTTTCTTACTCGAGAAAGCTGGTAGTGCCGAGCAAGTCCTTGGGTTCGACGTAACTTAACCCGAACCTGTATTGTATTACCATCAGGTTCGGTTCACTTACCGATGTATCGGCTGTCCTTTGCTGACCCACCTGCTACTTGTACCTGTTCATCTTGAGGGTTGATGACTTCACATTCCAATCATTCTACAACTTACTAGAGAACCTTCATTTGTTCCCCCATCCTACGGTAAAATAATAAAGAGTCTAAGGGGTAAAATACAAAATAAAAAAGAAGCAATGGGGTAAGAAAATTATTCAAATTGATTTGATCTTAATTAGACGTCATATGTTTGTATCGCATTATTTAGTTTTGAATCGAAATCACATACCTATACCTTCTCAATTTCGGTACAGGTATCTATTGGTGCTATTCTCGAGACTTCGACACTAGCGCATCCTTACATCGAGGCAAGGCTAATAACCTAAGTTTGAAGACATTTCACCTTTCTGTCATGGTTACGAGTAAACTATACGAAAAAGCGCAATTAGGAGTCACCACCTACATGCCTACTTATCTTACGGTTCAGTATTTACCTGGTTCCCAGTTCAGTATATTATATTATTCCAGGTGATAAATTTTATGCAAATTATATCAAACATGTAATCCGGCTATGATCTGAAACTTTGTGGACGCAAGATTAGTTTGTTCAATCGAGATCCCATTGGAGTTTGTGCTGGGGAGAAGCTAGGGTTGAAAAAATTCGGCTGAGGACTGGCGAGAGAAATATTCCTTCACCTACCTTTTACCAGAAACCCGGTCAACGCCGGGTAATCCGGCCAGTATCTTATAAAGGCGCAATTTATCAAATTGTGCATAAAAGACAGTTAAGTATGCCTTCATGATAGAAAAGTTTATCTGGGGCCTATTTCATAAAGCAACAAGTGACAAGTTACAAGCCGATTTTATGTACAAGTTGTAAAAAATGAGTGTGAAAGCGTTTCATAAATGTACAAGTGTAGGTTTGTAATGCACTGTGAAAATTAGCAGGTGTACAGGCGAATTCGGAAAGTGTTTACAAGTGTTTACTCATCATTAAGAACTAGTCACTGTTTTACAGTTGTAAAAAATGGCTGATTTTTAACCTACGTCTATTTACCAGTAAACTTATTTACCAGTTACCTTCGAGCATTGTGAGTTGACAATTTTTCGTTGTTTAATATGTGGCAATCATCTTCTGCTGAAGAATACAGACAAGAAAGAAGTATTCAGCGTAGAAGACGCCAAAGATTTTTTCGGCTACGAATAAATGCTGGGTGTTTTTGAGTTTAACGAGAGATTTAGGGTGTTTTCCGAGACCCTTGAAAGATTCAAATGGTGCGTGACCCTGTGCAATTTTTCCTGATCGGGTATAGAGGATCTCCCCATCATTGAAGAACAAAGTGAAGTGTTAAGATCACCTCGAAGTTACTGATGACATTCCTAAGCCAGCGGCATTATGAGTTGATGAATTGATTAATCACTCCCGCTGAATGAAGGAGAAAAATCCGTTTATGCCAGCCATCAGAATAAGTTGAAATCAAATACACACGTTCTCCTCTTTTCAGTTTATAATTTGCTTGTCATCCAAACATTATACCTTATCATGTACGATAAACATCCTAAACGCCACCACGTGAACCGTTTTTATTTTATGATTCGCTGACAAAATTTCAATTTCGGCATCAGGCTTGACGTTGTTCATTTCGTTTGACCCCACACGCCATTTTTCTTTTTTGCTATACTTGTACTGTTTTTTTTGCTGAAACACTTGTTCTAGTTTACCGTGCATTACAAGTACCTGTACGTGTTAACTTGTAACTTGTTGTTTTATGAAATAGGCCCCTGGTGATCCGATACGTTTTAAATCACTCGCTCCTACATTCCTATTCCACAAAGAGATTGATACAGAACGTTCTCTGTTTCAATCCACTTGTGTTTGCTTTGTACTTATTCAAGAGAGGTTTTCTCTGAATCGATTCTTGAAATTATAATTGGAGTGTTGAAGAAAGGGGAGGCGGTATTTAATATATTACTTTAATTTGCGCATTCCTTAACAAAGTGTTGGTAGTTAACCTGAACCTGTTGAGAACCCTCTTATACGATGAATAACGAATCATCTGATATAATTAAAATGTCCCTTGTCATGAAAACGGATTGATTAGGTGTACTTACGTGTTTTACATTTAGATGTACCTACTAGTGAAGGTTAAATGGTTGCTCCAATATTTAATTCGTTTCAGTAGTAATTAATTTCATTTAAACATTCCTTCCGCCAGGAAAAGCTTACACGCGCTTTTTTTTCGAGCAAATGCTTGAAGTTGAATGAGTAAAACTGGTAATTGCTAGTCTGTACTAGCGTATATGAGAAAATGCTTATGAGAGTTGAGTAAATGGGCTTTTGAGAGGATAAAACCTCCTTTCTCTCAACAATTTAATCATTTGCTAGTTACATAATTTTTGTAACCTGGAAAACCTTGAAAATACTGCAAAAAGTACGAAGAACAAGTTTATTACTGAGTTTTATTTCACTTAGTTAACATCCTGTGTTGGCTTAATTCATCCAACCTAATAAATGAAAGGATTATTGCGTTCCAATGAATTTGTAGAAGGATATAAATCGACGTCCATTGAACACCATTGGAATCAAAAACCATTCTAATCAATATAAGAAAGTTGTGAAATTTGAAAGGAATTAGAAATGAATAAATTTAAAAAGTCTACTATCATAGCAATCTAACGCTTCACAGTAAGCGTTTAAATTTAAAAAATAAATGAATAAATAAAAGTTGTTAGGTAAGGAAAAATATAGGATCAAAGGCCCCACAGCTGATCAGCTGTCCCTCAGTCTCAGTAGCTCATAATTGTTTCCGAGGAGTCTCAAAGGAGCTCCATCGAAATAACAGCAACGTGACTCGATTAGGAAAGAAATTAGCTTCAGAGGTTCCAAAGCTGATCTGAGTCCCTCCATACTTTGCAATTGTATTCCAGACCTCCAAAAAGAAGCTATATTTCAGGTTTCTGCATCATAAGTCGATTCAAAGAACAATTAGGCTCAGCGGCCCCACAGCTAAACAGTGTGCACGGTTATTGAATTCTTGATATTACAAAGGAGGTCCATTTCAAATTGCTGGTGCGAAGGTGGGTATCAATAAGCCTGCGTAGATATAGGCACCTACAGAGAGAAATTATTACAATTAATTAAAACATTTACATTTTACTAGCGCGAATATGTATTCCTTTTTAAACGAGCCTAATTTCAACAGCTTTCATCTGAATTTGATGAAATTTTCAGGGAATGTGTAGGTTAGGCTGTAAATGGTCTATTATTAATTCCACACTTCTTAAATCATTACTCCATTTTGCGCATCCGCAAACGTAAATTCCTTCAAGCATAATTTTTTACGCCCCAGTCGTCCAATCCCGCTCAAATTTGGTGCATAATTGGGAGACAATGATTTAATTATTCTATGTTAATTTCAAAATAATTGCATTATTATTAGCTCCTGCGCATGTGCGAAATCGTACTCCCATGAACAAGATCTAGTTTTCATCAGATTTTTATTACATTTTCTGCGAATTTGTTTAGGCTGTAGATCGTACCCTACCAATTCATTTTTCTCGAATCATTACTCCATTCTGCGCATGCGCTAACGTAAATTACTTCAATCATCATTTTCCCGTTTTTTTTAAATATCTCTACTGTGAAGCGTGAAATTACGGGGTCTTGGATTTCTAAAAGTGTGAACCCTTCTCAGAGGCATGATGGGCCATGTTCTGATCATATATTACATACGGGGTTTAATTAATAAACCAATGATCCAATGATCTAAGGCTACCTAACACAAAAAATAATAAACTATTGTGTAATAATTTGCAGCGTTTTGGATTATACGCATCTTGAAACGTAAACCATCAAATTTTGAGGGGGAATTGAAAAAAAAAAAAAAAAAAAAAAAGGTTTTTCTTGGTCGATTGCAAAGGTTTATTTTCGGAAACAATAAACCAAAACTGCAGAAAGCTAGGAATCCAAAATCCTACTTGAGTCTCAAAATATTATCCGGGAGGAGTTTTTTTGCCATAAAATTGGTAGTTGACAATTTCTTTGCACTCAAGCTGCTCAAACTTCATAAAAATGTAAAATAGTATAATACGACAATTTACTAAAACTCGCTCTTACGATCATGCTACATTAGGGTGGTTCAAAAAAGAAAGAAGTTCTGGGATTTCTTGTCCTTTTTTTTTTTTTTTTTTGCTTCCTCGGTATGTCAGGATGACCTTCCTACATTTTTAACAAAAATTATTAATCCTAACCACTTTACCTGGGTCTATTTTGGCCAGTTATCGACCGCTATCGTAAACCAACCTCAAAATTGGTGCCGATGCCAGGCGTGGTGATGATTTGAAGGACGGATTTCAATTTTTTTGGGTCAATCAATGGGTTTTCGCATGCGCTGAACACGATGAACTTATTTATTTTACGCTCCGTCCGCTAGTTATCCGGTAAACTGGCAGAGGGCGCAGCTAGAAGATAAGTAAAAATCTAAAATTTCACCGAAAACGCTGTCGCCTGGTTAAGAATTGTACTAGAAACATGGTATTATGGTCGGATAATATGCTTTGGCATGTTCTGAACATGATACCGTTTTTTACTATACTTTTCCGCCGATGATTACTTCGTTTATCGGCCATAAACGTCAAATGAATTGTAGGGTAATAGACAAATTCACCCTAATTTCACCGGAAATTATGTCGTGTTGATAATTTAAGGTTCCGAAATACCTTGTGCCGATAAAATTTGGTATTTTCCAGGATACTCGGTACAAAGCCGTTGGTAATTTGGCAAGGACTTGAACCGGCATCGTACTTATTCGCCAAATAATTAGGTACTTATAGCGGCAAAATGGAGAAAATAGCTAAAATTTTCCTATTTTTCTGTAAAATTCCTAAGTTTCCATCGATTTTCCGGTGTCAAATTCGTAGTTCTGAATCGTCTGAACTGTGATTGGATCGTTAAATAAAAAATCTCGTAATAGAATTGAAAATAATGTAATATAATTTCAGTTTCACTTGCTCGGGGGACAATCTGTAATTTGGTCGATAAGCTGAAAGAATCCATGATCGTGGAACATAAAACATAACATTTTAACGGGAATGAAATATAATAAAAATATACAAATTTGTAAAGTACAATTTATTGTATCTTTTATCGTATTGTATTAATGTATCTTTTATTTTCCAAGTTCAATACTTACCAAACGTAAAAATTATCATCGTACCCAACTGATTTACATCATGCTCTCCGTTAAGGTTTAACTATGAATTAGCGCCACGGGATGGATATAATTAATACACTCCCATAACTGGCGTATCATCGTAACTCATTTTGTGCGACCGCTAAGACTTTGATGTCCATGGCGAATCCGCCTTCCTGACTTCCCGCTGAAAGCTGGGGACGGCTAATACGCGCATCGTTTTTCGGTGGAGTTTTGGGGCCGGGCGAAATATCGTTGACGGGAGTCATAAATCCGGTTCCGCTCGCCGTTCGCTGGATAAGTTAATTATTGAAAATTCGGATGCCAGGAACCGATCCGCAAACTTCATGAATCATTCATCAGATTCGCTTATCGGTATTATTTGGCTTCCCGTGTTGGAATGCTACAATAATTATAATCATTACAAAATCGTACATGTTTGTTCGACCAATATCTAATCCATAACCTGCAAAGCAAACTGTCACATCCACAATATCACGAATTGTGAGGGGAGCTGAGCTTTTGTAAGAAACAGTGCTCCTGATAAATCCTGTTAAGATTTCTTAAGTGATGGATACCAGGTGGCTATCTATTACTTCTCAGGAAGGGACCTGAAATGAGTAGATGAAAAATAAAGCACAAAAGGAAATAATAAATGAAAATTATTCCTCAGGATGTACCTGAAATAGGGGTTAAATAGAAAGTAAATTAGCACACGAGCTGGAAATGAAAAAATAGAGTTGGGATCGTCCCTAACAGCTGAATTTAAGCTAATTAGGTAACGCTCCAGCTACCATGTGATTATGAAGAAATTAGTACCCAGTGTCCAAGCAGAGTTCTGCTACCACTGGAAGCAATCACCAGAAAAATATTACCTAATAACCTTAACAACAAGGAAAATAAGTTGGTAGATAGGAAATAAAAATAGAGAAATAAGGGGAAAATAAACTGTACTTGTTTGAAAAGGCAAAAGGCAATTGCGCAGAGGATATAAACAAAGGAAAATTCAGAACCTCTTAGAAAAAGGGAAATTAACCTAAAATGGAAATGAAATGGCACAATGCTGACAACGAAAGTTAGATTATGCTCAAACCTGACTGCTGACTATGATGCAAAACTAAGGTGGCGAAAATAAATGGAAACTAAACACTTTTACTAAACTTGGGTGAAAAGAAAAAGAAAAAGAGCACTAGGCTGTATACAAATCAAATATGGAAAATGGAGGAGTTGTCTTATTAGGCACAAAACTATTTGGATGGCTTCAGAGAAGAGAATGGGGAGGGAAATTATTCTTTTTACAAAAGGATCCCTTGAAGAGGGTAGGGGAGATAGCGATGTAGCCAACCGTCCAACAGAAAAAAATATCCACGGCACCACCAGGTGATTTAGAAGGCTATGTTGGGAGGAAGTGCATGGAACGTGGAATAGGGGATCCATGACATGTATTCATGAAGATGAAATTGCAGCATGACTCGCTTCTATTTCGATTTCAGAGAGAAATTCAGTTAAAATTATGGTCCTGCATGACAGACGAGTTCTGTTTTGAGCCAGATGAGCCGAAAGCTTCAAGTTTGGAACTCAGGACCTGTGAATACATTTTTAATCAGAGTTGATCTGTAAATAATTACCATCAGTCGGTTCCAATGATCTATTTCACAGTTAGTTAGGACGATTAGAAATTGACCCAACCCTCTTCCTGCAGACCTCCGGCTTTGTGAATTGCACATTTACATGCTCTAATCAACTAATCATTGCGCCACTGTGCCTCATGATTGCCTCATAGCTGTGTTCCAAAGGCGCTGTTTTTCAAGTTTCAGATCCATGGGTCCATTAGAGAATGATTTAGCCACTGAGGTCTCCCAATGGATCAGTCGGCTGATCTTGTAGTTTATTGTAATCTAGGTAACCCAATGGCTATCCATTTCGAATTTTATTATTTTGTAGGTTGATTAGGAAAGAAATAAGCTTCAGAGAGCCCCCTTCTGACCCCCTACTCCTTCACCCTCCTCCCCATATATATATGAAAAAGTAATCTTTTTGTCCGACCACCACAAAATTGCGAATGTCATGCGTCATGCAAATTGGCCGCAGAATCCTGTTGCAAAATTGCGTTACTCGTGATCATCTGAGGGGCTCCTGAGGCTTTTGAGTCCACCGACCGTGCTGACACCTAGGATTCTTCAATTGGGTAATTTGGAGGCTCACTGGTCAACTGAGGGACGTCTGATGGTATTTTCTTTCCTAACCGGCTGTTTGGATGGGCGCGGATGTCCTCCGATATTTATAATATATAATTTTATAATCCTATGTTCGATATACAAGCCACTTCGGAATAATCATCTGGCTAAGATACCGAATTACTTTAAAAGTAGTACTATAACTACAGAGTGTATCCAGTCTCAGTTCGAAGACCTGCTAGCTTGGGATGGCAATCCGAAGAAGTCTGTCGACATCTTTTTTGGCTATTGTATACAAGCTCTAAAATTAAGAACTATTTCTCTGAATGAGTACAATCATATTTCTCCTCCGGTTGTCTAATTCCCTGGTAACGTAGATTTAGGTTTTCTTAATTTACATTGTATTGCATTATATTTCCAGACCACTTACTCAATTTACATTTGAATGATGAGGGGTAATTGATTTCGATTCGTATTACAACATATTATATGATAAAATATGACATATTTATGTAACTAACCTAATTTCTTTCTGTATATCATCTTATACAATTATTTCTTGTGCTAATTAGTCGAGATACGTAGACACGGTAATGTTTTTATTTTCTTCATATTTATTAATTAATTAGTTAGATAAATTTTTATTTATCTAACGCTTCGCTCGGGCGGGGGATATTATTTTGTAACCTTTAAATATTGCATATTGAATATTTTATATTGAGTTTTGAATTGAATATTCAATATTGTATATTGAATAAATGAATAATTTAAAAAAATTATTGTAAGTATTGAAAAAAATATATTGAAAAAATATAACGTTATTGTAATGTACTAGATGTACTGTTTTAAAAAGTTGGAAGAGGGATTCTAGATGCCTACAGATGGACTGTGATTTAGCAGTATTATTATTCTTCGTTTCTGATATCAAATGTGGAGAAAAAAATGAAATGAAATAAAAAATAAGAAAACAATAAATAAATCCATTATTGTAATACCCAAAGCGTTTATACAAATAAACGATTTGAATTGAATTGAAATTATCTCACGCCTTTCCAACAAGAATTTACTCCCTTAGGTATCTTATTTGAAAATAATGGAACTTTTCTTCATGGATTCTTACTTAGAACTGAAATACATTTTTCTCGTTGTTAAATTAAACTGGATGTAATCCTGGTTTTAGAATACAAATTACAAATTATTATTTATATATTTCACGCCCTTTTACTGTTAACGTTGAACGACAACAAAGTAATGTCATGCATTGAAAAGCATCGGCAGCCTTTTATTGTAATATGTATTGTACAACTGGCCTTTTACTTTATTGCTCGGTGATTTTATAAGCTTCAGGTAGAGACTTGCAACCATCAGTTTTCCCGTTCCACCTCGTCGTCCCTTGAGTTATCGCTGAAATAAACAGTTTCCCGAGAAATAAAGGAGCGGATAATAAAGAAAATGCCGTCGATGCTCCGGTTAATTGGTGAACGAGTGGATCGTACACGGAGGATGGGAGATGAATAACGCATGAACGGTTACTCTACTTACGTCACTTTCACTCCTAGTCCGAGCCACCTTCGCGGAGGAACGTGGGAGTCCGGTCAACTGGATTTAATGTAATTGTGAGGTTCGTCTTGTTCCGTTGTGTTCCTTTAGGGGCTAATGAACTGAACTTGACACATAAAACGTTTTGGTTTATACCGAAGAGGCGGGTGACTTGGAAACACTGCAACTTTCAATAGCTGTAGTTCCAATAATTTTGCACTTCAAAATTTGGTTATGGAGTTTAAACGTAGAAGGCTCTTCAAAGAATAAAACCGTACAAAAAAAGTCCGTAAATTATCGTCCTATATTAAATTGTTTTCAAATGTTAGAACTTCAAGTGAAAACAAATTGTTTTGCCAATTTCGTGGCAATAAACTCGTCCTAAATAAGTTTGGGCAATTAAAAACCGCTGCAAATTATTACAAAGGTATATTATTTCTGTAACAGATAGCCCTTCTACGCAGATCATTGGTCTATAATTATTATTAAGCCCTATATATATATATATATATATATATATATATATATATATATATATATATATATATATATGCGTGGTTTTCTTGAATTGACCGAACTAGACTTGTGGTTTTATGTTTTATTGCCCGACGTTTCTACCCAGGGTCTGGGTCCTAGTCATGGGATCTACAAAATACAAAACATAAAACATGAATGTGAAAAATGGGTGAACAGTACAGGGGCTAACAAATCATGTCTAGTAACATTTCAGTAGTAGGTAGGTTTACTCTAAGTTTTACTCACAATATTTTCAACAGGTGTGGAGTCTTCAAAGTCAACTATACTGGTTCTGAATAACCGATAAGAGCTTAATACATTGCGTCTAATTGGACATGTAAATGGCTATAGGGGTAATTCTGTAGGGTACAGCAACGGACATAGGTAGTACAATGTAGGTACCTACATTGTAGCTGAAAGATACTAAATTATGAATGGTAACATTACTAATTAAAACTATATAACGAATTGAAGGTGAAATTGAGGTGATGAAAGTGAGGAGTTTGATAAAATTAGCAGAGTTTAGTGTTTTCTACTTTAGTAATTTTGAATAAATAAAGAAAAAACTGACGGTAGACCTACGGTTCTACAGTCAGATCATTTAATAATGAGTAATTTTACTCATTATTAGTTCATTATGGATACTTAGCAATATTAGTTTATAACTGAGCGTAATAAATCAGCTTTCCTTGACACTACAGAGGCTTAGGGATTATGAGATGCTGTGATAAAATGAGAGCATTCCAAAAAGTGGCTAACGAATTTCCTGCTATGAAAACTAAGGGAGTTACACTTCGCTAGTAACGCATTGGTTGTACGTGAATATCAATAGAAAACCTCCACCGTGACGTGACGCTCGTGACGTGACGAAAACAAATGGAAACGTCCTGTTGATCATTATTAAATGATAAAACAATTTTTTTTTCGGACGTGCAGGTAATTTATTTTTATAATTACTGCCTGTATCAAGTCATTATGATTCAAATTTTCCAAATCCACCATCCACCACCCCAGCCACCATTTTCCTTTTTTTTTTTTTTAAATTTTTTTAAGTTTTCCACCTGACTATCCGACGTTTTCTATTCCTAAATTTATCATTTCATTTTAGCTTTGCCCGCTTTCACCAACTAGCTTCGCCCGCTCGCTTGTACGACAGTCTACCATCGTATGAATTACAATTAAATGTGTCAGCACTTCCAGGAAAATACCATCAAGCGTTTTATATCTATCACACCCAGAGACGCGGTTTCAAATTTTGGCACCTTAAGTTGGATAGAAACAAAATGAGATTGAAAGCTCACTTACCTAAATAGTGAGGTTCCCCAAAGTGTAATTATGAACCATCACATCCTGAGGAACTCCGTTCCAAAGTACTGGATTTTTAGTGGAATAAAAGCAAAATTAGCTACGGAGTCCACTCAGCTAATTAAAGTGGTTACTCTACCGCACACCCTGAGAAACCTCGTTCCGAATCTCAAGTTTGATTGGAACAAAATCAGGTACAGAGCTCACTCTGCTGATTCAACCTAATGTTTCCCTAAGTTGTAATTATACTCTAATACATCCTGAGATGTGATACGATCGCCGTAGTTCACAAGGCGAGTTTTTCTATGTTCCACCAGTTTCGATTTACTATCGACTGCGTGTGAACGTACGTTCTTCTGTTTTTCTCCCTAAGAGCTTGAACTTACAGCGTACTTACTTATTTACAGGCTTGTACTTACTTACTGTATGTGCAGTGATCCGGGCGGTTTCATTCGATTTATTGGGATATTCCTAAAAAACCTTATTTGTTTTTGAGATTTCGATTTTTAAATATTTTTCAGCCCTTAAATTCTACCTCTTAGGGTTGATTGAATGTCATGCCAATTAGACCAATTAGACTCTCGATGTGATTTTTGACCCGTTTCATAAACTTTGGTCCAGTAGTTTTAGAAAACTGATCTATACGGCCAGTTCTTTGGTTTGCAATCTTCATTGATGAATCTTTTTAATAAATTGATTAAAAAAATATAAAGTAAATAGATAAAAGTACCGCCCTTTTGTATGGTTTGAATTGGTTTACGTTTCAATATGTGAAGAACCCAGAAATCTAATAAAAATCATATGTATCCGCCGTATTCCACGCCTTCCGTCGCCCAGGATTTTCTTCTTAATCTACTTGACCAAAGTTTATGAAGTTTATGAAATTGGGGTCAAATTCCATCTAGTTGTTGGCCCTGAACCTTCAGCATCGATTTCGATAAGCCCTAAAGAGTAGAATTTAAGCGCTGAAATATTTAATAAATTTAGATCTCGAAAATTTTGATGGTAAGAGTAATGCTTTTTATGTTATCAGGACTCTTGAAGCCTCCAATACATGAACTAGTGAAGCATTGTTAGGTGTTTTATTTCGCTATACTTAGATCAGACGAACTTGTAATATGTAGAATTTTTTTCAATTGAATTAATTTTCTCTCTGCATAGCTGTGCCAACATCTATGTAGTCATATAGGTGCCAATGACAGCCTTTCTCCCGACCTCCACGAAATTGCGTGACAGAAATCGGTTACGCTTAGGGACGCATGAGGCTAATTTCTTTCCTAATCGACCTACAGCGATGAAATTTGAAGTCAAGCACTTTTGGAACACGTAGAATACAACTACATACTCGTAGTGTGAGCCGACGCTCACAGGTCTGTTCCCTATCAGTTTTCTCTAACTATTGGCCAATAGGAAAGTTAGAGTAAGAGGCACTTGGTCGGGCACACGCCCAGTAACAGCGTAACGTTGCAGATTCAATAATTTTGAAAATATCTTTAAGTTGTTTGATTACCTTCAGTAACACGCAGAGTCACGCCAAAGTCGTATAAGTTCGGAAGGAAATACTCCTTTAGTGAGACATTCTAACTTGCCTTAACCTTTTTCATTCTTGCTTTTTCTTTTTATACAGGTATTTCCTTAGTTCATCTTTGCCATAACAGTCAATTTTCAATCTTGCCGTTTTGGAATCAGGTCTTTCAAAGACACACTCTGCGTGAGAAATTTGTAGAAAGTTATATTCTTATTTTGTTGTTCAGACGCATAAGAGAAACATTCATCTCGTTATCAAGTGAGACGCAAGACTCGCAATGCCAGCTTTCAATAAACCAAAAACAACGAGACGCTCCGATACTACTAACAAAGTAGAACATCGGCACACATTTGGCCTCTTCCCGACCCTACCCTGTCGGCTGAAAGTTAATTTTCTTTGCATATCCTGGAGGAGCATGTCCCCTGAGTCGCCTGATGCCAAATGTGCAAGAGTAGATCGATTCTATATAAGCTTAAAAAAGTTCCAGTCATGCAGCATGATCGTATGAGCGAATTTTCATAAATGGTCGTATAACATTTACGTTAAATTCTGTTGAAATTTGAGCACTTTGGGGACAAATACAATTTTTATTATACATTTTTTAGCAAACTAACCTTTTGTCAGTAATATTCCAATGAACAAACGATTTTGTGGATTTTTACAATTTTTTCAAGTGTTCCTATCAATTTCTAGCTTATTTTAATGAAATTTAAGTACGTTTTTCAGTACAATTTTGTGCTTAAATTTTTAAATGTCCTAGTTCATGTTCGATTAATTTTTGTCGAGTAGCATTCTGCTAAAAAATAGAAATTTGTTAATTTTTAGCGGTTTTTTGCCTTTTTTTGTGATTTTTTAAGTACATTTTTTGAAATTTGACCAATTTAATGTGCTCAAAAAGTGTTGTCCAACGAACTCATCCTTTCTTTTGAAATGCTTGATTTTTTGGCGAAAGAACGAAGTTTTTATCTCAATTCTATCGAGAGTTATCGTCTGGAATGACACATACATATATATATATATATATATATATACATATATATATATATACATATATATATATATATATACATATAAAAAAGCGTTAAAATCCAGGAATCATTTCAGAATGCCTCAAAACAGATTTCGATGAAGAAAATTTTTGAAAATTTTTATTTTAAAATTTTTGAAGCCATTGCAATAGCTTCATTTTCTAAGAAAATTCGCTAAAAAAAAAAAAAAAAAAAAAAAAAAAGCGTCAAAATGCATGTTTTGGGACTCTCTGCTTTTTTTTGTTTTTTTTTTTTTGTTCACCCACTTTTACCAGTTTTTTTCAGCCAATTATGATGAAATTTGAAACATGGGCTACATTTTACCTCACAAAGTGCCTTTTGGGGTTTTGAACCAGCTACGACCAAGTCCTGATCTACTGAGTGAATTGAATTCTCACCTGACCGCCCTACGAAGTTGACATTTGATAGCGAGGCTTTCTGGGACATCAAGATACGAATATACTCAGGGGCTCTTTACTTTCCTGATCAGCTTAGTGAGATAAATTATCTTCTGTTCACTCTAGACAGTTGAAATTAGGTAGGGAAACTCTCTGCGGCATTATGACGAATGGATTGATGGGCAATATTCTGATCAGCTGAGTTAGCTCAACTATCTCCTACTCACCCAAGGAATGTGAAATTTGATAGAGACCCTTTCTAGGGCATCAAGGGATGAACAATTTTACGGGTTCTACCCTGATTAGCTATGTGAGCTATATTGTTTCCTGTTCACCCTATGAAGTTTAAATTTGTCAGGGAGCTTCTCTCGGACAACAAATGTGAAATGAAATGACTGACTTCACCCTGAGCAGCCCGTGCATTCCAACCATTACTTCCTAGACCACCGAAAATGTATGTTATCGCCCCATCAAGAAGCTCCGCGTACAAAAAATGCCAAGCCACAAAATGGGTGATATCATCCAATATGGGCCCAGCCAATTGACGGATTCTCTCACACTTTTTGAGTACGTTTGGGAGTGAGACTGTACAATATTATCTCCAAAGTTTCTCCCCAGGAACTGGGGCTTCATCAGGGTGACTAAGTTCGAAATATCAAATTCAAAATTCGTAAAATAAATACTTTTTCCTTTTCTTTTTTGTGATAAAAAATCGAATTCAGAAATTCAGTTTATAGAACGGCTTGGACAACTATACAATAAATAACATTGCTGTTCTCCAAATGTGGTGGGGGAATATTTACTTGAAACGGACTTCCCTGATTTTCATTTTATTTCTATATAAGGACCGAAACCCACGCCTCCTCCGTATTGCCTAATATTTCATAGTTCTACAACTTTCAACGCGAGACCAGTACGAAGTATGCTTCACACCTTTCGAATCCCATTTTATGAAACTACTTCCATTCCATTTTGAATGTCGTTCTATTGAAATGATATCATAACTTGACATTTGCGTTACGTATACTTCTTACAAATGCATAGCTAAAGTGGATGGTAAAGAACGCGCTACTAATTCACAGTAACATTAAAGGGTTCACATAATATAATTTATAAATGAAATATAATATTATTCATCATTAGGAATATATTTTCAGTCTTGGTGAGATGCGTGAATCCATCACCACACTAACCAGTAAGAATTTATTTTGCAAACAAAATGCAAATTTGCAGCCTTTCAATTGTGTAAAAATTAAAATTACAATAAAATAAAAATCAGCTCTCTTTTTTAGACTAATTAGATAATAAGATAATCAGGTATTTGTAGTAAAAAAATATAGATAATGAAAAACAAAAATAAAGTATGCTAAAACATAATAATCATAATATTGTGGTGGGTGAGAATAAATAATACAAGCTCCAAAATGTTTCTCAGCCAGCAAAAGGAAGGCAGAATACACTGCCTAGGAAATGGCACATGAGCTTCCTCGTGACCTTCACAGTACGTCACCATTAAATTCCAGAAAACTAGAAACGACCGGTTCTGGCATCAAGGAATTAACAAGGTGGGAAATTATCAATAAGGTGGTAGTACCGTACGATTCGTATGGCACCTCAAGGGACTCTACCGGGATCATCTCTAAAAATTTGAACAAAATCCGATAAAATTAACTAAGCTGTGACCGTAACAAAAACATCAATTTCGCGCATGCGCCTAGCGTACCGCTGCTGATGATCGCGAAGAATGTGATACCGGACCTCAAGAAACCTTGCCCGCATCATCCCTGAAAATCTGACCGAAATCCGTTCACAATTGCCTGAGTTATGACCGAAACAAGAAAATTTTGTTTGCGCCTGCGCAGAGGCTACGGTTAATTCGATTAAGACGGAACTGATAGGGGACCATGTAGAGCTATACCCGCACAATCCCTAAAAATTTGAAGAAAATCGCATCAAAATTGTGGAAATTACGGCTGTTGCAAGGACCGTAACAAGAATATTTCGTTCACGCATGCGCAGAGCGTACCTCTAATGTAATTACGATGATTGTCTTATGGAACCTCAAGGGACCTTACCCACATCATCCCTGAAAATCTGACCGAAATCCGTTCAACATTGACCGAGTTATGACCGTCACAAGGAATTCACGTTAGCGCCTGCGCAGAAGCTACCGTTGATTCGATCATGATGAAGTTGATAGGGGACCATCTATAGCTTAACCCGCACGATCCCTGGAAATTTGGTTAAAATCGGATCAAAATTGTGGAAGTTATGGCTGTTACAAGGAAATGTGGACGGACATACAGACAGACAGATACGGAACCAAATTTGTTCAGGAGGCTCTGAAACGCAAAATGCGAGTGGAAATTTAGATTTTGGAGCAAAAATTTTTTTTTCATTTCGAAAGTGAAAACAAAGCTTCCGCTGCCTTGCAGTCTCGGAAGCAAAAGTCAGGGCAACGACGGATGGCAATGGGTAGGGCGTTCCATATCCTTGCACCAGCGATACGAAGGGAATTACCCAAGGAGACCGTTCGATGGGTGACACATTCAAGACATGGAGCCTCCCAGAATGCCCATAGGCAAACATGCCCTCTAGGTATTCCGGTGTAGCAGGGCCCTCACCACAAAAAAGCTTAAATATGAATATACAAATTCGAAATTTAAAATAGTTTACCAAAGAACAGCCAATCAATTTTTCTGAAAATTCAGTAATGTGGCTATATTGATCGGCCTTTGTCAAATACATATCTGGCTATTGAGTTGTAGCAAACTTGCAATCTATGGAGCTCTTTGGATGATAAACTTTGAGTAAAGAATTCACAGCAGTAGGTAAGTGAAATGTGGTATTAATAATGATTTTGCTGAGATCAATTTTAAACCAGGAGGAGTGAAATTCTTAAACCTTCGTAAAGTGTAAAGGGAACTATAAACCTTTTTCAATATGTGAGAAACTTGTCGATTCCAAGACAGCTGTACATCAAGGAAAATTCCCAGATCACAGTAAGGTTGTGCGACAGGCGAAAATCAGCCGTTGATGAAGCTTCTCACTCCCAAACGCAGTCAAAAGATAGAAGAATTCGACTAGCGGTTAGGTACAAATCGGATGATATCATGCATTTTGTGGTGAGAGTATCCGTCCATATCCGCTAACAGAAACGTTAAGTATACCTTTAGGTAGACTCGGCGCAATACACTACCGGGAGGACGGAAAGACGACGGGGTCCATCGGGATACATCGCCCGAAAAAATGGTATTGGGGTAGTGTGCTAGGGCTGGATGGTGGGTGTCGAAAGGCCGGGATAGTGGGGGATAAGTAGGTCTGTGGAGCTGGCAAGAGTCTGGCAGAGTGAAGTATTTGGTTGGCAACAATGGAACTGATGGGAACCATCTACAACCTAACCCGCACATTCTCTGACATTTTCATCGAAATCGGAAGGAAACAGTGGAAATTATGGTCGTTACAAGGATTTCACATTGACCCTTGCGCAGTAGCTGTTAATGATACAATCATGTTGAAATTGTTATGGGATGATTAAATCGTCATCTCCCAACTATCATCCTAATTTGAGCGAGATCGGACAACTAGGGCGTGAAAAAATGGAGCATAATGGAATTTACGTTTGCGCATGCGCAGAGTGAAATATTGATTTGGCAATAATGAAACTGATAGAGGGTTGTATACTCCCTTGCTCGCACATTCCCTGAAAATTTCACCCAGATCGGATGAATACTGTGGAAAATGAGCTCGTCAAGATGATCAAATTGTCATACCCCAACTATCATCCGAATTTGAGCGAGATCTGACAATTACGGCGTGGGGAAATGATGCTTAGTAGAATTTAGGTTTGTGCATCCACAGAGTGAGGAATTGAGTCAAGAACGATGAAACTGATAGGGGACTGTCCTCTCCCTTGCCCGTACATCCCCTGAAAATGTCATCCAAATCGGACGAAAACTGTGGAAATAAGCTTGTTACAAGGATTTGCGGACACACGACAGACACACTCACACAGATAGACACGGAACCAAAGTTGTTCAGAATGGTCTAAAACGTAGTGTGAGCGGAAATTTGGATTTCGGTGACCGAAAATTTATTTTCTCCCTAAAGTGAAAACAGTGGTTCCGCTACCTTCAGGTAGACTCGGAAGCAATACACTGCGGGGAGGATCCCCTGGGCAGAGAGAAGACGGGGTCCATCGGGATACATCGCCCGGAAAAATGGTATTGGGGTAGTGTGCTAGGGCTGGATGGTGGGTGTCGGAAGCCGGGATAGTGGGGGATAAGTAGGTCTGTGGAGCTGGCAAGAGTCTGGCAGTACGACTCTGGAACAGGAGTTGGGCGGCCGCTCCCGCTTGTATCTCGTCGAATCCCCCATCTTTCTTGCCTTCCAGCCTTCTCTCCCCCTCTCTCACCCACCTTGAAATCTCACCGGCATCAATCAGTACCTTCCGTCAAAACAGTACTCGAGAAATTGCCTTTCCACTTTTCCTGTATCGGATACACCGCGTTGACAAGTGACTATACTTGAAAACATTTTGAAGTGTCCAGGAATAAGTTCAGTGCTACCCAAGAGTGTCTGTTCACGGCTATTACCGTTTTTCCCTCTCGTCTGTGGCCGACCATTTGGGATTACTATCAAAAGCTGCTGGTAAGTAAAAATCGTCCATCACTAGTCATGTTAAATTCAGACTTTACGTTGTAAGGAACACTGCCGGCACAACCTTGACATTTAGCCGACTCTGTGGGTGCACTTTTTTTTCATCTATGAATTTTTCATCATTCGTGCTGTTATTTGAAAATAAAAAACTCCTGCATCCACTAACTACCGAGCTTCAAGTTTGAATCCGTCGCGTGTTTGTTGGTTTACAAATGTGAAAACTGCCGGTGGAGAAATGAGTCAGTGAAGTGAGTAACACTTGACTCAGATGGGAAGCGAAGTAGTTGAGTGGGTCTTCCTGTTAACGCTAATGCAACCCATGAAGGTTACAACGTTAGCTCGAATCAAAATTAGGCTGCGAGGAAATTAATTAAACTATCTGGTGAAACGTTCACTTCTTATGGTAAATAGAAATCCCTGTCAAATTGGACTCGTAGCTGTTAGGTCTTTATATCGGAATGCTGCATAACATTTATGGCAAAATAGTCCACCCATTGATACAATTAATCTAATGATAATTTATGATCATGGGACATACCAAGGTAACATTATCCAATACCTACATCCCGAAACAAACTGCAAAGGATAACAGTTTTTCCCTTTAAACTACTGGCTATATATGAATTTAGTAAACATTATTCAAATAAACGGACAATTGAGGAGTTGGGATGCAAAACTGAAAGTCAAATCTTGAAAGTTCCTTGCGATTTTGAAAAAAAAGTGCATTTCATTAAGTGCCTATCTATAAAAAATGAAGCAGTTTTCATTTGATAATTCACATCGAATGTAGGTAATTTAAATTGAATGTTACTCCTCATGTATTCGTAAAGTCAATAATCTGTACGTTGAATAAAATTGCTATAAACCTGAAATATTTCTCAATCTAGCTGTAAAATTAGGAACTGATTTTTATACTCTCATGCAACACTAAATAATATTGTAATATCCACTATGTAAATGTGCACGATATATAACTGAGTTAGTCCCGCGAAGTTCGATGAACTTACTAGATTGCGCTGAGCTAATCTTTATACAACATTTTGCTAAAACTACCAACTTACCACATGGTTATTGGATTTGATGTTGTCGTCAGCTTCATTTTTTAACGTGGTTGAACAATGCTTAGTGTTGATTGGAGTACACAAAAACCATTTAATTAAAAAGTAATAGTAATAGTAATTAAATTATTAGAATACTTCATTAAACTTCAGTAAAACTATATTCAAAACATTAGGTTAGGAGGTATGTTAGTTTTTTAGCTTATGGTTTATGACGTGCCGCGGTGTAACAGGAATTGAAATCTCTCTTAGCTCAGTGTTCCGGTTGAATTAGACTTTAATGGTTGTATAGAAGAGTTCGCGAAGGACATTTTGTGTCTAATATATATACACTTTCCTAAATCCTAATTAATCGCTTTCCTAATAATTATACCTGGAATAAAGGGAGAGGGAGAATAATTATACATCAATTTCCTAAATATTAATAGTAATATTAATGATCAACCGCTTCCAATTTTTCCATCCCTTTTTTTTTTTAACCTTTTTTACCACTTTTCTCGTACCTATTTACTATCCATTCGGGGATAAGGAATTTTCCGTGATACGAGTATTTTAACATTATTATCAAAAAAAAAATAATTGTCTGATCCGTGGTGTCACAATTCGCTTTTGATAGGCTCATTGTTAGTTTGTGAAACGTTCAACCCTTTACTGTTATTATTCTCTCCACAATTTCCACAACCAATGCTTAGAACCGGGAATACTGAAGTAATTACTCGGAAACAATATAGCGATGTAAATGACAAGCGTTTGAATGTATATGTACGAATGAGTGCAATATATTTGATACAGGTAGAGTTCAAAGTAAAGTTCACAAATGGTTTCAATACCGTCCTTTTATGACTTTTGAGAGCTACTTGCTGCCAATATCTGCTAACAAACTTGATGAAATTTCCTTGATCTTTTAAATTGGAAAACAGAAACGCAGCTTGAAGAAAATGTGAAAACATTTTGGTAAGTAATGCATACATTACAGGAACGTCCCCATCAATGGATTGTACATAGTTTTGGTGAGAATAAAAATAAGAGAAAAACTCGGCCCTTCGGGCCTCGCAAGTAGCTCCTTACTGTTTACTATATCCATTTATAACATAAATAAATATAAAACTACGACATGAATAGAAGAACAAGTACGAAAGAAATGCGTGATAAATCGAGAGCTTTCCAACGAGTAGAGAACGACTTTTGTCCGGTGAAAACTAAAGAAGTTTCTTTCCCCAGCTTGGTTGTATGTGAAAATCAAGAGAAAAAATTTCGTGACACATCCGCGTAACGTTTTTCGCTAGTTAGTCCAAGGTTAAATCATGTTCCATGCTAAAAATAATTACGAATATCAGACGAGTATAGTTGAAACATCATGATTTATCAATATCACCCCTTCCATTCACCACCTCTCATGATGAAGTTTGAAAATTCTGACATATTTCCCAAAACTATATCGAATTCATACTTGAACGAAATAAAGAAGTTCCAGTTTTTAAAATCAAAAATGACAATCAAAACAAGCGGAATTTGGTCGTAACAATGAGGATGAGGTTCATCAGCGGGTATAGTTTTGGATTTCGTGTATCACGTCAGCGACACTGAAAAATCAATACACCCACTGGTTTATTTATCCAATATAACAGCCTGATTTCATTCATGATTTTGAATGGTATTTATACAAGATTTTCATGAAATGATCACCCACGTTGAAATCCTACCTGCTTCTTTCTTTGTCCCATTGACACTAATATTGTGCATTTTCATTGCTGTCTACTTTTTATAGTTTTACAAAGCAATTCGTTTACGAATTGTAGCCATATCGTATGTTCACTACCTATATCAAAGACGATTCAATGCAAAACGAAATTACTTTTACGAAAGCTGTATTTATTTACTGAAGTTACTTCTGAAACTAATTGGAAAAATCAAACGTGAAGTCAATTGCTAGGATGTTCGTTAATAAAATACAATCGCTGTGATATTAAAAACACGTATTGGAAATATATTCCGAAATTGCCAGTAAAATTATCTAATAAACAGCTGAAGTAGCTACACCACAGAAAAATACGGTTGGTGTACGGATATACTTGACCTACCTATGAGATAATTGCAGTTAAAAATTGATGTTCTCACGTTTCATGAAAAACTAAGCTTCCATGGGAATCAAATTATGCAAATACTGGAGACGTGGTAGTTTTAAAGTCCTGCGGTCCCGCTTAGCCTAGCCTTCTTTATGTGAATGCGATAAACTTTAACGAACGAGTCACGCAATGGATTCGTAAGATTAAAATGAGCAAAACTGCAATCATAAGGCGATGACTTGGAGGAATAAAATGGAACAATGTGATTCAAGACTTGAAAAAATTATTCAACATGCGTTAGCTTTTTGTTGCACATTATTATATACACAGATCGAGTTAATCTGCCTTCCCACTGCCGTTCCATTTCTCAGTGCTTCCCACTGAACTATTTTTCTCCCAAATTGATGCTAAAGTGAGTTGGCGTTGTCTTCACTCATTACTGTGCCAGAAATCTGACAAGTAATAGTTAAGTTTGGTATCACGTCTAGGGTTGGTGGTGAGTCACACCAGCTAATCTACCAGCTGACCACAGCTAATCTAATAAAACCTGGGACCGATTTCATAAAGCAACAAGTGTCAAGTTACAAGCCGATTTTATGTACAAGTTGTAAAAATGAGTGTGCAAGAGCTTCATAAAGGTACAAGTGTAGACTTGTAATACACAGTGAAAATTAACGAGTTCACAGGTGAATTTGGTCAAGTTACAAGTGTTTCTCGATCATTTTGTATAAGCCACTATTTTACAGTTGTAAAATATGGCCGATTTTTAACCTACGTTACCTGTAACGTTACTTACGTTTCACCTGTAAGTTTGTTATTTTCCAGCATTGTGAGTTGACAACTTTTCGGTTTTTAACATGGGGGAATCATCTTCTGCTGAAGAATACAGATGAGAAAGAAACATTCAGCGTAGAAGACGCCAAAGATTTTTTCGGCTACGAATAAATGCTCATTTCGTGGGTGTTTTTGAGTTTAACGAGAGATTTAGGGTGTTTTCCGAGACCCTTGAAAGATTCAAATGGCTGAATGGATCAGTAGAAATTTCCCTTAAGGAAGATTGCGAATTCAGTTCTCCACTTTCCTTCATAGTGCACATTTATAATGGGATAGAACTCTTCTGGAAGAATTTTAGATGTTATTGAACGGCCTTCAGCTCATTCCCCAATTGTTTATATAACACTCTGAACCGACCACACTGTATATACCGCTATATTGGGGTTATGTAGATTGATGCATATCTTAATATTCTGTTTATAACGTTAAACGTTTATGAAATTTCACACTTCTAAATTTCATATATTTACTAAAAAAAAATTTAAGTCAATGAATTTCCAAGGCATAAATGTCACATGTCTGCGCCATAGGTAACGCGCTAGAGGCTGAGAATATTATCCCGTTTTCATCGCAAGTTGAGCATCATTGTCTCGACAGATCCTGCTTCAGCGATATTGGTTCCTTGTATTAAAGCAAAAGCCATGACATGTAAATTGGCGAACAGAAGCTGGCGGATTTATTTCCCCCTGCCACATTAGGATATTTTCATGATGGTTGCTATTACAGATATGATGAACGAGACAGTGATTGAGGCTAACAGAGGTTGGTCTTGTCAGGGATGGTTATTGACTGTGAGGAAAGCATGGAGGCACAATATAGATGCGAAAATATACCAGGAGAAAACTGTGACGAGGATCGGAAACGAGCTACCACTGGAATAAAATTACGATTATTTATATTGAAGAAGTTGATGTCATGCTGTAAGAGTCAATCAGTATGCAGACTTCTGGTTGGTGTATCTTCATTATGAGAATGCGATGAGGAGTGGTTAAACTAACGGATCACGCCATTGTTACCGCCATTACGCCCGTCGACTCTGGCCAAAGGATTGCGCTTTCCCATGAACTATTGTTGAAAAATATTGTCATGACTGCGGAGCTTGGAGTCGTGATAGGTGTAGCCGTCCTTGCGCTCCCCACTAAAGGTTACTGATGTGGCATTTAGAAGGAATGCATCCATCCACCCACATTGGGGATCCGAAGAAAACTGAGGCGTCTGGTACCGGGAAAAATTGCCAAGAAAAGATTGCAGTTGTTCGACCCCCTTGTCTCGGTCATTTGGCGGGACCAAGGCGCGTGTTGATTACTCGGAGTGCGTTGAGTGTATTTTCACGAACGGGCATTTCCGATTCATCAGGTTAACATCTATGTGGGTTGAATTATAATGAGGGTTATTCTCTTTTCTAAATGTCAAGATGAAATTACCTTCAGTCACATTCTCTAATAGATTTTCTCATTCGATTAATAACAGGATTCCAGTAATGTTTCGCAATGTTCGCCTCCCTTTCACATTTTTGGGCTACCTCATTGGTCCATCAGCTCCGGCCTCCCTCATTTTCAGTGACCAATAGAATTTGAGTTATCTTTCGCCTTGAATACATATGCACTGTAATAAGCTGGCTTTACTTGAAATGCCGTTCCAAACTAACAAGCTTCTCATCAGAGGTTGCTTGAGTAGGTATTTTACTCGACCTCATACCAGAATCCTTCACCGTGTCGAACGTCGTAATGATTTTTTTGTGTTAATCGAAATTACTTTTACCGAAGTTTCGTAGAAAATGAAGCTATTGCAATGACTTGAAAATTTTAAAATAAAAATGTTTGAAAAAATTCTCTATTGAAATCCGTTTTGGGGCATTCTGAAACGATCCCCAAAGTTTGCGCTTTTTCATATGTATATGAACCCCCTCCCAGGATCAATTTCATTAGGTCGTCCCTCTTAAATAAGAACCCTTCCCTGTATGACCCAGCTTCTGAGGGGCGTTCTAAATAACCAGTTTGAGGAGAGAAAAATCCTTCTTTTATGAAGCCTTCTTAGTATTATCTATCGAAATGTCTAAAATGCCTAAAGGTTTGTGTAAAAGACTGTATTTAAATAGCTTCTATGTAACGCGATCGAATTCTGAAAATTAGAATGTGCATCTTGGAAGGCTTTGCCTGTATTACTTGAGCTTCGGTCTCAGTGCGCGTTTTGACAGTTCTCGAACTCATCAGAAATGGGACGGAAAATCCCGGGGCGTTCCAGAACTTGTGGAACCGCGTACAGCACTTCGAACGATTTTGGAACTTGAAAGTGGAATTTTGTTTTGTTGTTTGTAACAAACTCTTCGTTGTCGAACCTTGGAACAATTTCGTCGAAAAAAATGGAGTTTCGATGATGTAGACGAGACCCAACTACAACTTCAATCTCATCCTCATCGTCTACAAACCATGAAACTTCACCACCATCATCGAAACTATCGCTTTCCGAACTTGACGAGCTACTAGTTGACATTTCGATGAAGAAATTCAAATGAAGAACAGCGAACATCAGAACAACGTGAAATTTTACTGGGAAAATTACAGGGAACACGCAGCAACCAAAGCTTGCGTTCGGGTTCTGACAGTTCCGAAAAAAATCGGGGACTGTTAGAACCGTTCGGAACTGGGTTCGCAAAACACTGCGAACGCCGAACTCGGCGTTCCGAAACTGGGCGTTCTGGCACTGCGAACGAGAAAACGCGACTGCGCTTTCGCAGAACCGTTCCGAACTGGCAGAACTCACACTGAAAACGAAGCTTTGAGTTACATGAGTACGTATTTTATCATCTATTTTAAACGTAATGCACACCTTTGGGTGTATCCGCAGAGTTAATTTAGGTTTCATACCTATTCCTGTTGTCTTGGAGCCACAGTCTGTTTTTTCTTTCATTTTGAGCCTAATCGGAAAGATATTTGATACATATATTTGATACATAGGTTGTTGTAACCAAAAAACTCATGGAACATGAAATAACAAATACTGAAAAATTTCGAAGATCTTTTAAAATGGTGGAGTTTAAACATTTTAACGGAATTTCAATATGGGGAAACCAGAATTTAACAGCAGCTTCTTGCCCTCATCGTTCTGACTCGAGTCCGTGCGAAGAACCTGCGTAGGTACTTAAAATTCCATATTTAATATTTTTTGTCTGACCGCGATCGAGATGAACCGGATTGGGGTTCTAAGGATGTATTCCTATAGTAATTCTGTCACCTTACGTTTCGTTTTGTTGAGTTGGGATTCCAACTGAAAAAGTTCCAGTCATGCATCATGATCGTATGAGCGAATTTTCGTAAATTATCGTTCTATATTATGTTACATTGTTTTGAAAATTAAGGAATTTGAGGGAAAATAAATTAATAACTACCGACCAATTTTATGGCAAAAAACTCGTTCTAAACAATATTTTGCGATTCAAAAAGAGATTTTGGATTTTTAACTTTTCTTGTTTTTGCACATTTTAATGAAATGTATGTACATTTTTCTGCATAATTTAGCATATAAATTTTTGAATGTTCTATTTAAATAGTTAATAAACATTATTTGAGCAATATTCTATTTAAAAAAAAAAAGTATAATAATTTTACCAGTTTTTGCTATTTTGAGTGAAAAAAATGATTTTTTGATTTTGTGTGAGCAATTTTTCTGAAATGTAACCATTAAAATGCTGGCGAACGAACTCGTCCTTTCGTTTGGAAAGCTTGATTTTTTGGCGCAAGAACGGAATTTTTATATCAATCCTAAGGAGAGTTTCTTCTGGAAGGGGACACACACACACACACACACACACACACACACACACACACACACACACACACACACACACACACACACTCACACACACACATATATATGAAAAAATTTTAAACTCTAGGATTCGTTTCAGAATGTCTCAAATGTCTAAGAACATTTTCAAAAATTTTGAAAAAATTTTGATTTTAAATTTTTTGGAGCCATTGCAGTAGCTTCATTTTTTACGAAAATTCGCTGAAACCGAACATGTAACAGTTACAAAATGTGCATTTAGTAGTAGTTGTACTTCCACTAGGTTCTCTATTATGCAATTTAATGGAATTGATCCTATTGCATGTGATATATTTGATATTTCCAGACACATGGGACTGGAAGATGATCTTGCGTCTGGTGTTTCATTAGTTTTGCTAATACACTACAGTATTACGTAGATCGGTATGTCCACCTAAGGTTGGATCAGTTCCCATTTACGGCACATCTCCACTTAATTTTTTGGTGAAACCGGCGACGTAATCCGATGTGGTTGTGGTATTTTAAAAAGGCCTTCGTCTTTTTATTCAAGTTTTTTCCCCCCAAACGTTTTCACCGTTAACTCATGAATCTTCCACACAATCCCTGCCCAGTTCCCACTCGGGCAGGTCATTAAACAGCACAAGTGATTCATGCATCCTCGATTCACTAAGCTCTTTTTTCTACCCAAAACAGTTAGTCTTCTTGTATCTGGGATCAGGTTTTAGTCGGAAAATGTCACAATGTTTCGGCTGTTTCCCTCATCCAGTAGTTACGCTATTAGTCCATGTACCTGTCTTTCCCCACTCTCTTCTTTCCTCTCTCTTTAACTTTTTTTTTTTTTTTTTTTTTTTTTTTTTTTTTTTTTTTTTTTTTTTTTTTTTTTGGTATACGAGCACGTTTTACCGATTTTAGGAAACCTTGAGTTTTTAATCGGAAATTTAACTTTGAGAACCAATATTTTTCGAGACACAGAAACGAAAAAACCTGCTCCTAAATCTCACCTCTTCAACGGTGTCGTTAATTTTACTTCTACTTTGCAAATTAGAGGAAGAAACTATGTTTTAATGTTGAAAAACATAGATTTTTCACAGAAATCGAGGGTTTTTTGAAAAATTACCTTCTATGAAAATACGAGTTTGGTTTGGTTTCTGAGTTTTTTTTTTTTGTTTTTTGTTTTTTTTGCGCAGAATTAAATGATAACACTTGCATATCCCCCCGACCCCGTTATAACACAGTTCCAAACTTTGACTAACATATTTGAGTTCATTTGGAGTGTTAAATTTTAGGGGTGAAACTCATAAGCTAAAGTGTGAAACTCTGTATAAAAAAATACGTAGAACCCAACCCTAAACTTGTATCATACAAGATCATCTTTAAAAAAAACCTCAATTTCAGTGAAAAATCCATATTTTTCAGCATTAAAACATTTTGGCGCAGTTTTTACTGTTCTTGTGTCTTGAAAAAAGAAAAAAAAAAGTTCTCATAGTTCAATTCCTGATTGAAAAACTCAAGGTTTCCCAAATTAGGTAAAATTTGCTTTCCAGAACGCTTTTTGACGTCTTAAACCTTAATTTATAAGAAAGCTCAGGCATCTATCCGATAGGAAATTTAATGCTTCTTCCAACGGTTGCCTTAAATATGAATTTACACAGCAAATTAAGGGATTAATGATCGTTTAAGTGAAAATTGGTCGAAAAAACGAAAAAAAAAATTAAATTTTAAATTACTCAGAAACTAATCGTTAAATAAAAAAATACGAGGAACTTTTGATTAGAAATGAGCTCCAAAATCAATCCCTGAATTACTGACCAGCTGATGCGGGACATCCTATATAAATCTTTCTTGTGGCGAAAGTAGCATGAAGCCTTGCACTTTTGATGAAACCTTTCTCCAACTTTGTTGATATCATCGGGGACGTAAGGATATTCTAGTCCGTTGAGCCGTGAGTGAGCAGAGGCTGGTCCTCGGGAAACAGAATTGTAAATATACCTACCTTCATTTCCACTTTGGGCACCCTGCGTAATAAAACTAAATATTGCGGGCTGAATCGGTCGCTTTTACCGTTGTATAAGAGCATTATTATCCGGTGTAAATGGCCTTTTAATCGGTGCCAGGGGAGAGAGAGCCCAAAAGGAATAGAGCCGGACGTTTATGACTGTGCATCTCTTCGGACCTTACATAAGCCCTGGAACTAATCCCCATTCCTCCCCAGTGTTCAGGTATAACAAACCAGTGAAAGAAGAAAACCGACTGTGAGAAGGCCATGAAGGGTCTCACCTACTTCCAAAAGTTTTCTGACCATGACGATAAAACCATGGTTAACCTCCACGATAAATTACGCCCTTAATGCTTGAACTCACAAACGAAAGGTTGTTGGTACCCCATGACAAAGTGGCGAATTTCATCTGTTATTGCTTTCTCTTTGTTTTACGATGCATTATTTCATTTTCAATTATTCCCTCTCGCCAGCGAGCCTCCATCGTTAAACCTTGAAGTTTACAGTTGGAACGATTCAAAAATCGTATTCAGACTACAAGTGATTAGATCGTGACTCCGCAGAATCCTTTGCCACGGAACCAGAGCAGTAAAACAGTAAAACACACCAATAACGCTGGTTCAGCTTGATTGTACGTCTTTGGAACAGCATTCTTACGGTTTCCAGCGTTAATTTACTTTTGTATGAAGCTGTTAACCGAGTCATCTTGTCAATATAGGAAGATGAAGTTTGATGGCTGCACTGTAGATGGGTGCAGAAGTGAACCGAATTGATATGGCAGCCTTCTGCGGGCATCAAAAGTGTGTGTTCCGCTCTATCAGAAACGAATTTACAGCAACCTTGTCGGAAACGGTCGTTCTCCCGAGCCTTGGGTCTTATAACCATCAGCCACTTCGGTAGAAGGTCCACCTACATGTAACCATCCATAAGTGCGAGGGCCGCCTGGAAAATGTTTTTGTGATGGAGACGGCAATTTGAGGCGACGGACCAGCTTCCAGGGCTGGCTTGTCAAAAATGGACAATGCCTCTTGTTCCACCTATACCGACCCCACAAGGACCCATAATGTCTCTGTGACAGCGTTTCTCTCGTTGGAACCTGTTTCACTGCCCAGGAAAAACATTCTCGGAGGCGGAGGAGATAAAGACAAAAAAAGTTGGGATTTTATACCGTTACCAGTCTCAAATATCTCCAGCCAAAGGGGAAGGTTGAGATAATGATGCACTGACCCAACGGTAATAGGCGACCAGTGGTTTTTTTTAGGTACCTACAGGGCATGGATTAACATATCCACTTGCCCTGCCCGGATCTACGGGTGACCAAAAGAAACATCAAATACCAACCCAACCTCTGATCTCATCTCTATAGATTTATGCTATCATTTGAACAATTTACATTTCGCATTATATTCTTTAGGTGTATTTCTCAGTAGCTGTCAATTTGTTTGTGGTGATATAAGAGTATGATTTTGGATGGTTTCACTGATAGAGAGTTTTGAATGGATAATTGATTCAATACCTTATATTGGGTGATCTGATGATCAGATTGATTGGGTGATTAACTGCATAATTGTTTCAGAAACCTTCCTTCTAGAACACAATATATTCTCCAATTATCGCAGATCGCAGGGAACCCCCCCCCCCCCCTCCCCTCCCTCAATATATACAGTTTGTAGTTATCATACGGCAAGCACATCAAAGTATTGTGTTTAATTTTATTTATACATCATATTGGTTTGTTCATTCCAGCAAATATTCAGTTTTATCTGTGCACGTAGACATGGATTCGAAATACTCGCGTCATACGTACTTCAAAAATGTAATCTCATATTGTATCCGAGGGGACCTCATAATTTATTGGTTATGAGATTATGATATCAAACATACTCTCAAGCAGTAAAGAAATCGCGTAAATACTTACCATTCGCCTCTAAAAGTTTCCACCATTTTTTATATAGGTATTTTCCACCGTAATTTAATATATAATTAATTAGTAATTATATTACTTTGATACAGGTATTACCTATATTCATTAGCTTAGTCAAATATTGATAAATAAGCTGGAGCTACAAATCATCAAAAAACGTTTCAACGGTAAATTGGGACCTTACACCTAGTTTCACTCCCGACGGTCATGTAGAAACTACGTTTTCATGATCCTCCGGAAATTCCGATCCGATCTTTGAGGGATTGAAGGTTTGTAATGAAGAAACTAAGGTCTCGAGCCTCTTTCAACTCGATTCCTTCCTAATCTCCGCAAATGCTTCGGAACACGGACGGTTGGTACAATTAACCTCTTAGCGGCCTGTTGAACATCCCGAGGCATTTGTGACTCTCACAACCACCGGCGGACAGACTCCCATCTTGGAAATCACTGTAGATCGTTCTTGACCTTAGACAGTCATGTACCTACATCTGGAGAACCCACCACTCCTTGATCTTCCATTACTCTCCCAACGCCCGACGAGTTCAATTGAACGTATCTACTTAATCGATCTAATCGTTTCGTGTCGTTTTTCCTGACTCTCCCCGTTGAGGTGCATTGCAATTGAAGTATGTAGGGGATGTTGCTAGCTTCGCTCGCTCGGTATGGCTGTATAGATACGATGGTCTTATACTGTCGAGCGGGACTTGTAGAATGACTGGAAACGGTAGATCACTAAGGGTAGGTTTAACATGTGTACGGGATGTTGCTCGCTCCGCTCGTTTGAGGTGGGTTGTCTCGCTCCCTTCGCACGCTCTTCGTAGAATGTAGAGATCCGATGGGATAAACCTCGTTGAAATCCGACATGTGTAGGGAATGTTGCTCGCTTCGCTCGCTCGGTATGGCTGTATATGTGAGGAAGTAATACTGCCCACCCAACTTGGCAGACGTTTTTTTCTGTTGGAAATGACTATCAAAGGCGGCACCTTATATGGAACCACGAAAAGTTTAGTTTTAAGAACATTTCATTACTAACAGAACTGTCGTGTTGAATGTTTGTACGTATTTGTTTTCCCCGTTTATTATACTGTTGGGGTGTCTTTCAAACGCGGGAAGACCCCTCCCGCCCTACAGCCCACGGTTCTTGTGGAATTAGAAAATTTTAAAATCCCTTATGCTCCCTTTCGGAAAAAATCCAAGAAGATCCCCCCCACTCGTAGACTGCCGCCACTTAGACGTTTGGCCGTGCATAGCATGGACAGACAGACCGACAAACAGGCAAACGGAGTTTCATTTGTATAAAATAGTATAGATATTTCCATATTCGTGTGTGTGTGTGCCCTTCCAGACGATAACTCTCCTTAGGATTTACATAGAAACTCTGTTCTTACGCCAAAAAATCAAGTTTTCCAAACGAAAGGATGAGTTCGCTGGTAAGCACTTTTTGAGCACAATAAATTGGATGAAATTCAAAAAATGTACTCAAATATCAACGAAAATGTCTAAAAACGTCTGAAAAATTGTTAAGAGTTATATATTTTTTTAAGTAGGATGTAAGTCAAATGAAGCTTATCAACAATGAAATAGGACATCAAAAAATTTGTGCACAAATCTATGCTAAAAAGTGTACTTTAATTCACATCAATATTTGCATCAAATGGCAGAATATTATGTAGAACGACGTTTTTAGCCCGAAAATTGGTAGTCAACAAATTCATTGCAGTTAATGTTCTCAAATTTGCTAACAATGTATTATAATATAATACGATAACACTCGAAAATTCGCTGATATGGTGTAATGATTGAAAAATTAGTTTGGAACTAAAACACGAAATTAATAATTAATTATATTAATAGTAATTATTACTGAACATTTAACATATTTTTCAATTCACCAGAATTAATTTTTGTTTTGTGATCAATGAATGGACGAAATCAGTATTGACTATCGTAAAAAAGCCACAAAGTTGGTACACATTTTTGTCAATCTCTCGTCAGACGACTTTCCGAATCAAACTGGAACACTGAAATGAAATATAAAAGAAGTGAATGATTACTATTGGCTTGTGATAGCTCACGATGGATTTAGCGATTATTTGAATTACCATAATGTCCCTTTTCAGTTTAAAGAGTTATTTGTACATATAAAATTGGCAAGTCAAACCAGTTTACAATTAAAATTAGGAGTTTTAATTACACAATTTCTCGAAATACTGTATGTACAGCCTGTGATACAGATATTCTTGAAAATTTATTTCATGTTCTATTTGAATGTCCTATGTATACCTGGATCAGAAAAAGATATATCTCGGACTTAGTGGGGGGTACCGGAAACTTGATAAATTTTTTATCAGTATCTACCAACTGGATTCGACATAAAAATGGTATATTCCACCTTAAGTGAATTTGCAAACTTAAAAATTCATGTTTGTTGGACTGAAGGATTAACTCGCTTATATATACTGATACTGCCTATGTTAACTGCTTGAATGTTTTTTGAAATGATTTATGAAGTTCATTGTATATTTTATTTTATTGTTGTTGTAAGCTGAATTAACAATGAATACCTATACTAATTTGTAATTTATAAAATATTTGAAATTTCTACTAACGCTGTAATACTCAATAGATTATCATTAATTGAGAGTAAATCATGTAACTGGACACCACGATCAATTTCTAAATTTTGTACTCTTATAGTTGATTCAACTGGGTATTGAAAACACCACGTAATGATGTTTACACTACATCTGTTTCAATTATGTATTTTTTGTAAAGCATACTCGAATGTATGGAATATACATATTCAAATACATTAAACAAATAAATAAATATAAAAGAAGTGGGAAACTGTGTGTGAAGTGGCAATTCGACTCGAAAGGTTTCGTGGAACTCTGAGTGCTTTCTTCCAAGAATGTTTCGTTTCCGCGCAAGTGTTCGGGGAAAATTAAGGTAGTCATGAATGACTGGTTTGGTCAGTGGCTTAGCTAAGTAATTTCTTATGGAGGGGCAAGAGTCAAGGATTTCATAAGTATATTTTATCGTTTTAGTATTTATCGTTAGAATATAAATATTGCTACAATAAAATATCTTAATCTTTTGTATTAAACTATTTCAATCACCACTGTAGTCTTCTATTTATTGTATTTTTGCTTTAATTTAACTGGAATTTAATACGTAAATGGTATGATATGTACGATGTACCAACAATCAAAAGTTAAAGACGTTAAAGACGTTATTAAAGACGTTTATTAGAAGAACTGTATTCGATCGAAGATCCAAGCGTTATCAGGTCGGCAGTGAAAAGTAGGGGAAGTTTTGTGGATACTGAGCTATGGATATTTTTCTAGGGAAAAATCGTATATGGGCTAGCCCCAGAAGATATTGGGGAACGACTTGATTTCAGTTTGTAGTATCCACATTTCCGTTTCGTTGACTAGGTGTTTTTATTCTTGTCCGTGGGGCTCTATAATATCCACGCCATTTCGCCCTCCCACAAATGAACCTAATAAGAATTTATTTATTTCTAAGATCGTCTAAAGTTTCTAGGCAAGCAGATTCGTATAATAGTATATTGTTTTTTACGAATTACATTATCAAAATGAAGGTCTAGGTACCTACTGAAAATAGAAGGTTACAATTATTAATTTTAATTGTATCCATAAAACGAAATTCTGCATCCTCTATGATTGATGGAGGGTCTCTGCTAGGGTTGCCAGATTTTTTCGGATCATATAAAGTATATCCTGGCTGCAACCAAAGAAAAGTAAAGTATTTCAATGAAATTTGAAGTATAGGTACATTAAAGTTAATGTTCTCGACTTACACACTAAGGTATTTTTCATTCAGCATCTGCACACAAGGTGTAGGATCTACCTACAAGTACCGATGACACAGCTAAAAAATAAGAGGTTCTAAAAAAACCGAGTCTTTCTTTTGGGAGTCATTTTCCACTAGTTTGAGCAAACAACAATAAGTGCCTACTCATTAAAAATAAACAAAATAGCTTAAGGAATCCTCATCACATAGGTATCACATACAGAACAGACCCAGGGTATCACATTATCATGACAGATGACAGTAAACAGAATCATTGAACTATTGTTGCGGTGTATGGGGTTGAGCGCCCGGCGGGAAATGGTCAGCTTCTCAAGTATACGTGAGCGACCCTAGACCAATTTTTTCCAAGCAGGTAGGTAGTTCTAGTGTAGGTAGGTATGGGAACCTTGTCCTTGGCTAGTATGTAGGTGTGGGGCTGAACTTTTCTTCTTCGTTTCAAATATCAAGTATTTTGGTCTACTCTACATTTTTTATGAAGTATACAGTATTTTGAACAAAAATAAAGTAGGATACTTTAAATTAAAGTAGATCTGGCAACCCTAGTCTCTGCCCACCTGCCCCTCCTCAAATTAAGCCACTGGGTTAGGTTGCAAACATTTTGTTTCGTTTGCAAACTTTTTGCTCGCTACATTGTGCGGCCGGCTTTAGAGGACCAACCCCGACGTTTATGATTGTCGATCAAAACTCGTTTTATAATATCAATTGTTTGGTGCACCTCGAATACGAATCCATAGGAGAATGCCGCTAGCGGTGTGGAGCCATTCCGGCGTTGCGGGGAAGATAGGAAAAATGGTTATGGTCGGTGGCTGGGCAGTTAATGAGGGTCTTCCGCCACCCAGCTCAACCTTCATTACCATAAAGGGATCTTCTGGGGAACCTCATGCTTCACCTGATGTTATTCTAAGGTCCTTGTCCTCGATGTTTTCGATTATGAGTTTGCGTCTTTTTATTTTCTCCGTTTTTTTTTTTTTTTTTTTTTTTGTAGCGAGCGCGTGATTTTATTTTTATGACCGAAAACGAGGTGGAATTTACGAACCGTTTAGTCGTATTAATGGAGTTATATTAGGGGGGTGAGACCTGTTCGACCGACTCTCACGCAACATCCACAGCAGACTATGAACCACTGGGGAGTTTTTCGAATGTTTCGTGGAACGAACGGTTTTGACAGAATTTTATTCCGTGGCGGGTCAAAATCAATTTATTTTTTCAGATCCCATGCCAAGTACAACAAAACGTTGCATTCATCATTGCCCGTAACAAGTCGCTAACGGGTTATTGTAACAGATTCCAAATCTTAAACATAATTTACGAAAAAAGCGAGTCTCTCTCTCTCCCTCCCTTCATCTTTCTTCTCCCTCCCTCCCCATCTCTCTCTCTCTCTCTCTCTCTCTCTCTCTCTCTCTCTCTCTCTCTCTCTCTCTCTCTCTCTCTCTCTCTGTCTGTCTGTCTGTCTGTCTGTACTACTATTTTCGGTGCTGGTCCGACACGACGTGGTGGCGATATCGTTCACTACGACGATCAAAACACCTCAGAAATACGTACGAACTAAATCACTCGCGACCCATTTCAAAACGGAATTTAGTGAAAAAACGTTGTCCATTTCCACCGAAAATGATGAGTTGCAATGTTAAATCGATTTCGACGGTTAGGCCATCATCAGTTACAAACAATAACTTATTGTTATTTATTTATGTTAAGAATATTCAAGTTATTGTTTGTTACTGATGATGGCCTAACAGTCTAAATCGATTTAACATTGTAACTCTTTATTTTTCATTTAAATAGACCACGTTTTTCCACTAAATTCCGTTCGGAAATACGTGTTTGGCGCGGAATTCAATAGTTTTTGGCGAGTTCAATCGAATGAGACGGCTTTTGAAGCGATTCGACTCGATGCTCGTTAATATCATCATCAACATGACTATGAGGCTGTTGATGACAGTATCCTCATTTCACAGATTCGTATCTCCCCGAAAGTCGTTTCAAGCGATTTAACACTTCATAAATTATAAAATCCATGTCAAACACGTCGTATTTTTGAGATGTTTTGTTTGTCGTCATTGACCTTGTAACTGAACTACGCCATAAGGATAACTTGAGTAAGGTTAGAGTTTATTGGAATCAGATAAAAGGTGATTTCAAGGTTGTGAATGGGATTGAAGAAGACGGGAACTTTGCAAATTTTCTTTCGTATTGTGTAACATGTGATGCTATACGATAAAATTCACCAGTAAGTGTTGCTCTTTGAATTTTCCATCGATGATTTACCTACCAAGCTCCCCATGAGCTTCATCTCAGTCTCGATGATTTGTGGTGGAGTTCGGACATTGTGGTCACCAGCTGGGAAGGCTAATGGCCTCTCGCTCCTGTGCCCCCATCCCCGCGACGATTCCGTCATTTTCGGGGTCCAGTCTGATTCTCACTCCAAGTTGTTCCGCGTCGCTGATCGTACAGTTGGACGGGGATTTTCGATGTTGCGTAAGTTCCCATGCGGTTTGAGACGGCGCGGCGGGCAAATACCTCACAGGAAATTCTCTTTGAGGAAATTCTTGTCTGAACAGGCTTTTAACCTACATCTGACCATCATACAATTGATAAAGAACCCGAACCTAATCCGCAGAAGACTCCTGACACATTAAATCAATTTCGTTAATATTGATGTGTCATCGATGACCATTTTTTTAAGGTTTAAGCCGCACCTCCTTGACTAAAAAGGAGCGCCATCATGGACTCCACTGGCATATCGGAGGGAGGGGGGGGGGGGGAATGAGGCGTGCAGTGGTAACCTCAGTTTAGCCCCTCGAATGGATTAAAAAAACCAAAAATAAAATAATACAACTAAGACTAGATGTAAAATAGTCTAATAACTATATACATGCTACTGTATAAAGTCAGGAAAAAGTGAAATAAAACTATGACTATTTAAATATATCACAGATCGGATATCACAGTTCGTAGTAGAGCTTAGCAGCTCTAGGGTACAACAGGGATCGGACCACGTCTGGTCCGGATCCTACTTCAACCCTCTGAGGGGGCTGATGCTGGAGTCGGAGGTCCACAAGGGCTGGGCAGTCCTCCAAAAAGTAGCGGAGGACAGATCACCCTCACACTTCCCACACACAACATCTTCTTCTCTAAGCAGGTGTCTGTGAGTAAGACGGGTATGGCCAGTGGCAACCCGGTTGACCACTATTCGATCCCTCCTTGGAAGTTGGGTTACGAAAGGGCCCTTCTTCTTACCTACTTCCATTGACATATTATTCCTAGTGTTTTATCCATGTTATTCACAATAAGTAAAGAAGTTAATGTGAATGTAGTTCATTGAGTTTCTCTCTAAATGTTTCTCTGCGTTATAAGATAAGAAACAGCTGATTAGATGTACCTACTACACTAATAATGATAACATTACTTTTTTGAATTTGTTTACTCATAGGTAGTTTATAACCTAGATAACTTCCGAGTTTTATCTTGTACATAGCCATGACATGAGCCTCACTACTGTTGGGGGCAGAAACTTTTGCTGACTTAGAATGTAATACAACACGCTGTGATGTCGTCATTCCTGAAAGGAAAACCTCCTTCATTTAGAAATTAATGTAGCCACAAGGGAAAACTTTCCCGAACCACATCAACATAATACATTCGGATAAACGCTGGCAGGGAACCAAAACAGTACCTACTGAAATCTTGAAACTCCAAATACACGTGAAATCTTGGTTTCAAGAATAACTTGATCATCTTAGGTTAATGTTATATAAACCAAACACTAGTTTATACCCAACGTTTTTATTAGAAATATTTCGAGTTGCGGTGGAAATAAATCAAGTTAATAGGATGAACCTGGATGAATACGTCAATTCGACATGATACACACAACAGAACAGTACAGCCATCTTGAGAAGAAGAAAAACGGAGTGACAACCCACATGGATCGCAACAGTAGTGAACTTATAAAATAACTTGTTCTAGATTATAATAACGTTTCTTTATTCGGACAGTTCAGATTATAACAAGCTTTATAAGAAAGGCCTTCTGTCCTTAAATTGGTATTTTAATTAAACTCCAACGTTTCTCCCTAGGAACTGGGGCTTCTTCAGGAAGATTCATATTCAGAAATGTAAAATATCTACTTACTTAAAGTTTTCTTTTTGTTGTTGTTAATAATCGAATTTAAAGTTACGAGTTTTTTGAAAATCAAATTTAGAATTTTTTTTTTTTGTACTTAGTTTGCTGGTGACGGTACTTATAAATTAAGAGTCCATAAATCAAATACCAGTAAATTTTGCTCAAGTTTTGAGTGTCTTTACGGAAATTAGTTGAATTTGAATTTTTTATCTTAACCATTTCTAGAAATACAATGCATTGTAAATTTGATTCTCTTCCTACAATTTTGAAATTTTTGAAGTCCATAGTATTTCCTAAAGATCTGCAATGGGCTACCAACTATTAATCTCCCAGAAGAAGCCCCAGTTCCTGGGGAGAAACTTTGGAGTTTATTTAAAAAACTAATTTAAGGACAGAAGGCCATTTTTATAAAGCTAGATTATAATGTCCATGATTACGTAGTGTAATAGTTATTGAACCTAAGCTACGAGTACTTTATAGCATTGCTGCTGATTCGATCCATCATATTTATTTCCAATGGAAGGTTTGACAAATCTCACTTTAAGTAGTGTTAGTTTGAATTCGGTTAGTAGGTTAAAATCAGACCTGAGTTTGCACATTCTGACCGGGTTAGCGTCGTTTGACGGGATTTTACCTCAAACAAAACGCGGCGGCACACTAGATAACCATTCTTCCGTTTCAATAGATACAAGTTATGGAATAATTAAAAGATCAGACTACAATATCTGATTTAGTGATCGCTTCAATAGACACTCGTTCGGAAATGGTGTAGTAACGGATATCCGAATATTGTAAGCGAAGTCCAAATTCCTGCAAGATTACGAAGACGGTATAGCAACAATTCGTAATTCTTGTAATTATATTTGAATTCCAATGGGTTTTACTGGCAAAACTAAAATTTTGAGTTAACTGCCAAATACGTTTGAACTGTACGGGTCTTGGTGCGTTTTAAAAAACCCTTAACGGTTTTTTCAATAAGTTTATTTAATACAATGGTATACATTATTGTAAATAATGGTGGCAAGAAGGGAGTAGGTGGGCATTGCATTACTCATAAGAAAGGAGCTATCAAAAATCGTGAATACGTTAATTAGGTTGTTTTAGGTACGGAAAAATTAAATATGTACAATTAGGTATCCAGTTCAAAACATCCTATACCAATCTTTCGAACGGTGTAGAAAGAAATCGAAATCTTTCAAATTGACAATATGTTCGTTAGAGGAAAAAATTGATTTTGCTCGTAGCTTTTAGGGATGGAACAAATCGTCATCCTTTTATCACGTAATTTAACTAACTCAACTATTAACAAATTGTTCAAGTGAATTACGTCCATCTTCAAAATAATGGCCACTTTCTCTATTTGACTAATGATCGATTCACCTTAAAAACCAGAAAACGAATCTAGTCATCTGAAAATGAGCATGGGGAGGTTGATTTGCGACTTCTTTAAAATTATATCAATTTTATGATAGAGAATAATGAATCCGTAAAACAGAAACTTGTTAATGGTGTATCTAAACTGCTGGTATAAATTATACCGACCTCTTAATTATTAGGTTTATATGTGAGTCTATTTCCGCTCTCAGCCCTTATCCATGAATTTTGCCCTCAATTTCTCACTCGAATTATGAGGCCGATTTACTACTCGACATTGCTACTCAGAAGTACTAAAAAAGAGCATTTCAAATGTCAGCATGTAAGATTGAATTATAAAGAAATGAGTTATCGTCAAAACTTACTATTCTGATCATAGTCATCCTATACCCTCACATTGTAACCCGCAAGTCCTAAGCTCAGTTTGCTAAACATTTCAGCATCCAAGGTTGACTCGGAAATGAATCAAATTTTTTTGCTTCCGAATCTGGTACGGAAAACTCGAAAAATCTAAAGCGGAAGCATTTTTTTCACTATCGGGAGATTATGAAGGAGTTTGATGTCTTGAACATCAAAATTCCCACTCGGATTTTACGTTTTAGCCCATTCTGAACAACTTGGGTTTCGTGTCCGGGTGTGTGTACGAAAGTCCCAAAATTTTTGTAACAAGCTTAATTTCCAGAGTTATCATCCGATTTCAAAGGAATTTTCAGGGAATTCAGTTCAGTTGTAGATGCTCTCCAATCAGTATATTTGCTCACAAACCAATGGTTCACGCTGCGCATCTAACGTTACATCTATCAAGCATCATCTTCTCACGCCCTAGTCGTCCGATCTCGCTCAAATTCGGAGTTTATATACTGGGAATGTGCAGGTCGGGCTGATCCATCACTCAAATATTAGTAATTGTCTCTGCGCATGCGCCTAGGGAAAGTCGAGGAGAGACAATTCGCTATCATCCCTTACGATCGTATGATTATTAGCAGCTGCGTAAGTGGAATTGAAATCCTTGTACGAGTCATAACTCCTACAGTCCATTCAATTTTGCTGAAATTTTCTGAGGATGTGGGAGTTAGCTTGAGAATGGCCCTATATAAATTCCATCACTCAGAAGGAGCGAAGTAGGGAATCACTATTTAATTATCCCATGTGATCATAATCATCATAATCATATCAATCGCTACTGCTGTGCATGCGCGAACATTAAGTTTTTAATTCACTAATTCCCTTAACTATAGAAACTTTTTTAAATTTTTTTATTAACTTGTATATTTGACCATTCTTATTTCAATATGATTTTTTTTTTTTTTGTAAATCAGTCATTTCATTCTACATTGCCTGATCGTCAAAGTAAATACAGGTGCAAAAGGGCCTGCAATTCGGGTTAACACCGTGAATCAGCGCCCCTAACTTGTTTCTTGCAACGGGTGTCTCCCGTAGTCGACTGTGGCAGTGTAATTTTTTACGTCAAAGTCCTCTGATAGCGGAATTCGTTCCTTTTTAATCTGACGAACTCTAACTCTCATCCGATTAGAAAGTAGAAGTAGGTAAAACCATTGGTTGGGTGGATCTGTGGTCTGTGCGAAACGGCTCGCTAATACTGAAATGGTAATCTTGTGTAACAGATGGCAGCTTTTTCCTTGTTAGTAATAACACCACATATACAAGTATTACAGTCTGTGAAGTTACAGAGTATGTTACGGTAAATACCAATCAAAAACTTGAAATAAATGGTTATTTCTATCAATTTTGGAAAAATTTAGGTATTGTAATAGACAGTCATACATCTCAATTTCTTCAGGTCTTCTGCTAGCTATAGACACACCTTTCAAATAACTAAATTTTTCCAATTTTACTGACATCGAAAATTGTCAAATAAAATTCGAAGATTCTCCATGTACATCGCTTTTGGGAGTTGAACGTTTATCGCAATTCAATGTGTTTGAAGCTTTATCCGGACTGCGAATCGTTGGAAAGACCCCTCAACCCTCATTATGAGGGAACTTACGTCTAATGATCGGATGAGTTACTTTTCTGAGAGAAAAACCAATGACTGATTTCAAAGACCGCTCGCCTTAGATAGCTTCCACTGTTTGTTACCTCGGCTCACCAGAGCAAACCACAGATATGAAGTAGCGATAGAATGGAAAACGAAAGCTGGCAAGTGGTTGGGAGAATGGAAAGTCTCCGCTGTACAAGACCTTGACGATTTCGTCCTCGATTGTCGAATATCCCAATATCACAAAGATTTTAAATAATAGTAGTTAGCCATAATGGGGATTTTTTCACTAAACAAAGACAGAGGTTCTACAGGACATCTTAAGTGTATTTCGGCTAATTCGCTGAACCAGTTGCTATTCATAATATTACCTGAAATGTTATCAAGATCGTGAAGCTTGGCGTTGAACTACGCTGGATAACATAAAGTTATCGTTGCTTATACCTACGTGAAAACCTGGTAGCAATGAAGTAATTGATGACGTTCATAGGAAATGAGTTAGGTAGCCAACGGCTGGCTCACGTACCTGAATGCTGAAAATGCCTTCAAACTTGGACGAAAATTGTAGAACCCAAGCGCTGACTTCAGGTTTAAGGTGAACATGTCTACTATTACTGATTCTTCAATGGTGAAATGAATACCTAGCAGATTGAATGAAGTTCAAATTTAATAATCCGCTCAATATTGGACTAAATCGGACCATTCCGACTATAAGCATTCTTGAATTTAGGCTAAGACGCGTGGGTGCAGGCTACTTTTGGTTCACGATTGATGAGGTTCATAGGAGGGGATATCTGTAGAGTTAATGTCGTGTCATTTCTGTCAAAGTTGGACGAAAATTGTAGACATTTCGCGTGCGTCACAAATTGTATTATCTAGCTCCCAAGACTTTCTGAGCTCGCCAATAAAATCCAGTGCAGTTTGTGAAAGGTCGCCCAACCAAATAAAGAAGCCTGTATCGAGAATCGGTAACAAAGACTGAGGGACTGAAATATCATAACTAAAAACAAAATACCATAATTCCCGTGAAAATTTATATTTCAGAGAGAAATATTATACGTTAAACAAAAACGCAGTGCTCTATAGCTATCTCGGGTGTTTTGGAAGCAATAGATCTTTGCCATGTATTTATTCTTAATAGGTCTCTTTGGGTGAGAGTGAGGAGCTAACCTGTACAAATGCACACCGCTTTTTAATAACTAATATGAAAAAGAGTCCCAACTCGTGAGGAAGAAATCCACTGGCATGTGGTAGATCGTCGATAAAATTCATCCATTTTCATTTATTCGTTGGAATGAGAAGGCTGGGATCGGGGTATAGAAACCCAAGACAAAGCAATCCATAAGAAAATGTACTTTATGTTGACTTCGGAGCAATAAAAGACATCGAACGTAGTGCTTTCGATTCATGGCCTTTCCATGATACTTTATAGGAGAAGAAATGATTTGAGTCACATTGATCGATCTTGAACTGGCTCGGAGAGCCGCAACTATTCTACGACTTCTCTGCCTTGATTGTTAGGCACCTACGCCCCGTCTCGCGCTATCGCATTTTAATTGAAATTAAGAATAATCGATCTAAAAATTAAAAACGCTGCGAATAATCATACAACGGTTCATATTGTAGTCTTTATTTATTTATTTTTTATTTTACATAAACGGGACAAATATCTAATAAGAATTAATCAAATACTTAAGTATATGCTGTCACGGAAGGAATGAAAAGAAGATAAAAAGTGAATGAAATGCATAAAATAAGAATAAACATTATTATAAAAATAAAAATAAAATAAAAATGAACTGTTACAAGAATAGAAAGAGAACAAGTGGATCAATCAATATGATACTAAGAGTCAAAATCAAAACTGGCAAAATAATCATGTAACTTACTCGTACATTTAATGTTATTGGGGCAATCGAGAAATATATCCAAATCAATCTGCAAAGAGGGGAATTCACGTTGCATCCTTGTAGTTGGACGATTATTGCCACAGTTCGTACTCTTCATAAAGGGGAGGAACAAGTCAGCACTTCTCGTATGATGGCCAGGTTCGCGGAAATCCACCATCGAAAGAACATCCGGAGTATCAATCACCCCGATTTGTCGTCTGTTCTTCAGAGTTCAGCCTGTAAGCATGTCTCACAGACTGGTCGGTGAATTCCTCAGTACTACCTGAATTCTATCGAGATCTGTATTGGAGCATCTTGAGGAACTTATGCTGGACTCTTTCCAGGGAGTCAGCATATACTGTGTAGCAAGGGTCCCACAAGAGAGACCCAAACTCCAGACAGCTTCTTAACAGAGCCAAATAAATATAGGATTTTTAGGCTCTCTGGCTTATGCATCGACTTCGTTATTCTGCTGAGGAAACCCAACCTCTGTAAGGCCCATGAAACGATGGATACTATGGAGTGGACGTGAGTCTTCGATTCACACAGGTCTGAAGAGTATCAATCAATACAATTTTACTAAAACCCACAGAGCCTTCCTTTTGCCATAAAACCAAACACCGAAACGCTATGAGTGCGTGTTGATAAATGATATCGGTACATCACCATTAAAAATCTTAGAGAAAAATGTAAACTTAAATAAGTAACACAAAATTCGCTCATAATGTCGTGCTGAATGACCTAGAATTGTTTTATAATAATATCTCGGTGCAGTTTAATGAGACTAACCCGGGCTGCAAAAAATGTGCTTCAACTGTTTTTAAATGGAAGAAGATTCCATCCTAAAGCTGCATATTCACACTAGGCGCAATTTCCTTCGTCGGCTGTCAGATCCTAACATCTGAACCTATTGCAGGCCTGAGATACGGGACGCATCGAGATCGGTCGCAGCGTTACCTTGGTGCGCTACGTTTCCGGCCAAGGAGTACAGATGCGCTTGCGGATGCGTCGTCGGTTTTGTGCAATTGCGTACGACTTTACTGCCGTCAATATTTCTTTTCTCGGCAGAAGTTATATTTTATTTGTCACAAATGTAGAAGTATAAGTAATACATTTACGACTCAGCGGGAGTCGGTCTTGCAATTTCATTCCTTCAAGGAAATAGTTTCAATTCGGTGTGCGCTGAAGTAGTTGCATTAGTCCTGCTTCAGCGAGCGGTAAATATGTGGGCTTGGAAGTGAATATTCATGACGGAGGAACCTAATTGGATCTCATATCACGAGAGGTAGGTACGAGTATGTCGTCGTAAACAGCGAACGGTGGACGAGTCCGTGACCTGCCGCACCGCAGGTACCGACATGCAACTATAATAGTCTCAAATGATGAATCCTGCGGGGAGGCCCTAGTGTACCCCGGGCCCATTACACAACGCGTTCCTCCCAATTAATTGGTTCTTGGTCAATAACGGCGGTTGAGGTGGTGAGATGCCTCGAGCTCCAGCTGATAACATGTAATAGGGACGTTATTCTGCTTCTGCCTGTACTTGGAAGAATTGAGGAAGCCCAAATTTTTCTAAAACTGAAAGGATAGCAAGCCACTTTTGTGATTATTTTGTGATATCCACTTACCTTCACGAAAGTATCTTTATTCTCAAACTACCTGCAAAAATGTGGGTGAAATCCATTTTAACCGTATTGGATTATAAACCAAAGATTCGTGTTACGAGTTTGCATGCAATTTGGTTGGTCCGCTACATTCAATATCGTTATTTTAATGAACTGGAACTGGAATATTCATACAACTAAACGGGAACTGGGCCGTTTTAATATGAACCAAAACTCGGGTTTTTGATCCAACTCTGGAGTCAGCGTGGGTCGAACCAGATTACGAATTCCATCCGAAAGAGAGGAATGAACCTGTTTCTCAGGGAATCCTGAGCGATTAGTTATAATTTGATCTACTTAGCATCCAAATCGTGTTAGTTGAGTAGAATTGACGGATCCTCGTTCTTAATCGAATCCTTAAGTTACAGCACCACGTGATATCACAAAATAATGCTTGCTCAATGATTTCATAACGGTGACAGGGCTATTGCGTTTATGGGTTTAGTTGAGTTGCGACCGATGTTCTGGGTGACACCAAGAAGAATTCGTTCGAGGGTTGTTCAGCGTGGCCCGTTGTCACCTGCCATTGCATCCGCATCACAACAGCCCTAACGTCCTCACGTTCAATATCTTTATTTACAAAAATGAATCCCCGTGTCTGTTGGTCGCTCCAAAAGTCGAGAACCGCTGGAGTGATTTCAAAATGAGTTTTTTCGCACATGACCAAAAAGTTTCGTAGGTAGTTTGAGGCTACGTTTGGCAAATTTTCATAGAAAATTAAGCTATTTATTGCAATGGCTCGGAAATTATTAAAATCAAAATTTTTGAAAAATGATTGTCTTAATTAAAATCAGGTTTGAGGCATTCTGGAACGAAAATTGTACACTTTTTCTTATGTGTGTTTGTGTGTGTGTGTCATTCCAGACGATATCTCTCCTTAGGATTGAGATAAAAATTCCATTCTTGCGCCCGATAATCAAACTTAAAGCATGATTTCGTTGGCCAGCACTTTTTGAGCTCATTAAATTTTTCAAATTTACAAAAATGTGCTAAAACAATCACTAAAAATGGTTAAAAACAGCTAAAAATCATTAAAATTATTTTATTATTATTATTATTTCTTTTTTTTACAGAATAGTTCTCAAATAAAGTTTATTAACTAGAAAATAGAATATTCGATAAATTTATTTACAAAATAATACTGGAAAATGTACTTAACTTTCATTAAAATTAGCTTTGAAAGAATCGATAAAAACTGCAAAAACGCTAAAAATCCAAAATTTCTTTTTGAATGGCAGATTATTAGGTTAGTTTACGTTTTTTCCATAAAATGAAAGATTAACAATTTCCTTGCACTCAAAAAGCTCTAATTTGAAAACATTTCAACATTATACTATACGATATTCGATCATCCTGCATGATTAGAACTTTTTCTTCGAATTTCCCCTCTCCTTGCGGCCGAAAATGCCAATTTCTGCCTCTACAATCTTCGTAATGTTTTAGAACTATTCTGGTTAACCCTTGATTGAAATCAAACGAAACCAATCCATTTCCGGAATTTCTAATTCGTTCTTTTTGATTCCGAGTCTACCTAAAGATAGCGGATGCATTGTTTTCGCTTTCGGGAGAAAAAAAATTTTTTGGTCTCCTAAATCAAAATTTCCATTCGCATTTTACGTTTTAGACCATTCTAAGCAACTTTGGTTCGTGTCTGTCTGTGTGTGTGTGTGTGTGTGTGTCTGTCGTGTGTCCGCAAATTCTTGTAACAAGCTTATTTCCTACAGTTCTCCTCCGATTTCGATGATATTTTCAGGGAATGTGCGGGCTAAGGTGTATACGGTCCCTTATCAGTTTCATTGTTCTTTACTCAACAAGTCACTCTACGCATGCGCAAACGTTAATTCTACCAAGCAGCATTTTCTCACGCCCTATTCGTTCGATCTCGCTCAAATTTTGATGATAATTGGGGGTTGACAATTTGATCATCTTATATAAATTTCAACATGATTGCATAATAATAATAACTACTGCGCATGCGCCAATTTGAAATCCTTGTAACAAGCTTATTTTTCACTGTTTTCATCCGATCTGGATGAAATTTTTAGGGATTAGGCGGGATAGGGTGTAGACGGTCCCCTATCAGTTTCATTGTTGCTAAATCAATACTCCATCGTGTGCATGCGCAAACGTAAATTCCATTATGCTCCATTTTTTTACGCCCTAGTCATCCGATCACGCTCAAATCTGGATGATGGTCGGGGGATGACGATTTGATCATTCCATATCAATTTCAACATGATTGTATCATTGATAGCTACTGCGCATACGCCAATTTGAAATGCTTGTATCGACCTTGATTTCCACTGTTTTCATCCGATTTCGATGAAATTGTCAGAGAATGTGCGGGTTAGGTTGAAAATTGTCCCATATCAGTTGTATTGTTGCCAAATCAATACTTCATTCTGCGCTTACGAAAATGTAAATTCCATCATGTTCCCATCTTTCCTCTCCTGATAGTTAGACGAAGGTGGTAGGTAAACGAGGTAGCTATGTGCCACACCCAATTTGGCAGGCCTTTTTTTGATACTACTCACCTTGAAAGGTAAGAATGGCAAAAAGGACCGAATAAACACTTTTTTTTTTTTTTCATGGTCGTTTACAAAAGTTTAAAATAAAAATAATACACCAAAAATAAAATAATAATGAAAATGGCGCACATGTAGCAGTCTTGACCCAGATTCTACCAAAGGAAGGACGTTGGTCGTGCGTTGAGAATCGTAGTGAGTTGGACCCGTTTGGGCATTTGATCCGACCAGCTGGTCAGGTTCCAAATGCTCTGTGACTGAGTCGTCCTGGACCATCTCACACGATAATTATGAAGGAAATGGGATTGTGGCCACTCCGCCGGCCTCTGGCGCACTCGCCTATGACCGCCCTTTTGTCCTGGACTATCGCGTTTCCCATGAGAAAAGCAATTACCCACACATAATTCTCCCTCTTCTCTGGTTTTAAAGTTTCGAGAGAACAACTGTAAAAACCGGCCTGCTTTCCTTCAGTAGAGTCTCCCAACTGAACGATGAATAGGAGCGGCTCTAGTTGATGATAGGTTAGTCACTAGTTGATTAAAACAAAGATAGCGATTTAATTGAATGAGGGAGAAAGATCCTGAATGCTGTAATTTATTTCTACCCATCCAATGATTTTCAAATTAGAATGCTATTTTGGTTCAAACGCTTGACAGCAGCGTTTTCTAATGCCCTTTTTACAAGAACATGGATGTACGAATTGACTGTTGTCAATAAAGCATGTCATATTTCAATAACGTTTACTTAATTGATGGAACAATCAGCACGGTATGTAATAGTAATCACCGAAATACGGCGTCACTAACCGGATAATAACGGCTATCATGAATTAAAGTGTAACGAATTGGTGGGATTGGAGGTTATCTTGATGAAAATACACGCAGGTATACTGGATATTCCAAAGTGTTAATCTCAATCTTGCTGAAGTATTAATCTCATCTTAATGAAAATACACGCAGGTATACTGGATATTCCAAAGTGTTGCGTGTAGGTAGCGTTTTGGAGTTGGTTTCTAAATTTTGAGCGAAAATAAGGACTAGATAATGTCGAATCAATGAGCTTTCCAAAAAGGTGTAATGTGGAGGGTATTGGAAGGTTGGAAGTTGCCAAAACAGCAGTGCGTAGAAAACTGAATGGCATCACAGCTAAACGATTTCACCCCCCCCCCCCCCCCCATTATGCTCACCTAGTTTGAGAAAGGAGGAACTCAGTGCCGCCTACCTATGATGTCAATTGAGTTTCTTTTTTTCAATTTTCTTAATTTTCAGCTTTTGTTCTAAACCGTTTTGAGTTGAAACTCAACAGTTGCAGATTTCCAGAGGAGCAGAGTCCAATTTTTAGATTGAAATAAGAAATGTCCACCTCATTGCGTGTTCATTCGATGAAGATTACTTGGAAATGAACCCTTAAAATTACCAATAGAAGTGGAATGTAATATGTTAATTATGACACTATCATAACTGCGTTCGAAGATGAGATTCGATGAGTGGTCTTCTTAGTTTTATGATTTACACGTCTCATTCGCATAGGATGTTGAAAAATTGTATCCCTCCGAAATCAATATTGCTTCTGACTTTTTACATTTTAGAGTTTTTGGGTTATTTTTCCCAAAAATGAACCTTTGTAACATACCAAGGAGAGAAACATTTTTAACCAACTCTCAGTTTAATAATCCACGTTTCAAAATTCCTTCGTTGACTCCGAGAATCGGAAGAAAACGTTTGCTGGTCGAAGTTTTTTCCCGTAGCTAATGGCCCTAAGTTGACAAAATTAATCAAAGATTCGCCTGGATTGTCCCTGTAATCTGTTTTTTTTTTTTTTTTTTTTTTCGTTTTGCTACGAATTATTTTCTTAACTGAATGAGATCGTGTGGTGACCCTGGTGGGTTACTGTACGTTGCTATACGCAAAGCGAATCTTTTGTTTTTCACGCAATGCTTCAATAGCATAGTGGATATTATCTTAGCTTACAGCAGGGGGATCCGCGGTTCTTTTCCCCGTGGGGTTGAATTGTTTTTTACCTCACCACTAGAAGTCATATATAGTTTATTGAGTTATATTTATAGTTTTTTTCTTCAGTTTAGTGCTTCTAACCATGCAGTTATATTTAGATAATTTACCAAAGACAAGTGATCTGCGTTAGAAGGCTATATATTACAGAAATAATAAACCTCTACGTAATAATAAATTTGCAGCGTCTTTTATCAATTTTGGTTTCATATCTGCTTTTGGCCCATTCTTTGCCGAAAAAACTGCAGTTAATAACAATGTCTCTAACTTTGATGAACTGTTCAGGAACATTGAAAATTCGACAGTCTCCTGCAGGTGTCATCACCGCCATTCCTACGTAAACGGATAAAAACCTTTTCGGTTGATCTACTAACAATAGCTGATACGCATGTGGGAACGTAAGATTCAGTGCCACAGGCGAATCGCTAGTTCTTTGAAAGCCCCCTCTCAAAGCTCACAGGAATTGCATTGCTATTGGTACGACTGAAGGTACGTAATACGGCTAACGTATGTATGTACGATTCGTAGTATGTGAGACAGCTTGCCACACTAATTTTCTCGCACTTTTCAGCCAGTAATTCCATTTGTCAGTGTTACCATAACGAGGCAGCTATATTTGTTGCCGTGTCACCAGGTTCCATTAAACCAACAGTTCATACCTTTTAGGAGCGCCTCGACATTGTATTGCTCCGCCTTATAATAATGTCGTAGATCTGACACAATGCCAAGAAATATTCTCGAGACTGGTAGAAGTAGAGCAGCAAAGAAGAAAAGTGGGGAAACACAATTCATTCGGTCATAAAACTAACAATTTCTATCTGTATAAATGCTAACAAGCATCGAGAGGCCTTCAAGGAAAACGTGATTACTTTTATTACTTCCCTAGTTGTTTAATATACCTCACGTAAAGTTTTAATTAGCTCTGTAACTTATGAATACCCGTGAAAATGGTTTTTAATTCTACCTGTTCCTACCATGAGAATACGAAAACCTGCTGTGTTTGTGTCATAATGCAACATCACCTGTCTATGATGACCGAGCTTCCTTTCAAATGCGGTTGTGAAACGTTATGTTTATGTTCCGAAAAGTGCACCTACCATTTTAGTGTCTATATTTACATCATATCTGCATAGAAGATAGTTTTGCGCGAAATTCCAGATTTACTATGCATGATTAAGTTATGCTTTCGCATCAACTTAAATAGGTACTGCTTTTAAAATAAAAAAACATATTGGTAAGTAATGCATGCATTAGGTACAGGGACGTCCCTATGAATGGGTTGTATATAATTTTGGTGAGTGTTGAAATAAAGAAAAAACAAAATTATCGACTTCTCGGACCCCCCCTCCCCCTCCCCCCATTAACTCCCTCTACTTACAGCGAATTCCTATCTTTGGTATGAAATTTGAAACTCCTGACATAATTTCCAAAACTAGACCAAATTGATAATTGAATTAAAAAAAATGAAAAGTTTTGAACTAAATTGGAATTTTTATTTATGGTAAGCAGAAAGGGACTTTTGCTCAACAGCGCAGGCCTAGCTTTAGTTGGGATTAGTATTCATATTTTGAAATTGTTATAATTCATATGTGGGTTTATGAGTTAACTAAATAAAATCAAATCAAAATCATGATAGCGCCTGTTTGGGCTCCTGAGCAAAATAACTTTACATGCTATGGGAATATTGTGTTTGTTTTACACCCTATGTGACCCTTTGCCTTCCTCCCTTAGTAGGAAACGAGTAAAGAGGGGAAAAGATCGAGAAGAATGACGCCGAGAAAGGAGCGGTCGTTCAATAAACCATCGAGCGGAGGTTGTGTACAGAGATCACGTTTCACCAGCACAGTACATAACAATTAAACCCCCTTGACCAATTACGATATCGTAGCTCAAACTTCTAATGACTTTAACATCTTTACGTCACGCATCCGAGGCATCGGGGCACGCAGTCGGCATACGAAATGCACGGGCAACGGAGCGCATGCGTCTCGCCTATAGTCCAAAAAGCCGTTTACAATGCGGAATCACGTGCGAATGATCTACGATGTCTCAAAAATGTGGGGGATCAAGCCCTGTTCTCTCCCCTCGTTGCGCTGCCGATTATGGTTGGCGCAAGAAGATAACTTCTACTTGAAACGAATTGGCTATCTTTGCAACGGTTTATATATGTTGTTCACTACAGTCTACAAAGGTTGCGAAAACATTGGGTTCCCATTTGTGAGGTAAAGAATATTTTGGCTCCCAAATCAAAAATCTACTGACATTCGACGTTGTAGTTCTCCCTGACCTATTTTCATTATGTGTGTCTATCTATGTGCTGATCATTGACTCCCGCATAACTTCCATCACATTCCCTCCGACTTGAGTGTCATGCGAGTTAGTCCCCAGAAAAATCTGAAATCAGTAGAACTCCCGCATATGCATGATTCCTTCCACTTACTTGTTCCACAATCAACTTGATATGTTAGTTAGTAGTATGAAAGATATAAAACATAAAAACTCCTACAGCTCCCATGGTTATGCTCCCAAGAATGAGTCTCTATAGCAAATAGGGTGACGTCAGAGAAAAATCTTTCTAATCACGAAAGATCCAATTAGGATTATCCCGGCCATGATGAGTTAGTGTCACAATGTTAGCACAATGAGTCTTAGTGGTACAATAATCAAAAATATGGTCGGAAAAAGAAGATTTATGTAGGTAAAACATCAGATTTTGACGTTAACATCAAGCTTGGATGGGAAGATGTATCCGTGTTGGTGTATGAGTGAATGACCTTGCACAACCCTACGTCTGTTAAATACAATACCTGCTTCCTGAACACTGAAAATCGTGATTGGGAGTGCTTAGGCAATCGCTCTTGGGGACTCCCTTTATATTGAAAGCGATCTGGGAAGGGTCCGGACAGGAAACTGTTCTTACAATCCTTGACATATATCGCACACCAGTGTTAACTTAAGGGATGAGGTAGGCTTTCTAGTCCGACTTAGCAGGTCGACCAGGTCTGACCACAGAACTCCTAATAAATTATGAGATCCATAAGAGGGATTCACCCCTACTAGTCATCACTCTCATGGACTTCTGCCCAATGCTCGCAGGAATGACTGCACATTGGGTTCAAAAGCCACTTTGGAGTCAGAAGGTGTTTCTGTGCCAACTTAGGTGTATCAAAAGTCCAATCATTGTGAGTGCTTGAGGGTGGTAGATGGCATCCATGGACTAAAGAACGACTATACGACTTGACATTTTCACAGGACAGATACGATTGTTACGTACGGGCGTTTGTTACATGTATAGGTTCCGCCAACTATATAAGGGAAAACAGAGTAATGGGAAGAAACTCTTTCGCGCACCTGGCATCTGGCATAAACTCCACTTCAAACTTCCTAAAAAAGAAAACAAAAACTTGCTCGCAAGAATTACGCTTTCTGCAGTTAACGTCTCAATACCTATGATTGCTCGACATCCTCCGCGCTCTCGGAGAAAATCTCGCAAATCCCTTGAAAACCTGGAATAACTCGATTCCGAAACTACTATTGACCTCCCTCTGTGGAAAACCAGTAGACGTTACGTCAAGATGACTTTATTGCTTAAGAATGGGGCGGTACGAGAGCGTACCTGCTACCCCGAGACCGAAAACATTCCCGAACGTTAAAAATGGAATCCTCGCAAAGTTAGAGACGAGGCTCGTTCGGTTTCTTTCTGCGTAGACGTCCCCCCCCCCCCCCCCCCTTCTTCAGCCCGACCATTCGTGATATAACTGCCCCGGCGTTGCTCTCCCCCTACGTCTCCCGTCCAGCTTCTCTAATTTTCCTTCTCTGTAGGGCCTTCTTTTTATGTAACTTCTTTCTTACGGGTTCGAAATCTCCCCCCAAGGTGGTAGTTTTTGTGGAATTCCTGATGCCTTTTATGCGAGTACTTTCCGACGATATTACACTCTGAGGGTTTTGATATCCGTTATGGACCGTTCCGCATTGTGTACGTACGTACGGATCCCATTTCTAAGTCCGTTGGTTTAACAGACGTAATCTCAGGATTCGTTACCTACAGCACGTTGTTCATCGGTGCACTAGTTCAGTTGATCGAAATTTGATCAAAAGGAGTAAATTCAGTTGCAGTCCTCATCCTATCGACTAAAACTGAACAAGGTATTTGAAGCAATAATGTATTCTTAAAATCAAAGATATTGTTAGATACTGTTATGATTTCTGTCGTGCCCGATCTGTATCAGCTGTAGTTCTGTCAAAATTAATTCTTCAGATGGGCCTTACATAGGAGCACAGCCAAGCATCAGAGTAGTGGTTGAGACACTGAGGTGAGGGTACCACCTGCTTGGTGGTAGAAGTGCATTAGAATAGCCAAGACATGCTCCTAAGACCATCTTCCACTGTTCAAACTCAATCAACGAACAGCTTTCTCACTCGAGCAACCCAACTCTTCCAGTTTGCATTACATATCATTTTTTCTCTCCATCGATGATAAACATATTCAATATTTTCACCCGATTTTTCTGTTCCAATTCTCCAATTTTACACTCTTTATAAAAATATGAAGTGCCTAAGAGTCAGTTAGACCTACGGAGCCCAAGTGGTCTGCCTATTGATTAGAGAGATAACACCGGCAATCAGTTAGTGCAACCAGCGATTAGAGCTATGGTAGAATTCGGCTTCAAGGGCTACGGTATGACCAGCTATTAGAATAGGCGGCTATTCGTTATGTATAGATCTGGTCACATAGGGTAAAACGTCCATTCAGGGTTTTATTGACTCAGAGGTAAATACACTCTCTCAATGTCTATTTCATTGAAATCACATTCATGTATCGAATTTCAATTTTCAACCGCACGCAGCCACAACAATTCTCAATAAACGAATCTATAATACCCCTGTCCTCTTGCCGTATAATGAAAAACTTCACACCATCTTCCCCACTTTAACTTTCTTTATTTTGTTTCTAAAACTATAGCGCCAGTTTTAATCGAAATTGTGTTATTGAGTGGACATGTCATTTGGCACCGGCTTTTTTTTCGGCAATTTTCTGGAAATGAGGAGTATTAGGTGAAGTATCATTCGGGTTTACAGAAAGTGATCGTTGATTTAATTTTTAAAAAATCCCTAGTGAATGGACCTACGGTACCGTTTAGTTAGCGTCCAAACAACAATGAAATGGTCGGACTGTATGGTATGATGATATGATGATGGTATGGTATGATTTTAAGTATTACTCGAAGGCCCACCTCATTTCGAGGAAATATGATACCAATAATAAGGTATGTAGTGCTAAGTATGAACTTAACTAGAGATTTGATCTTTGATAATAGTTGATGAAATTAGGAAGTACTCAAGTGATATGTGCGTTTTTAGAAGATGAAACATCAACATGAATTGGGTTTTATTATAGATATGATATATATAATGGTATATGGTACTCGTTCTGCCTACCTACCTCAGTCCTAATAGTGGCCACTGGAGAGGAGAGACAATTAGGTACCTATGTGCTTGAACTGAGATTAATGAACTTCTTATTATGTACCCAATAAGTTGGTTTTCAAGTACTAAACTAATATAATTATTAGAAAGGCTTATCTGAATTCCAGTCGATGAATTCGAGGCGCCAAGGGTATTTTCATAAGTCCAGCTCCACGGCGAACGCATCAAGCAGCAATCCTGCTCTGGGAAGGATCCTCATAAGTCCAGCTCCAGCGCCGAGTGTTGAACGTGAAGGAGACACGGCCAATAACCAAGTCTTCAGTAACAGGCGAGAACTAATTACAGAAAGGAACGTAGATGTAGATAGGTAGGCTTCCTCTTCACTCCCGTCTCGAAGATAGATCGCCACGAAATCCAACAAGGATTGGGTGGATGAATATCGGACGCAAGGTTCGGAAACTTATCCGTACACACGGAAATTAGTTTGAAAGGGAGGGAACTGATTTGGCAGTAAAAGTAATAAAAAATTATGAAGAGAACGAGCTTGATGCAGGAACAAAGGAAGTTGTAAAATGAAAGATGGTAGATGAAACTAGCATGTTGACCTACCAAAAAGGAAGTATGCAAAACTGCCTACAATTGATGGCAAAATGCATATAAAAATATTTAAACATTTAATAGATTTTATATAATAACAAACAAATTAGTTGTATGAATTAATAATTGAAATAAGATGGTGTTTGCTGCATGGATACAATAATATTACTTAAATATATAATCCATACGCGTAAAATCCATCAACAAGTAATGACGGCTCATCAATCATTCAAGAACCACCCAACATTAAACTGTAGGTTGTAAAAAGGTTGCGAGAATTATGAAGGTTATCTATCAAAAAATGCTGTTAAGTTGTTTGGGAAGTATTTACGAAGTTTCGTCGAAAATAAAGGTAACGCAAACACCTAGTTTCATTTTTATCAATTTTGAATTCAAAATCTTCTGTTAACGGATACTATGAGCTCGTTAGAACAATAAATTACCTATTCGTATTTTTTCTTCAGCAGCATATCTTTAGAGTACTGAAGCCTAAATTTCGTCCAATAAGATTCCAATATTGTATACAAGAGTTACTTGCATATTCACGTACATATTCTGTACTTAGGTTTAATATGTAACTCTTAGATACAAATTGGTTTCTAGAAGAGCAAGACGAGTCTGCATTTTAGAAACTATTTTCAGGGTTATTTCAGTACCCGTCAGACAAAAATGGGCCAAAGAGGATCACAAGGGTTATTGCGACCTCAATGTATCAGTCTAGTGTTTTATTGTGTCTCGCACTCCGTAGTCAATATACCGAACGAAATGTGGGCGGAAATCATGAATGGCCGGACGAGGAATCAATCTCTTTCTTCAAGATTATCAAAAGACCTCCCTAGGTTCTGGATGACTGCTTTTCTTTTGAGGACAGAATTGACGCAATAAACAGAAGTCGACTAGGAAGTTAATATCTAACGGGTTTCTTCGGTTGGCTATACCTAACGTGGGGTGATTAATTGGTGTGATTTGATATTACGTGAAAACATGGACCATACGTACATATTGTTGGTAGTTTCGTCGACCGCATGTGTTGTTAGTATTAGTTGGGACGCGGCCCAGGAAAATAAATTAAATTATTTCATTTATTATTTGATTACTTTAAGTTTCGTCCACTTGCTGTGGACATCCTGAAAAAATTTGTGTTTCCAAAAAATTAAGAAATTAATAATAATAAAAAATAAAATAAAACAATATCCGAATGAAACAGACTTGTCAAAAACTACGACAGTGGTAATGTCAACTTATGGAACTAGGTACCTAATATAAAATATCATAAAGAAAATTGGTGGACATTATAGCTTCCTCACATATTGTAACATGGACGTATAGAATTAGTCGAAGAAATAAGTACAAATCGCAATGGTTGATATGTCGGCGTTATATAAAATTGATGTTTGCGCATGCGCACAGACTGCTATGCATCTCACGGCAAAGAAATTTATGGGGAACGTCTAGGAGCAAAACCGCATAATCCTTGAAAATTCCATCAAATTCGGTCCATTAGTCTCGGATTTTTGTCTTTGTCGATCAATTTTAGTTTTGCGCATGCGCTATAGTTATTACTCCGCCAATCGCGATTCAATTCATAGATAATTTTTCTGGAACATATACCCATCTACTCAACACGTTTGGATGAAATCGGACCTATAGATGATAAGAAATCGACGTTATAATAAATTAACGTTTGCGCATGCGCACGAGCTACTACTTATGTGGCGGGGACCGTGATAGGGGACCGTCTGGAATCTATTCCCCACAATCCCTGAAAATTTCATCAAAATCGTTTCATCAGAATCGGAATTATGCCTGTGTCAATCGATATTAAATTCGCGCATGGGAAGTGGTCATTACTCTGCCAATCGCGATATAATTTATAGGGCATTTTAACAGAACGTACACTCATTACCTACCGAGATTGAACGAAATCGGACCAACAGATGGAGAGAAATCGACTTTAAGGGAAATTTTCATTGGTGCCAAGTCAAATGCAAAACATGTTCGAAACACTTTACAGAGTTAGTAAACTGTTTCCTTTGGAACCATTTTGTTGAGAAACTGCAAGGGAGCAAGGGACGTGTTTCGTCTGCAAAATAAGGCAATGCGTGTTTTGTTCTAGGTAAGCCAAGAAGTTTCCTGTCAGCCTCTCTTGCTGAGGGCAGAATCCTGATCTTATTTGGAATGTAAATCCTAGAAGTGTTCGCATGAACACACCAACATACAACTATCATTAGGATCTCGAAAAACAGCTATAGCATCCGATAATCCAATGATCTGGTAGTTCCAAAATGCAGGCCTACCACCTCAAATATTATGATGTGAAGAGGTTCGGTGCACAACTCTTCAATAAACCGTAACCCTCGCACCGACAAAAGTTCACGACGAGCTTAAAAAAAAAGTCAAGCAAAGTCTCCTGAAAAATCCACTCCACTTAGTAAGCATTTTTCGACCATGAATTTCAGAATCGGTATTAAATTATTTATCATAGCATCGTTCTAAATTATATCAGTTGGCACTTGTGAAAAATGCTTACTTTGTCATCAGAATTAAACATACCTACCTATACTTATATTCTATTATTTTGACATTAGGCGTAGGCCTTCACTTTGGCAAATATCGAAAAATGTTACGTTACGTTACCGAAAAGTGTTATTGACATTTTATGTCTTTGCTATGGTTCATAAACTAAAAAAAAAGTCACGGAAATTGCTGACGAATATATTCTGATGATTTCCGCTTACAACCGAGTCGTTGCTAGGGAAATAGTATTTCGTCGTTTTTCATCCCACAAAATTCGTTGATCATTCGTTCGAAAGCTCTCGATTTATCCAATCAAGGTGAGTTATGAGCATGGTTATTTGAATAAAATGTGTACACTCAGGTGATAATTCTCAATAATTTATGTTATGAATATGATTGCAACCGCTTGTTAAATCCTGATGATACGAGTTTGCAACTAAAGGCATAAAATGTCCCAATGTGTTGCAGACTCGTATGCAAGCGTTTTTATTTACCAACCATTTATAACATCGCATTTTCTTTTGGTTTTCACTTACAACCAAGCCGTTGCTGGGGGAATGAAACTTCTTTAGTTTTCACCGGACAAAAATCGTTCTCCACTCGTTGGAAAGCTCTCGATTTATCATGCATTTCTTTCGTACTTGTTCTTCTATTCATGCCATAGTTTTATATTTATTTATGTTATAAATGGATATAGTATTTGTGGTTTCTGATTACTATCGCTTACAACCAAATCGTTGCTACGGAACTATATCTTGGGCATTTATCATCTACAAAAATCGTTCGCCAGTCGTTGTAAAGCTCTCGATTTACCTAACATTATTATGTTAACCTCTGCACAGTGCTTGGCCAAGAATCTGAGGTAAGAGCGTGGTTGTCTGAATAATGTTTTACATATTTACATACAGGTGATCCTTCACAGTTAAGTTTGTAAACATGATTGAAACCACTATTAGACTGGGAAATGAAGACATAAAATGCCTTAATATCTTGCAGACTTGTATGCAAGATTTTCGGCATTCATCATCGTACAACAATCGTTCGACAGTCGTTGGTTATTCTGATGATTTAATACGTGAATGCCGTTAGATTGACGGTAGTTTTTCTGGGAACTCCAGGAAACATTGAAAGATATTAGTTACAAATCAGCATTTGAGTACAGGAAACCCAACAGCGCTCTCCCATATTGAATAAGACCTTTTAGGAATGTAATATGAAGCCGCGCACGAGATTTTTTGACAGATATATCTGTAAGCTTTTTGTAACGTTAGTGCCTCGTGATGTAACCCAAGAGGTTTCTTGAAGCTAGACGGAACTTCTGAACCCGTCGTAATTTCGACTTTTTTCTCTTCTCTCCCTAACCAACATCTTTTTTCTCCTTTTACTTGTCTTTTTCTTTTGTTCCAACGTATAATCTAATGCCGCCGAGGTCCACCCCGGTGATGAGGGGAAAATAGTTAGCACTCCTGATGGCATTCCCGTTCCGGGAGACCATTAGGCGTTGGTGGGACGTCCGAATGTCTTGTCCACAAACGCTCTTGGAAGCGCGTAGGAGTCATTTAACGGGAAAAATCTTCTGGAAACCCGGACGGAGGATACACCTTGAAACAGGAGGTCAAACTGTGAGGTCAGCTTTCTACTTGTCAATCACAAGAAAAAACCTGAAACTCAATCGTCTCGTCGGGGGAAGATTTGTGGCGGCGTAGCTAATGTTTTTCTATGATCTCCAGCCGAGAAAATGTGATTCTTCGAATAGGCTTGGGATTCTTATATCACCCACACCATGCAACTCAGCATTGCACATAGGCGCAAGGAAATTAGCTTGGAGTCTTTTTTGTCGGTCCTAAACTATAATTTCATGACAGGGGTGCAGTATCTTCAGCTTCAAACCATTTGGTGAGTAACTCTCCACAATTGATGCCTCCATTAGACGTTCATGATTGATTTCCTTGAATTCCCGTAAGAAACACCAAGGCCTTGTTTGTAATTAAAGGTCTGCTGTTTCACGTTTGCGAGAGGTTTGAGATCGTCATCTTTGGACAGCTCCGTTACCGCTTGTCTCGCTTTGATGGGGTGAAAATTCAAAAATTCCGCTCGAGCAGTGGATGAAGTCATTCTGAATCTGATGAATACAGTTAGCGTGAGCAGGCGCACGTAGCTTTTAATTATTAAGCCGCGGTCTTTTAGGTCTACCGCAACCTTGATGCGAGGCTTCATAGCACATTCCTAACATGCATTTAATTTTCATGGATTTCTACTATCCGCTTTTTTCCTTCTAATTATAACACCATGCAGGAAAGCTTCTCAAACTCATTTTGCTTCCGAGTCTATTTATAGGAAGCAAAAGCTGATTTCACTTGCAAAAAAAGAAAGAAAAAAAAAATCGCCTCAAACTTTTTTCACTGGCATTTCAAGATTTACATTATCCTGAATAGTTTAAAGCAAGCAGCTCTTCCTGAATTTACATTATTCTTAAAAAATTCTTGACAAGCTTAACTTCTACAGTTTCCACAGAGATTTGATACAATTTACTGGGGATGTGATGGTTAGGATGTAGACGGTGTCAGCTTCGTTGATTAAAAATCAATTTTTCACTCTGCGTAAGCAGAAACGTCGATCCATCAATTATAATTTCTTCACGGGGTCGTCGATTAAATAATTCCATACCCATCATCGTTTCATATGTAGTTGCTGTCCATGCGTGAACATCAAATCATTGTAACATGCATGGCTTCAACAAGCAGGTTGGTAACAAGCTTTTAGAGTTTTCATCCGAATTCCCAAGTTGATGTTTGGCGTAGCAACTAACTATTTAATATACTAGTATAACAACAGTCTACCAGGCTTAAATTCTACCTCCATCTCAATTTACTGTTTCTCCTAACCATTGGAACCGCTAATGGATCTTTTAAGATTACGGGTGTTCTTAAGTCATTAGTAATTCAACACTTTTTCACGTACTCACCTGTTTCTCTGGGTCCCTTCACGGTATCTTCACTTTTTTTTTTTTTTTTAATTGTTGGTATCCAAAATCAAAATGTCCACTCGCATTTTACGTTTTAGACCATTCTGAACAACTTTGGTTTCGTGTGTGTGTGTGTGTGTATGTATGTCTGTCGTGTGACCGCAAATCCTTGTAACAAGCTTGTTTTCCAGAGTGTTCATCCGATTTCGATGAAATGTTCAGGGCATTTGCGGGCTAGGGGGTAGACGGTCCCCTATCAGTTTCATCGTTCTTGACTCAATACTTCACTCTGCGCATGAGAAAACGTAAACTCTACCGAGCAGGATTTTCTCACGCCCTATTCGTCCGATCTCGCTCAAATTTGGATGATAGTTAGGGGATGACGATTTGATCACTCCATATCAATGCCAACAGCTACTGCACATCCGCCAATATGTAATCCTTAAAACAAGCTTATATTCCACAGTTTTCATCCGATCCGGATGACATTTTCGAGAAACGCTCGAGTTAGGTTGTAGATGGTCGCCTATCAGTTTCATCGTTTCCAAATCAGTACTTCACTCTACGCATGCACAAACGAAAATTCTATTATGCTCCATTTTTTCACGCCCTTGTCTTTCGATCTCGCTCTAAATTGGATGTTAGAAGAATACGACTTGATTAACCAATATCAGTTTCAACATGATTGTATCATTAAAATAGCTACAGCGCATGCGCCAACGTGAAATACAACTTGTAACGACCTTAATTTCCACAGTTTTCATCCGATTTTGATGAAATTGTCAGTGAATGCGCGGTTTAGGTTGTAGATGGTCCCGTAGCTATTTAATTGTTCTCAACTCATCAGTTCAACATAAATTATATCTAGTAGGTATAAATTATATCAAGTAGGTATCGAAGCCGCTATCCTCTGGACAAAAATTCGATCTCACAATCTTTGAAAAATCAAATATCTGATTACCATTGCTCAAAGTTAATGATGTTATTCATCAAATTGCTTGGAAAAACCTGTATAAATAAAACTAAGAAATTGAATTTTATTTTACTCATGAACCCCCCCACCCCCTTATTTTCTTTCTATAATATTTAAAAAATACTCTTTTCTTTTCATTGCGTTACAAATGTGCTGGTAGAGTTACCTACTGCGTTTTAGTTACGGAAGTTACAGAATCTTCTGTAAATACCTATAAATTATGGTTTAAATGCATTTTATCTCTCAAAAGACAATCATCAATGTTTGACCATCTGATGATTCCGATCTGACCTTATCCTGCAATTAAAAGCTATGGGTGAATACTGTAAATTGGCATTCATACTTTAGTAACACGTACTCGGATCTTCTATAAAAGGTGAAATTGGATGGTTAAGACCTGCACATAACCGATGAATATTGAGCATGATGAGAAATGATCCACGTTAATAATACTTTTTATTGTGGGCTGTAAATGGGATTGTGGAAAAAATAACATTTGGGAGCTAGAGTTGCAATTGTGACTAAGTGAAGTTTTGCTTCAGGCTTCAAATTATTCGCTTCGTCTAGGAATTACCGCTCCAGGCTTAATTCTTAACGACCGCAATGTTCGCCGAGCTCCTCGTTGACGAAGTGAAACTGCTCTGATTATTGCAAATTGAGTTCTTACTCGCACCCTTTCTAAAAAATGAGTGTACGGCCGATTCCACTTCTCTCACAGCTTGGATGAGAAATTATTGTCATATACACTGATAAAAGTTTCCCGATGTAATGCTACAAAAGCATTGTTATTTTGTGCTTGAAATTTTTCATCTAGAACTAAAAGACCCAAACACTCCAAATTATATTACATTATAGTCGTTATACCTATCACTAAAGGTTCACAATATTAAGAAATATTAAGATTAATAAAAATCGATTACCTACACGATTATTTGCTGGTCAAACCCCAACTTAATATATTTTTATGTCTAATTGCACTCCTAAGAAACAATATTAATATTTACCAGTTACTAGAGCTAATAATAAACAATGTACTGTAAGCTCATTACAGTCGGTCAGTGTCGAATTCGCATCAATTCTCAAAGATTAGCTTTATTTTAAACTGATAGATGGTTACAGCCTCACTTTGAATTTGAATTTTTATTTTGACATTTTATGTCTTTACTTTGGCACATAAAGGAAAAAACCGTTAATAAAACCCACAGTTCCTTTGAGCCTGACGGCTAAAATTAAAAAACATGAATATGCTTTAGCCGTACACGACTCACTCCTCGTCGATTCTCTGAACCCGACCCCCCATCGGCCTCTGAACTCTGTTTATCATTCAAAACAAAAAAATGTTTTAGCTCCTCGCTCTCACTTTATTATAGAAATGATCACGACCATTGAGCTCTTGTGAGATGACGATCTCCTAATAGAAACTCGCGAGTAAACATTCACTTTATTATAGAAATGATCACGACGATTGAGCTCTTGTGAGATGATGATCTCCTAATAGAAACTCGCGAGTAAACATTCACTTTATTATAGAAAGAGGCTAAAGAGGCTACATACGAAATTACAGCTTCCTATAGTGTAAAGTATAGAAATTACCTATTAAAATAATTTAACCACCGCTTCACAAATCTAACCGTTCTCGCAATATTCGGATCACCTGCTATGAATCACATAATCGAAACACCAGCTCAATGAAATCATCAGAAATTAACAAGCGGTTGCAATCATGTTCACAATATCAATAATTGAGAATGATCACCTGTGTGTAAACAATTATTCATATAACCATGCTCATAACTCAGCTTGTTGGCCACGCACTTCGCAGTAGTTAATATAGTATGGTTGGATAAATCGAGAGCTTTCGAACGAATGGTCAACGAATTTTGTGGGATGAAAAACGACGAAGTATCATATCCCTAGCAACGACTCGGTTGTAAGCGGAAATCATCACAATTATTGGCGCTACTTTCGTTGCACTCTCGTGGGACATTTTTCGGTAGTTAGGTCACGGCTAAAGCATATTCATGCTAAAAAGCGCTAAAAAAAGCGTTACGGTTGGTTTTCAGATGATTTCCGCTTACAACCGAGTTGCTAGGGAAATGGTACTTCGTTATTTTTCATCCCACAAAATTCGTTGACCATTCGTTCGAAAGCTCTCGATTTATCCAACCATATTATATTAACTTCTGCGAAGTGCGTGGCCAGCAAGCTGAGTTATGAGCATGTTTATTTGAATAATTGTGTACACTCAGGTTTTTTCCGTTCGCTTAGTTTTCCCGTTATTCATCCCGACCCATAAAAATGAAGGCGTTAAAAATATCTAACTTACTTTCAGGATTTATCAGTGCAAAAGGTGACCATTTTTCTTCCACGATAGCAACGAAATGGAAAGTGAGACGTTGACAGGTACCTACCTAGGTAGGTATAAAACTCAAGATTGGAAACAAAATGGTACCTTCTAAGAACTGATTATGATTGTATTCGTCACACATTCTATTATTAGCTGATTATTGATAGAACGTGCGACAAATTGAATTATTCGAAATCAATAAATAACTTCTGTTATCCATTTTTAGTTGAGCATTCTCTTTTTCAATAACAAAAAATGTTTTTGTATCATAGAATTTAAATGAAGTTGAGGAGAACACGATCGCGACTTTCAATGTATGCCATCAAGATAGGTACTAGGAAATTTTTATCATTTTTGATTTCAACATTGTCAATGAAAATTTGCTAAAAATGAAATTATATCTCACCATGTCCCCAGCTTGACCAGGCCCACACAGACTGTGATCTTAATGTTTGATTTCACTTTCGACATTGAAAATGTCTTAGTCGACGGGTCAACCGGAAATTTCGTTACACAAAGAAAAAACGTCGCGCTGTTTTGACATTTTATGTCTTTGCTATGGCACATAAACTAAAAAAAGTCACGGAAAATTGCTCACGAAAATATTCTGATGATTTCCGCTTACAACCGAGTCGTTGCTAGGGAAATGGTACTTCATCAT